>VXAY01007014.1:569564-818316 GCA_013399855.1 Oxyruncus cristatus
CCTTGCCCCGCATCGCCACCGTGGCTTGGCGGGTGTCCCGGGGCGGCCGCTCTCTGCTCACCGCGCCCGGGCGGTCCCGGCTGCGCTCCCGGAGCGCTGTGACCGGGTACGGGACATGGACATGGGCAAGGGCTCTACGAGGCGGGGATGGCTGCTGCGCGGGAGGGGCGCGGCGGGTCTGGAGGCTGCTGCTGTACCCCTGTTGCGGGCACGAGATGGGGGAGCGAGCCCGTTTATTAGAGTGGATAATGGAAGTGATGAAACCTTTTCAGACAAAAGTTCTGGGGATGCTAATAAACGGACTGGCTCAAGCGGGCTTTGCTCTCCGTGCAGTGTCTGTGCGTGGATGGAAATTGCCAGCTGCGTGCCAGCAGCGTGTCGGCGGGGTGACAGTCTCTCGGGGAGCGGGGTCCCGGGTGGGTTGGAGACCCGCGGCCAGGCACGGACGAGCGGAGTGTTCAGGGAAAGTGCCGAGCTTGCTGGCAACCCACCGGCGCACAGCGCTGAAACCGCTATTACTCTCAGCCCCTTCCGTGGAATTAAACAGCATCTCGTTATTTTTTCCGAGGAATGATGGAAGATAAAGAAGCTGAATTAGAAGGTAGCCTTTTGCTAGGAAGGGAAAGCTAAACGCGTGTGAGGTCAGGCAGGGAGCCCGGGTCTTCATACTCAGATAAAATGTGTCTGCTTGAAGAGCTGTTCATCTAGGTCGATTGTTTCCAACTCTGAGTGTGGGTACCTTTTCTCTCCTTGCTTTATCTCCCTTGCTACCTTTGTCCCTACTCCTTTCTCTCGGGTCCTCATCACTGCCTCTTGAAGGTGACAGTGCAAAGGGGGCTGATGTGCCTTCACACAGCCCCTACAGGCCCCCTACGGGTACTTCTGTTATGGAGCCAATGGTCCCTGATTGCCCTAAACATAACAAGAGTAAGCCAGCGTGAGCTCGATATTTATCATTGCATTAAAAACCGCAGAGATCGAAAAATTAATAAATATTTCTCTGCTGGTTAGGCATTAGAAATATTTACTTATACTAAGGCTTTGGTAGCAAAATAATGTATGTCAGGTGTTTACATACAGGTTAACTTTGCAATGGATAACTGCATTGAGGAGGCACTTTTAAGCAACTGAGCTGGATATAATGTGATGCATAAATGCCTTGTTTTGGTCCGTGTGTGATTTCATACAGGAATCGTTTTATGCTCTCTACATTCAGTGTAGCGTTTGTGGGTTTTATCGTTTCTCATCCCCAGCTTCAAGCAGGGTTGTGGGCTTTTCTGTATCCCCTGCTACATAAACCTTTTACCAGTCTGCCTGTTTCCAATGCAATTAAATATACCCGGCTACTTGTCTCCTATCTCTGCAATCTGTTGTGGAGAGCAGTACAGCCTGTGCTGCCGGAGAGCGGTAGGAGTGAGCTACATGTATGCAAATGAGGGTTAACTCCTCACTCTACTTTATTTATCATCACCTTAATTTCTGGAGATTAAAATCCTATTTTGAGGTACAAAAGGGGGATTCTGCAAATAATTCTTGGAACAAAGCACTGTGACTTTAGAAATCCCTGCCTGAGAGGGGATGGGGGGAGAGGAAAAATAATGGGACAGAACACAGAGACTGAGAAAATCTGTGCAAGGCAGTGTCCATGTGGTTTGTTTGAAGTAGCTTCTGATTGGTACCACGTTTTTCCTTATATTCATCTCTTTAAGGACAGAGGTGGGTATTTGGCTACTGATCTAACAAATGGCAAGTGTAGGTTTGGGCCAGATAAGTAGTTTTTAATTTCTTTACAGCAAAGCTTCTTCTATGGTAAAGCTTTCTAGGATGTTATCTCTTATCTTAGTGATAGCGACTGTAACAAACAAGAAAGCAGCTTTAAACTCCTGGCTTAATTTCTGGAGTGTGTATTTCTATGCAAAATACTTTCATTGTATAGTAAGCAATGATAGGCATTTAGGAAGATAGTGGGGAGAGGAGAGCTAGCAGCACATCTACTGCAGAAGTGCAGCTCTCCACAGCTGTGAAGCACAGCAACACATCAGAGCCTATTCAGGGAACTTGGTGAACAGTGAGAATTAGTTCTCCATTTTATGTTAGGAAAACCAAGATTTTCAGCTTTTGTTGGGCATTCTCTATTTCCTAAGTTCCTGCAGGAAGCACCAAACAGAGGAGAGAGAATTGCAGCGTGGAATGTGTGCTCTCTGGAGAGTCATATGACGGTAGATGAAGTGAAGCACAATACAGCAGAGACCCATGCACAGTGATGGGTTTAATATTTATTGAAGGGTCTGGAGAAGAAAAGATCGAGTCATAACAATGGACATCTTGGTCAAGACAGTTGCTGAAATGCCAGCAATAAGCAGTGCAAAGGGATCTCTTCCTCTCCACCCCTGTCTGGATGCTGAGGTTTGCTAAAGACTACTTTGAGACACAGTTGATTTAGCAAATGCTTTCTCTAGACAAGTATTGCATTTTATCATAAGTTATTTATAATTATACTGGCCTTGTTTAAATGCAACTATTACCAAATCCGGTGCAGACAGTATTGTTAAAGTCACGAGCAGCTGAAATTAGAAAGAAAGTAGCAAAGAAGAGCAAAACTTAAGTGCATGGTGGCTTGTTTTATATCTGAACTTGTTACTGCAAAGTCAAACCTGTTGAAACAGTCTTTCTTTAGGAAAATAATTCTAGTGGCTTTTTGTATAATTATCCTAATATAACCAGCATCGTGGGGAGCCTGGGAACATTGTCATTTTTGGTTGCTGGGTATGCCTTAGATGCTTCACTCTTGGAAAACCTTATTTGTTTATTCTGTCCATTGCTATTATATGGTATCATCTTGCTATTCTGGGTTTTCCAGTGGGGAACTGGGAAGAGGATAAAGTCCAGTGCTTCATCCAAGGTCGCCAGAAAGATCTCCAGAGTACAACTAAAGCTGAAACCACCTGTCCCCTGACTATCAGTGGTTTCATGAGAAAGACCTTTCTAGCAAGGGTTTTGTAGGGTGCAAAGCAGATGGGGAAATGATTAGCTGTTATAAATTGCTGTATGCTCACAACCAAGTGAGTTATACCAATTAAAGCTTTGCCCCATGTTACTCTGTTATAATACAGATCTAGCTCAGTATTTTGCAGCCAAAAACATTTGCATCTGTAAAACATTGAACAAATATCAGTATTTTGATATTAGATGGAAAAACAGGTCTTCATAGAATTGTTTAGGTTGGAAAAGACCCTTAAGATCATTAAGTCCAACTGTTAACCCAGCACTGCCAAGTCTACCACCAAACCATGTCCCCAAGTGCCACATCTACATGTCTTTTAAATACCTCCAGAGATGGTGACTCCACCACTTTCCTGGGCAGCCTGTTCCAATGCTTGACCACCCTTTCAGAGAAGAAATTTTTTTTCTGACATCCAGTCTAAACCTCCTCTGACACAAATTTAAGCTGTTTCCTCTTGTCCTATTGCTTGTTACCTGTGAGAAGAGGCTGACCTCCACCTCACTACAGACTCCTTTCAGAGTGTTGCAGAGAGTTACAAGGTCCCCCTGAGTCTCCTTTTCTCCAGGTTAAACAACCCCAGCTCCCTCAGTTGTTCCTCATCGGACTTGTGTTCTAGACCCTGCTATTTAAAAAACTATAGGCAGCCACCTTAGTAATTGCTTTAAGGAATTCTATTTTCTTTTTCCATTAAGTGGCTATAAAACTGGCAGTCAAACAGTTTCAAAACTCCTAGGATAGTGAATCTTCATGTTTTAGGGCAGGAACTGTTTCTTGGTCAAGGAAAAGTTATTGTCACTTTTGTGACGTAGTCCTGCAGAGAAAGTTGCACCAGTGGTGCGCTCTCTGGAGGGTAAAGAAATCCAAGTTATGTTCCTGTATTAACTGTGATAATGATGGTTTAAGACCATGCCTTAGCTTCCTCTCCAAAACCTGGGAGGAGTGTGCTGGCCCACTCTTGCAGAGCATTTGGGGACTGTGGTTGACAAAGTCTGTTTTGTTACAGCAGAGGTATCAAAATCAAGTCTCTGAAAGTGGCTTAATCCTCAGAAGCATCTGGTGTAGCAGTAGTTACCACGCTGTTGCTGTTGGTGACATCACTTGCAGATCAGTGATTGTATGCAACCTGCAAAACTAGCAAAAGCATCAGCTGAAAAATTTTCTTGGATTCCCCTCCCAGCCTGCAATCATAACTCCTAATTTAGAGGATGGTGTAATACAGGTTGCTGCTCCTTATATGCGCCTGAGGGCTATAAACTGTTTTGAAACAGCTGCTGTATGGGATGCAAAGCTGGAAGAAAGGTATAACTTGTTCTTCTTTGCACAGCTGTGAGTCTCACTTCATGGGCATAATCACCGAACGTAGGAGAATGACTTTCCTTTGAAATCACAGCTTAAAGTAAACAAGCCTCTAATACACATACTGGGATAATTAGTTTCTCTATTAAATTTTACTTTTTGAATTTTAACTATTTGATATCTTATCCTAAATGAGTTGGCTTTCATGTTTATTGTCCCCACAGGGTGCTCTACATTGCTCTACGTGGCAAAATGCTAGACTTGCCAAAGAGCCAGTCTGGCAGGCAAAGATAGCTCAAAGAGAGATGCTCTGATACTAATTTTGCCCTCTGGCATGTGTTCTGTGAGAAGTTTTTCATGGTGCATGTGGAACGACAACCTTTTAAGCCACCTGAAATTTTTTTTTTAGTCCAAGGCAGGCCTCACAATAATTCTCAAGTTTATAATGCCAGAAAAATTCAGAGGGACCAGATGACTCCCACATAATTTGTTTCTGCATTACAGAGTATGTTAGTGTTACTGAACAAGAATTAGATTGTGATGGGGGCGGGGGGGATAAAGCTTTGTGTTGAGCTTTTCTGAACTTGATGCAATTTGTTCATACCAATATGCTGGGAGGAATCATGATGTGCTGTGCACAGGGAAAGCTGGCAGGATGCTGGGCACAGATAAGACATTTAAAAGTAAATTACACTTGACTGTGCTCGGCAGACTCATGCTCTCAGGATGAATTCATTCCCTCTGGTCTATCAGACTGTGGGGATTTTAGGCCCTTCTCTTGCTGGTGATGAAAGGTTGTTTTGCTGTTGGTGGGATATAATAGTGAGGCTTTAAAAAGGGAAAACCAGTAACACCATCTCTGGAAATGATGTATATGAGCTCTGGTAATCAAATGGTTGCATGAACAAGACTGGAAATGTTATAAAGATCAGGAGCAAGTGCTTCAGACAGGGTTGCTGTATCATGGTCACAATCTAGATAACGTTTTTTGGCGTTTAATGCTTCAAGGTTCAACTATTCATCATGGGCACTGAAATTCGACTTTCTTCAATGTGTTAAAAAGTTGAGAGACTAGGAGAATCAGAGCTAAGTTAAAAGAGTGCTTTCTCCTTTTCAGATCTCAAACTAAGAAAACATTAGAAGAACACTTGGGAAAAAAAAATTGAAAAACTCTTTAAGTAAGTGGTGGGTTGACCTTGGCTGGATGCCAGATGCCCACCCAGCTGTCCTATCACTCCCCTTCCCAGCCAGAAAGCAGAGAGAGAGTAAGCTGGACATAAATTAGTAAGGTTCTAAAAGAAAATGAGTTTGGGCAAAGTGCTTATCTTGATATGACAGGAGCTTGAACAAATTATCAACTGGGACTTCCTGAAACATCTGCATCTACCCATCCTTGATGTTGCTGGAGTATTCCCCAAGTATGAATTAAGTGGCTTACAGAAACATTGGAATTTGCTCTTAGTATGCATGTTTTCTTAAATAACATGTGTATGCATAGATGTATTATGTAAAATTGTGTGCATTACCATCAGAATTATTTACAGTAATAATTTAAGAAGACAAGAAACCCTGGAGACTCTGCCAAATGAACTTGTATTTTTCATTGATGAAAGCTCAAATATCAGAGTGACTCGCAGCCACCATCTAATCCAAGCAGCAAAGTTCAGGGCCAGGTCCACAGCCTTTATTCATATGAGTAATCCTTTAATGTCAGTAGAGCCAGCAAGATAGTGATGATGAAGCAATGAAAGCCCTCAGGCTTGGTTTGGATGATACAAGCTGTGCCCTTCACCTGGTGGAAGGTGGGCAAGTTTCCTTTATTTCACCTTTCTGTATCTTGAGTGAAGTGAGAGCTGAGTCACTGTCCCTATAAGCTACAGCAGCTTTAAGGTTAAACTGATTAAAGTGGAAAGCATAACACTGAGTCTGACAGAAGAACACTGTTCATTTTTAGCTGCTCAGCACTTTTAAAAAAAATCAAATCACAAAAAGCTGCTGTGTTTGATTGTTCCTATTACATAATAGCAGTGTCTTTGGGATTTAAGAGAAGCCATGAGCAACATGTCCCTTACATAACAAGTCTAAGATGCTTTAATCCCTGCTGTGCTGCTGCTGACCCTGGCCAGCCAGGAATAGCCTGGAAGTGGTGCTGAGCTCACCAGGTTCTCCTCTGGGGCTGCAGAGTAGCTATGGAGCCCTTTGCTCTGAGGAGTTTTTTGCTAACCATGCTTGCTGGGTTTGTAGTCTTTTTCTTCTAACAGAGAGCAAAGAGGGGTTGAAGCAGAAGTCCTGCCCTTAAAACATCCTGTCTACCTCCTTATGGCCAGAGCTGATCCTTCTCCACTTCAATTTTTTTTTTTTCCTTTCTCTTTTTTTTTTTTCCTCTGAAACATCCACCTTTACCCTCATTTCCAGTTTGGAACAGATCACTTCATGGTCTTTGTACCTTTTGCTCCTGTGCTTCTTAAAAAAATGGAAAAAAAAAGGGGGGGGGGGGCAAAAAGAAAAGGACTAAAGCCAGGTCAGACTTTTGGAGCAGGTCCTTGCAAGCCTTTCTGCTGCCTGTGGGACAGTGCCATGACCTGTGTCTGGAGGGATGTGCTGGGCTTGCCAGCATGAGTGCTGTGGGGTAAGAGCTACAGCCAGGTATCATTCTGAGTTCAGGGGACTCTTGTGTCCCCCAGCTTCAGTGGGGTGTAGGGGCCTTGTTCCTGCCTTGTGATTTCACATACTAGGTGTGAAGCTGATGGACTAGCATGGATGCTTGTGGAGCAGAAGGGAGGCTACTGGGAAAAGTGAACTCCATGTGATTTTGGGCTTGGTGTCTATGCAGAGGGTCTGACCTTTCACAGGACTCTGTCATGCTGATGGGTTGTCATCAATAAAATGGGTGAAAGAACAACTTGGCCCTGCCCAAGGAGTGTATTGCTGGGTGCAGATCCTGCCTTGCTGTCTCCATGGGAGAGCACTGTGCTGCCCTGATTGCCTTGGCTGCCTCCAGTGTAATTGGGAACATTTGAAGAATGATGACATAAAAGAAGCCACACTGTGGGGTTGTTTGGGGGAAAGGATTGAGGTAGCTGTGCACAAAGAGACCTATCTAATTAAAACCGCAGGGGAATGGAGATGATGGCTAATGAGGCTGAACATACAATTTAACTGAGTTATTTGAAAAGAAGTGACCTGCCTTGTTGGGGAATGGAAGATAGCAGAAAAAATAAAATGTACCTGGAATTTTTTATTAAAATATAAATTTCATGGCAATTAGTGCATGCTTTGCTGCGAGGAACTTTGGATTTGGTATTTTACCACATTTACGTGAAATGTATCATAAACAGTGACCATCATTTGCATGTGAATAAAGCATTTAAAAAGACTATTTGATTAAATTTATTTCCTAAAATTCCATTGATATCTTCCATCTTATGATATTTTCCAGGCTTTTAATGAAATTTTTCTCCACTTGACCTTTATCACCTTTACCCCCTTCTGCCTCACCTGTCCTTCCCCATTCTTTCTTGGACTCTTCCTTTTTCTCCATTGTGCTCTCAGGTCTCACTTGAACTCCACCTGCTCTGCTTGTCCCACAGTCACATCCCTCATCTTGGTGTTCCATGCACTCATACCTTGACTCTTCACTCTAATATCTCCTCTCTCTTTTCCATTGTAATACAAATAAATACACATTACTTTTATTACATGTAAAAGAAAAGAATATCAAAAAGTGGGGTTTTTTTCCTCCTCAAAAAACCCCAAATCAAAACCTTTTCCATGTCTTTTTGTATCTTCTGATCTGGTCAGTCTTGGGAGAGCCTGTTCTAGTTTTGTCTTTGATTCTCAGCATTTTGACTTTGGCCTTCTTTATCGCTGGTAAAACACATCTCATGACTTCTTACCAAATCACAGGACTGACTTTCTTTCCTTCTCTGCCTTGACCTGTTGTCTTTTGACATAACTTGCACTCTTTGATTTACAGTGCTTAGTTCTTGTGGTTGTAATCTTTTCCCAAGTTCTCTGAGGAGCTCCTTCTGTGTGTTTTCTGGATGATCTTCCCCACCCTTTCTTTCTTTCCCCTTCCATACTTTTGCTGAGTGATCTCCTCACTAGCAAATGCAGCCAAATCTCCCTGAATAACACTACATGGCCCTTATCACATCAAAATGTATCATAGGGACAAAGTGTCAAGTAGCATAAAGTCTCTTAAAAGAATGATCACTGTAAATATATTAAAACCTGGCTAGGTTTAATCTGTGCTTCCCCTTCAGTTTCTGTACCTAAATTTGACTTGAATGTTGACTTTAAAGCTAATCCAGAGGAAGAGGAACAGAAAATGTGGAGTTTTTGTTTCACAAAGATTTTTGTATCCTCTTCCCCTTTTGAGAGTAGATGCATTGCTTCATTTCACTCACTGCTAACACAGATCAGCTTATCTGTGAGCTAATGCCAGGAAACTTGGACAGGATCCTAATCAGAAGAGCAGGATGTTTAATCTTGAGCACTATGTTTACAGAAGATTTGGTGGTGTATGCCCTTGTTACCTATTCTAATTGTAATGAGTCTTTTGTTTTGGTTTTGTTGTTTTTTTAAATTATTTTTATTTTTTAAGGTTTCCACTCTTGGACCGTCTACTAGGGCAAACTATCACCAATGGAAGAAAAATTTTTTTTCCAACATTCTGGGTAAGCTTGTCTTTTTTTATTGTTAATGCCTGATTTGGTCTTTTAAATCTATTTGCCACCAAAGAACTCTTTCAAGAAGTCTTTGATTTTTGTGTTAGTGCTAATCTATCCAATGAAAACTCAATTTAATGATTGTGTAAACAATGGAGATAAAGTTGACTTCAAAGCAGACCATGATAGTTCTTTACTGGGGGGAATTATCAAACAAAAATAGACCTTTGCTTTCCCAATGGTTTTGCTTTGTGTGCTAGGTATAGTATATATGGAAAACATGATTATCTAAGCTAACTCTGGTTACTTTTGGAGATATTTTAACTATATTTGAAGATAGTCTTTCATGCTTGGGAAAGCACAACTTTGAGCACATCAGTTGAGAGATGACTGTGACATAGATCCTGGTAAGGTTGTGTTGTAGTGGCACGAGACTGTGTAGTGGCAATAACAATGCCTGCTGAAGCCTCTGGGAGGTCAGTAATCATGTTTTACCTGGAAAAATGACAGCTATGTCAGCATGGGTGGTATTTGCCACTTGGCTGGGAGCATTGGCTCTGTGTTTGCCCACCCGTAGCTGGCAGGCAAGGGTCCTAAAGCCTCAAAAGACTCAAAAAAATGAAGGTAGGATAGTGTAGGCTCTGGGGGAGGCTCACTATGTGGGGTAGTGCCAAATCCTGGAGAAGGTGAGGGAAGCCACAGGCTGCCTCATCCCAGCCTACCCGCAAGGAGGCTCGTTCAGTTCAGCCCTGCCTTTGGTCCAGCCAGGAGTAAACTGAGATGGACCGAGTAAAACCAGAGTTCTGAGGTAGCTTTTTCTGTGATGACCAGGTCCTGATGGGACAAAGTCTCCTTCTGTGGTCAGTTTTACAGCAGGCTCGCAGTTGATTTTCCCTGTGTATCAGTAGGGTGTGACAGCCTGCCACATCCTGCTGCCTGAGCAACTGTGGGGAGAGACAAGGACTGTCCTTGTAGACCAGCACACGCCTCCTGTGTATGCATCTCCTGGGGCCAGCCCTGACCCTGTCCCTCAAGTGACAAAACACAGCTTGGCTGTAGGAGTTCGAACATCAACATGACATAAGCACTGGTCTTTCCTTTGGGCAGATTTGGACCTAGTCTGACCTGGAGTCAGAAAGGTCTGGCAAGAGCAGTCAGCCCTGGGAAAGAGTCAGGACCCCAGCAAAGCCTGGGGACATGGTCTCCAACATGCGGCACTGTGTCTGGTGAGAAGGCACTCAAGGGGTGGCATTTCTGTGGAAATCAGAGGGAGGGCAGAAAGCAGATAGGAGAGAAGAGAAAGCAAACCCAGGTAATTGGCAAGGGCATTCCCACCATCCCAATCCTCAGTATAGGAAATCCCATACCACGTCTGTCTCACTGTCCAGCCTAGGCTATAGGGGTGACAGGGCTTAGGAAGGTGAAACAGACGTCACCATGGCACGACCCCTTGCTTTCAAGGGGCCTTTGGGGACAGTGCTGTCTGGTGGGAACTGTATGGTCACAAGGGCTTGAGGAGGAATATCCCATCCCTTATGCAAGTCTACAGCTGTTTCTCTGGCAACAGTCACACTCAGTCACAAATAATGTGATTTTGGCTGTGAAATGGATGATTGAACTGGTGTGTTACTGTCTTCTGAGAGCAACTTACATCCTGGTCATAATCCTGCAGCAGTCAGGTGGCTAAACACCAAATGAGAGAAATCTTGTGTCGGGTGGCATGTGATGTACCAGTGTTGTGTTGCCCCACATGAAGAGGAATGCGCAGTGCAATGGACATCTTCTCTTTGAGGACAACATTTGCAGGACAATAGTGATGCAAAGATTTTACAGAAATATTCTTTAATGCATTTCTGATGTTACAAATGACTGGTTTGAAAGCAGTTTTAACTATTTGTGTCTTCCCTTTACTGGGGTTGTAAGTCTTGTAGTAATTTAAGTGCTTTCTGCAGAACTGGGAGAATAAAGTTTCCTGGCCTGTTCCAGAGTTGTTTACTGGAATGGCATTTTCAAAACCCTGTGTTTTGCCTCAAATAGAACCAAATAATGTGTTTGGCAGAGCTAATGTTAATTTTACCTCTCTTCTACTGATCTGAGACCACTGCGTAGGAAGATGATGGGTATGCAAGAGCATAACCCCATTTGCATGAAGTTAGTCACAGCTGTACCTGATGGGAGGCTTTCTGACAAGCCATGGAGATACTTTTCTGATAGGGTTACCGTAAATAACGCTTCCTAAGGAACAGGTCAAAATGGTCTATGTAGGAAGTTGTGGATCAAGAGTTTGATACCATGCCTCTCTCATGTTTGTGCAAACAACTAGTGAGATGCTTGAAAGAGGGATAGATTTTTTTGCTACTTTCAGCTAAAAAATCAGAATTTCAGGGAAGTGACTTGATAATATTTTGATAGTCACCCAGTAATTTAACACTGGATTACAGCTGAAATCCCACAGAAATACTCAAGACACTTTATACTGTATCAGATTACACATCATACACATACACATATCAGTATTACACATGATTCACTTATTGCATTAAATTCCTGAGGGATTAATAATGTCTGGGTCATTGTTTCCTAGGCTTATAAATTTAATGATCAGAGGGGACCACATGAATATTTCTTCTTCTTGCCTGTTCAATTGCAGGTCAGAGAAATTCAGGGTATATCAGCAGTAGTCCTTTAATTTTTCATTATTTAGCATATCTTTCTGAAAGAGACCAAGGTCTTGTTTTAAGAGTGCCAGTAGTAATCAATCTGCCATGTCACCATTAAATTGTTTCAGTAAATAATGAGCCTTGCACTTCAAGACAGTCTGTAGCTCGTTTGAGCTTCCAAGTGTTGTACCTCATTTTTTTTTCCTGACAAAGAATCTGTCATCTGGATGCTGATTCTTCATTTCGTTATCCATTCAGCTAGTCACTTTTGAAATTCACTTGCTACGAGTGGTGTTGATGTAGTATGGCGAATCTTTTAATTTGGGATTTTATATGTAGTATGACATTAAATCACTGCATAGTGTGAAATTAGGACTAGAAATGTGCCCTGTCAGCACATACCATTATCAAATTATGATGTAACTGCATACAAATGATCAGATTTACATGACCAGGCCTATTTTCCGGACAGCTGTGTTGATTGGTGTTAATTATGCAACTGTCTTTCAATGCCTTATTGATTGTGTCCCATGATAATCTTTCCCTGCTGTTGCTTACTACTGATGTTAGTTCTAACTGTTCAATAGGTGCTTTGGTTATCCCACGTAACCCTTTTTAAATACTCTTTTGATAGTAAGTCTTTGCAGTCACCACGAACTTCTAGTGCATCCATGGTTTTTAAAAGAATAATTGAATTAAAAGTTATTGTTTCATCTGCCCTCTACTTTTGAACTCAATGTTTAAACTGAGTGGCTATTTAAAGCTCTCTCCAGTTACTGATGTCATGGAAAGTATGTCATTATCACTATAAGGTGTGAATATAGCATCTTGCATCTTTCTGAGTGCAGAGTAGTAGTAGTTGTCTGTAAATTTGTCTTCTTCTGAAGTGTTTAATAACTCTTGTCTGGAATGACTAGCTATAGAAGTAATTGCTTGGCATATTTGTTCCATTTAGGGAGGAGATCCTATTGTCATAAACCTCATCATGGATTTTTATTGTTTTTTTTGCTTCCATTGTTTGCTTGCATTTCTCCAGTGTTAATTTGTATTCATTGCTGTTGGTGTCTTTTGCCCATCTGTTATGTACTGTGGGTTTGCTTTACAGGTTTTTCTGTTGCTGCTGTCACTCTCTGTAGCCAGGACTCTTCAACCATAAAAGCTTCCTTTCAGGGCTGTAGCACAGTGATTTTCCTTTTTATTTTTGGCATGTAATAAAGCATCTCTTAGCAGGTCCTTTTTATATTTTTGTATGTGACTATTTCCCCCTGCTCACAACTGTTTTTAGGTTTGAGAAATGGTCTCTCTAAAATATCCAAACATGTAAATTAGATATCGGTTAAGATTACACATTGTTTTCCAGTTGCAAAAGAAAAAACTTTGGTATAGTGAATCGTAATTTTCTAGTTAAATGGTTCACCTGTGTCCAGTAGGAGTCCCATGTAACATCAGCTGGACTTGATTTCACTACTCTCTTGTATTAAGCCGTGACTAGAATTTGCAGACTTTTCCAAAGTCACCCTGATAAAGTGGTCCTTCCAGAACAGATCCTCTGCTAGAATAAAATAAAATTTGGCAATATTTTTCATAACTTCAAGGATATGTGCTTGAGGAATGCCTCATGCTGTTCCCTTACCTCATTTGATGGATTCTAGGAGACCTCAGCCTCTGTCCCAGCTTGTCATTTGCCAGTATTCCAGATTTCTGCTTTTTGGTTTTTTTGCACACAAGGTATATCCATAACTTAATCTTCCCACCCTGTTTCTCATGAAGAAGTACAGTGCCTTTTAGAGTTTATTTTTTATTGTGTGTTTGTCTGTTACCTTCTTAACCTTTGATTGAATTGAGCTTCCTTTTTGCAAAAGGCAATTCTAATATTTATTGAAATGAAGCCCAGGCATTGCCATTCTAAGCAAGGGGAATGAATTGTTTGCCCTTTTAAAAAAGAAGCTATTCAAATACCAGCAGTATGGTGAAAGCATTGCTTTCTATTTCTAGCTCTGCAATACACCAATCACAAGTATTTTGGCCATTCGTTTTGGCATGGGGAGGCTCTCTTTTGCCAGTCAGACATCTGAAGTTGGCAGCTCCCAGTCCATCCATGGCCTTTTGCAAGGCAGTGGTCGCTGCTAGGCTGCTGTGCAAACAAGGTAAACTTCGTGAGTTGGAGTTGCTGCAGTTGGCTGGACAACAACTGAGGCAGAGAGAAAGGGCAGCAGCTGAGGTCAAAAACTAATATACTTTTTGTCTCATGCTTTGTAAAAGGCTTAGAAGTAAAGTCATAAGAAATGGCTGTTAGTGAGATAACCAGGTAAACTTTTATTAGTGAAAACAGCATGCACCTAGAAATTAAATTCTCACTATTTGAAGCAAGTGAGTTGTCAACATGTGGTATTGCTTTGTTGCCAGAAATGACTTGCACATCTAGTCTTGGAGAGGGTTTGTTAGGAGCTGTATGGGCAGAAGGTGGTTCACATGAGGTAGTCACATACAGATGGCTGAGGAAGACCCATATATTCCAGTATTATACTGGTCTTATCACAAAAGTATTTAAATGGCTAAGTGTCATGAGTGGAGAACCTGTAGAATGACTCACTGCAAGTATTCAGGTGGGTTATGGAAGTCTTACTCAGCACTGGTTAGACCACACCTTGACTCCTATATTCAGTTTTGAGCCACTCACTACAAGAAAGACAATGAAGCTGGTGAGGGGTCTGAGCACAAGGCCTGTGAGGAGTGACTGAGGGAGCTGGGGTTGTTTATCCTGAGAAAATGAGGCTCAGGTGGGACCTTACCACCTGCCTGAATGGGGATTGTACCAAAGTGGGAGTTGTTCTCCCAGGTAATAAGCAAAAGAACAAGAGGAAGTGGCCTCAAGTTGCACTGGGGGAGGTTTAGACTGAATATTGAGAAAAGTTGCTCCCCAGAAAGTGTTGTCAAGCATTGGAACAGGCTGTCTGGGGAAGTGGTTGTGTCGCTGTCCCTGGAGGTGTTTAAAAGACACGTAGATGTGGCACTTGGGGACACAATTTAGTGGTGGACTTGGCAGTGCTGGGTTAACAGTTGGACTTGATGATGTTAAGAGTCTTTTCCAACCTAAACGAATCAATTATTCTATATCTCTTAAGTTATTGATTTTCAGTCTATAACCTGACCATTACTGAATTGTTTCTAAGAATCACAGAATCACGTGGGTTGGAAAGGACCTCGGAGATCATCAAGTCCAACCCTTGATCCAACACCACCATGGTTACTAGACCGTGGCACTAAGTGCCACATCCAGTCCCATCTTGAAAACCTCCAGGGATGGAGAATCCACCACCTCCCTGGGCAGCCCATTCCAGTGTCTGATTACCCTCTCTGTAAAGAATTTCTTTCTAATATCCAACCTAAACCTCCCCTGGCACAGCTTAAGGCCATGCCCTCTTGTCCTACTGCTGGTTGCCTGGGAGAAGAGACCAACCCCCACCTGGCCACAACCTCCTTTCAGATAGTTGTAGAGAGCGATGAGGTCTCCCCTGAGCCTTCTCTTCTCCAGGCTAAACAACCCCAGCTCCCTCAGCCTCTCCTCACAGGACTTGTGCTCAAGGCCCTTCACCAGCCTGGTTGCTCTTCTCTGGACCTGCTCCAGCACCTCAATATCCTTCCTGAAAGAAAGCAGCATCCCAGCTGGAATCAAGTCCACAGAACAGTAATTAGCTTGTAGGTGCTTTGGGACAAGAGCACTGTTTTCATTCAACACTGTGTTGCTTAGTATGAGGATGCCTATTCCAAACATCCTTTCACTACAAAGGATTAGTCAAATAAAATGCTGTATATAAACACGAGTTAAGAAATTATTTGTCCTCAGTGCCAGAATAGCTACAACTTCATAAGCTCCTGGTTTAGCTGCTTAAATACAGTTACTTGCAAAGAATCTTCTGATATGTTAATTATATTATCCACATTGTTTTTCTGAACTTCAAACAAAGTATGACCTTGATTTCAAAGTAAAAGTGCATGAAAGCATGCTGTGCTTATTTTTCAAAATTAATCATGTATAAGCCAATTTTATGGCAAAACAGATAAATGAGATGTCAGAATATTTGTTTGTAAATACTTTGCTTCAAGATGTTAGTCCAGTTTGGTTCTTAGTTTTAACCAAATCCAGTCTATCTTTCAGTTTCACTGTAGAATGAAACCACAACATGCAATAAACACTGCAGTTCAGCTCTATATGGATATACCATAATTAGAATATACTTTTCTTTAGTTATTGTAGTGTGTGTGCTAAAACAGACAGTCTTTCTGTAGAGGCCTAACAGAGTGCTACTTGTCCCCTCATGCCTACTGATCTCGTGTATGTGGCTCACCTTGCAGAGACACTAACTTGGTTTCAGAGCTGCAGTGAAGCAAGTATCAGAAGTCTTCTTCAAAGGTGACTTCTGCTCAAACCAAGAGATGCCAATAACCTCCCCTCTAAATGTCAGAGGGGGTCCTGAGCCTGCCTTGGAGGCTGAAGCCAGTGCTTTTTCAGAGGTGACTCAAGATGGGCTTTTCCTCAGAAGAGAAGACAAGTTTATACAACTGTGTCTGCGTCCAGAGGACAGTACATGCATTGATGATGGCCCTTGGCTGACACTGTGACTCAGTGTACGATGAGGTGGCTTAAGCTTGGGGCCAGTGCAACCTCCCATCCCAGGGTTATATGGAGGGATGTGGTGCCATTTCAAGTCCTGTTTTACCATTGGGCTCTTTCCAGGGTGGGCAGATAGAGACACAGGGCCCTTGAGCTGGTGCCCAGGCAGGAGGGCTTTGCTGTACCTGCATGAGGACCACAGGGGTACGGGAATACCATGGGGTGAGCTCAGAGGTGTAGGAGAGCCTCTGCCAGTGGGAGTGAATTTGTACAGCCAGTGGGGCTTGGGCTCGGGCTCTTGCTCAGCCAGGGCTTCTGTTACAGGAACCTCTGTCAGGACAACCAGAAAGCCACAGTGAAACTAAATAGATAGAGCCATTTGACTAATAAGAAATGCCTGTGAACATCATAGTTGGGTAATTTTGCATAAAGAAATTTAAAAGCTGATGATACCTACTTTTTAAGTAGGATTTACTGAATTACAGATGAAGTGTCATGGCATGATACTCTTCTATAGCTCACTTTAGTTGACTCTCTACCTCTGTCTAACAAGTCCTAGCATTTAGTATGTTACATACACAGTGTATTAGGTTTCAGCATAAGTCTACATTCAGTGCAGAAGGTGGTATTAGTTTGAGTCTTACAGCTCTTCCTCCTAAAGCTGCCAAGTGGTAGAAGATATAGTTCTGATGAGAGAAAACAGTTTAAACTTTCTCGGTGAACCAGTTTTCAGAGAGTTTTTCTCAAATGTGGAGTTTCACACTGAAACAGCGTGATTAAAAGCCTATGGGGGAATCAAGCATGGGAATGGTTTTAAGGAAGATCAAGGGACTGAATGTAATTTTTCCTTCAAATGATAATTAAAGAAACAGCATCCTCATTAACATAATACAGTAAATGATAAAAAGAATTGGACAGATGCCTAATCTTGAAATGCTTCTTAATTTACAAGTACACGTTTTAAAAGGAGCAATTGAGGTCTGTTCTTTCTAACTGCCTGCTTGAATCATCAAAACTCCTGCTTATATAACTTACTGTCTCAAAGATGGACAGAATACACAGAAATTAGTTATGTATATTCCAGGACACCATCCATACAATGTCTGTTGCACATGCATAGATGCTAGAACATCCACAGTACTTCAGGTCTCCTGAGATTAGATGCCTACCCGACAAAAGTACACATTTGAGAAGATCTTCTCGACTGGGGTTATATGTAGCCCCAAAGTAGTCCAAAGGCAACTACCCATAGTTTTTGTTGATTCTTGACTTTAATTATCCAGAAGGTGGTCACTCTGAGTTTATGATCACGTGTTGATCCACAGAGAAATGTATTTGAAATTCCCATCAAATTTAGTTTTTGAGGAGAATTCTTCTGAATTCTTGCAAAAATGACTTTCTTTTTTTAATGAAATTGCGAATAAAATGTGTCAAGGAGAAGGTGGCATTCACACTGGTGCCTCCATGACTTGCCTGTATTCTGTTCTTGTCCAATATAAGCTGTAATGGTGCAGTTTCTGTTTATCTTTAAATACCATCCTAGTTCTGTTTTGTTACCATCACATCTATAGGCTCTCAAAGGGTTTTGAAATGAACCAAAATCTTGTCAAGTCTCAGAATTACGTTGCTAGCTGCAAATGTGGGGAGGCTTATTAGACTGTGTCTGGAGTGCTGAACAAGAGCCAGGGTACGTGGCAGGGAGTGACTTACCCTGCTCTGTGTGCCCTCCTCTATGCTGAGAATTCTGTGCTACACAGCACTCAGCTTGGGATCAAATCTATGTACAGCATAGTTGGTGCTCTGTGTGCATTTTTTCCCATTCAAAGTTTGTGAAATACTGTGATCACCAGAGTACTTTCTATACTGTGAAACTGAGGGTATGTGCTGTGGGGACACGGGGTCAGCGGTAAGGCGTGTTGGGAGTGCTAAAATTCACTGGGCTAGTGTTGGGAAACTGTGGGAGCCAGGCCTGATTTGGTCTTATCCATTCTGCTCTTGAGAGTGGTGTGAATGATCCCCCAGACCACTCTGGGGTATTGCCAGACTGTTTAAAAAACTGTCCTTAATTAAGTGCCAGTCCTTTCTTTGTGTGGTATTGCTAGAGTGTGCATTTCCTGGAAGACTGGAGTGGGAATCTCACTTTTTATAAGGTTAAGATTTCTGAGGAAGAAATATTTTTTTTGTTTTGTTTTCGAAGAGTGAAAATGATTTCTCAGTGGTAACTGACTTTTGAATTATTCTACTTACAGCCTCAATGCACGGTAGAGGCTGGCTGCAAATGGATGTCAGATTTTCTAGCTGGAAGTAAACCTCCTTTTCTCACGTCCTAAATTTTCTGCTCAGATGGAGAGATAGGAACTACCACTCTGTAAAGAGGCAGCCAGAGACCTGAGAAGTAGAATGGAGTAGGCAGTCTCTACCAAAACACTATTCTGCTCCTTTGCAGCTTACATATTTTCATAAGTACAAATCCCAATTTAATGTTAGATAAGGAAAAATCATCAGCTGTAACTTGAAAGGTCACTCCAGAAAGTCAGAAGGCCTACTGGTAATAGTGTTAACTTAGTTGCAGGCTGGGTTTGTGTTTGGCATGAAGACTGTTAAGAAATAAGGTGCATGATTAAATGCTTAACAGTAAATACTCGTACTGCTCGGAAGCTGTTATGGAAGATAACTTGTTCAGTTTCCATCTTAACCTTTGAAGTAACTGGGAGTCAAAGACTTGCATGTTTGATATTTTGAGTGTCTTAACACACTGAACTGAACCTGATCCCTTTGTATCCTGCTAGTCTTTCCTATATGCTGAAGTAGTAAAGGTGAGGCCGCAGAGTTCAGGTCTATAAAAGGCAGCACTATTGATCTTGCTGATGCAAGTTCAAAGCACTATATGAAAATACATATGATAGTTCTAGAGAATGAATCACTGGTGTGGTACGTGCTGGGGTGTGCATTTTTGAGGCAATGCTGTATCTCATTCAGAACTGTAGTTGCCACCACTGAGTTACTAACACTAAGATACAAGCATCCTTACTCTTAGCTGGCCTGAATGCTGGTAGGACTTCAACTATTCAAAATCCAGTATTGCAGTCTGTAGGGCTCTGCAGACTTTCTCAGGGTTTTCTCTGCATGCGTCCCTGTTCTCTTCTGACTGATCCTGTGGCCGCCTGGTTGGACACGTGTAAGATGGAGGGGTGACCCTTCCTCATCCAGTTCAAGGACTTTGGGATCCAAAGGAGTCTTTTGCTGGCATGACATCTGGGCTTCTTTATCTATGAGGAAGATGGGGACAGGGCAGCATGGAGGTGTGTTGCTCCGTGGGGTTGGGATCTAGTGAGGGTGCATTTCTGGGCCTGTGGATTCAGTCTTTCTCCAAATTGCATATTGTTATCTAGTCTGTGCTCATGGAGAGCTTGTTGTAAGGACCAAGTCTGAAACAGTCTTCCTTGCTTTCTGTTTTTCCTAGTAGATCATAATGATATTCATTACAGTCCTACTAATTTTTCTTGTGGGTCTCCTGATATTTCAGGATTTTTTTTAATGCTTGATTTGCATATGTGTTACTTATACATATGTGTATAAGCTTTTCCTAATACTTACAGTCTGAGGGGGAGAAAAGCTAGAAAAAGCAATGCAACTGCCCTCAAAGGCTGAACTAACAATTAACAAATGAATGTATTGTAATTTATTTTTAATGATGATGTTTTGGAGGAGTGACTCATAGTTTTTTAATTGCAGGGTTTTTCAATGTTAAGTTTTTTCTACTCTTACTTATTTTACAGGTAAATAAATGTAGACTCAGTTATTTTTCCTGCTGGAAGTGCATAGGACTGTAGCCTGACATATCTTTCTAGCATTCACATAATTCCTGTCAGATTTCATATGTTTACATTTGAGCTACAGTTACAGATTTGTCTGTGTTCCACCATTGGGATCCATCACTACAGGAGTTAGTAGGTTTCTCAGAACCATCAGCAATGATCCTCCTTTTCCTCTCTTAAGGAAAGGGTTTATTTTTTATCTGCAATGCTTAGTTTTTATTACATTACAGAACACTGGTATACAACCCTTTGTATTAGTTTTGACTTTCTGAAAAAGAAAAAGCTTGCCAGAAATATATTGTAAGCCTTCTGTCCACCCAAATATTACTCAGGGTATGAACAGTTATTGCATATAAACGTGACTCTGAAGGAGTCAGGCTGCTTCTTATTCAAGTGTGTTTAACTCTTAAGGGAGGAAGAGGAAGTCTTCGCTGACATAACAAACCATTCAAAAATAAATGTAGGAACCTTGGAGCCTGTCCTCCATTTTCTGATTTATAAGAGCATTTTTCTTCTGTCTACCCCCCAATGCTGCTTAAAATTGGTTTCTATAAATTTCAGGGCTTTATTAATTTGACTGACATAAAAATGCTGTTTCTATGGAGTCAAAAGCATGCTTTCAGTGCTGGTTCCATAAAAAGTGGAAGAAAAGTAAATAATTGTTCCCCTTTAGAATATGAGAAAAGATCAAGAATATACCAAAAGCCCTTATTTAAAAACAAAGAAAAATTTTTTCCCCTAAATCCTCCTGAAGAAAGTATTTATTAGGTATTTGTCTCTTAGGGGTTTTCTGAACAAAAGAGGCCTGAATATAAGTGCATAGCTTTAGAATTAGTATTTTTCTCAGCTTTCACTCCTAAGGGTAGTATAAATACTTCATATATTTACAGGTCTATACTACTTCTAGATTAGAATCGAACATATATAATTGTGAACCTGCCACAGTTTTTAGAGAAACCCACATCATTCTATTTTTGCAGTGAATACATGTTCCACTCTTAATAAATTTCAAAGACTACTTTGCTAAAATTCCCTGGGCAATTGGCTTGGCATCTGCTAATTTAATTCCCATGTAGTACTGTAATAGGATATAAATTAGGACTCTGGGGACTACTGATAATGTTCAGCGAAGATGAAACTTGAAGGATATGAAAGGGATTGCTTTGCTTTTACTGCAAGTGGTGATGGAGAGGTAGAAGAAAGTTCAGAGTAATAGATGAAGGAGCTTGAGCTCTCCTCCCATACCAAACTTGACCCCAAATGTGGAGAACTTACTTGCACAAAGTAACTTTTTCCCTGTGTAATATAAATTATTTAGAATAAACTTACTGTGACAATGAGTGAAAATAGGCATAGACTGTCACCACCTTCTGCACCCCAAAGGTCAGCAACCAGATCCTTCTTTTCTAAGTCTCCCTTCTGTTTTCCCTCAATTTATCCTTTCCTTCACCCACTGCTATAAATTTCTGGATTGACTCCCTTACCCATCTCAGTTATTTTACCATCAGTAAAAATCTTCTGTGTCTCTTGGTTTTTTGATTCCCCACCTTCCTTCACCTGGGCAAAACGCAAGAAGACTGTGGTGAGAGTTAGGAAATACCATGTTACCAAAAGACTCATCTCTTAACTAGAAGAGAACAGGACACAAATTAGAGTGGACCATGTCTAGATTCATACTGAGATGCTTTGAAAATAATGTTTTGGTTCTGTTAGGAGAAAATTTTGATATTGCTTAACTGACCTGCAATTGTGTTAAGTGGTATCAAAGCCAAGCAAGTCTGGATAAAGGCAAAAGGGAAAGCTTATCTGTTGATAAAGAAAGGAAGAAGGAAACAGCTTTCAGAAAAACTACTGGTTTTTTTACCACTTCTGATGGGGCTCCTCAAACTTTGCCACACCTGATACATTTTTTCCCCTCAACCTTTTCAGCTTTTTTTTCTTGGAAAAAAAAAATGTTCTTGGATTTATGTTCCTGCTATTGACACTGCACTTCATGTGGAAAAACATTTTATTTGGAAACGTGCTGATGTTTTTTGCCCAGCCGTTACTTTATAAATTCATCCTCTCTTCCCTGTCCCTGGGTGGCGGTTTTCTTTTTCGCTCCTGTATGGGACTGACCTGGTCTTACCACCTTTCACAGTTGCAGTTACCACTGCTAGGTCAGCTTTCTCCAAGACTACATACCTGATGTCCTGCCGTGCTCTTCTGCACCTTATTCTACCTCTGGTTTCTCCGTGTGAGTAGCTTACCAGTGTTGCAGGCATGTAGCTAAAACAGATATTCTTCTCCCTTTTTTTTTTTGTCAGTGCAGAGAGCACAGTTGACTGCTTGCTGCCCGCTCTCACAGCAAGGAGTTACCTACACATCATTCTACTTCAAAGCCTGTCACTTTTCCTGTAACACTCCCTAGGTATGCAATGCCCGACTTCTGATGCAACTGCTTCCCTCTCACAACTGTGTACAGCACTCCCCTCCTGCACCATCTTCTGCGCTGACCTCCTCTGCTGCTTCTCACCCATGGCCAGACAGTAGGAAACCCTGAATGCCCTTCACAGCTTTACCTGATCCTTGGCCAGTTTGATGGCTTCTCATCAACTACTTGCCAGTGCGTCTAACAGCAAGATTATGTTTGTGTTACACTTCACTGCTTTTATCTCCAGAGATTGTCAACTGGTGAAGGTGGGTGGGGATGCTCGTAAAAATAGTTTTGCTGTGTAATAAGTTTTGTGCTTAATCAACAGTGGTGGGTCAGTTCAAATTTTGTTTTGTTTTTGTTTTTTTTTTTTTTCATAATTACAAGGAAAATGTCTAGCAAGAAAGTTAAAATTTCAGCTTTCTGCCCTTTGACACAAGCCGTTCTTGGAGATTAATAATCTCTTCTCAAAGATGAACCATTTATAAAGTGAACTCTATGGATTGACTTAATCAGTTTGGACTTCCGTGATTAAGTATTTCACAATGGAATATTGGTCATGAATGAGCGAGAAAACTGCTTGGGCCTTGATTGTCTCCTCTCACTTTGCACTCAGGCAGTTCCAGCAGCTCTACCACAGTGTAACACACCTGAGTTATACAGTGTTCAGTTATGGATACCTGATTCACTGGGGCAGGGTCTTTCATGTGACACTTTGAAATTGTATGTTTTAATATATGCTCGCTGAAGAGGGGTTTTAAATTGGAAAATAATGATGCGTACATATGACACTCACCTGAGAAGTGAGGCTTGTCAAGAGTCTCCTTGGCTTCACTAACCATTTGGAGGAATCAGACCACAGATCTGGTTCTGACAGGGTCTGATGGCTCCCTCTATCAGTTTTGCATGTTTAGGGTCCTGTCCTCATCAGTGAGAACAGAAATTCTTCTTGGGTCTTGCAGGCACTGCTTCAGATGCATTTCTTTTTGCTCTTTTTCTTTTGCATTTCTTCGGCTTTTTCTTACTGTGTTCAAAAGGCGATGTGACTTGACGGGGAATACCATTTTCACGTGTTTACAAGTTCCACTGAAATTTCAGTGGATTGAGACCATTTGGTTTTCATTGGTTTATTTTATTGAAAACAGTCTTTGCCTGCAGGACTATAAAAACATCCAGATTGTATTTCATAATACAACAAATTTTAGTTCATATTTGTAAATATTATTAAAGGAGTTTGGATTTTGCCCTAAATTGCTAGCTTATAGTACTTAAAGCTGCTTTAAAATAAAGTATGCTGATACTGTAACAATCCAGCTGGCTTATGCCATGTTCTTGTAGTAGAGGGTTTTTTTTATCAGCTGGAATTACAAAAACCGTCCTTGCCACTTGATCCAAGGAAAGAATTAATTGCATTACTTATGAAAAAATTCACCTGTAAATCACTGGTAGGACAATATCCTGAGGAAAATTCTGCAGTGCATGGTGCAATTGCTCCTCCTGAAATCTGGTCTGTTGGGTGTAAGGATCTGTCAGAGCTGGAGCTTCCCTTTGCAGAATGACTAGTTGTTTACATGTGACTTGAGGGCGTCACTGGGAGGATCTATTACTGAGTACCTCCTCAAGTGCACTAGAGTCGCTCTTCTTAGATGACATCTCACCTTTATTCCAGGAGAGTGACTATACCTGTGTAAAAGGATAGAGCAATGCAGAAGATCCTCTGTGCCTTTAATTGCCCTGAATTGTAAATAGCTGCTCTTCCCTAGAGAACCTGGTTGTCTCCATTTGTAGTAAAAGTTTGGCCTTGCTATTAGTCTGCAAGCTTTTCTGCAGGGACTATTTCCTTTATCCAACAATCCATGAGGGAACAACTCATCTTTCTTGAGAGAGAAAATAAGTGCAGGCACTTCATCAAGATAAGGTGGAAGAGTTTATGCCACTTCATGTTGCTGTAATAAAAGAATATTGTGCTCTATGAAATATCTTTGGGGAATGGAAGAGATCTTTCATTTCTGCTGAGAAGTTGGCTTCCCACAGATCTAGTGAATCTTGGCCATCTGTTATAACTCTTGTACTGTAAGAGTTCATTTTGAATGTTTTCTTCTGATAGGCCAGAGAAAGTTACTTGGGATATGGAGATGAATGAATATGAAAACATCTCTGGTTAATTCAATATGCAGTTCTCTTATTTGGTTGCGGTGATAAGCGGATCCTTGATCTGGTCCTTTTTGTAGTCAGGATAGTCTGTTAGCACAGTGACTATTGCCTCCCTCTCCAACTATGTGAATGCTTCTTATTTACACAACTTAAACTTTTTATTCTTGCTACTATCTTTTTATTCTTACTAATTGATCATTTAGCAGACTGGTTGCTGGCATGGCTGGGCTCTGTGGATTGCAGGAGGGTGCTCTGAATGACACACATTATTAATAGGCTCTGGCCCTGGCTTCTGGGAAATATGTAGGAATAACTTTAAAAATATCTGGCTCACTAAGGCTGAAAAACACAGAACTGAACCAGTTGCATTGGTTAACTACTAGAGTGTCTTTGGGCATGATATTAAGCCACAGTAGTTGTAATGAGTAAAATGAAATCTATTAGCAAAGTTAAAGGTCTGTCATAGCTAATTGTTCAAGAGAATCGTTGGCAGCTTCAGCTGTGTCTTAGGATGGTACTTATGACTTGTTTCCATACATAATTTAATGAAATAATCAGCACAGTATGACTGCAAGCAGGGTTTAAAGTTAAGTGGAAATATAGAAAGGAAGGCATGAAACTGACGTTAGAGAGAAGAGACTAAGAAGAATAATTAGATGAGAAGATTGGAAGAAGTCAAAGGGATGGGTGGACAGCAATGAAACTTGAAGGGATGATGAGGAAGTAAACTCCCAGAACGCAACAAAAGCTTTCAAAGAGGAAGGTGAAATGGTCTGCAGTATGTTAAAAACAGACAGTGCTCAACACAGGCTTTATCATGGTGGTGTATGTTGTAGACTCAGGAGCGCTGGGGGACATCTTAAGATGTCATCTTTTACATGTGCACACTTTAAAATGCTGCTGACCCATTTTCACATGCACTGATAAAAATGCATGGCACTCATTAATTTCACGGATACTCTCTTAGACTGGCTCTATTCAGGCATCTGGAAGTATTTAATTGATACTAAGCATGACTGGAATCAGGTTGAATCCAGGTACTAGAATAGTCCCCTCAATACAAGTAACTTGGTAACTAGCCACGTATGTACATTGGATGCCAGTATTAGAGTGGGAAGATCAGTTCTTCCAGAGAAAGTCCATCTGTGGTGCTGGGAATAATTTAATCTTCAAGAGCAATGTAAGTGAACTGAAGTTGTTTTTGTTGAAGAACATTTAGGCTTTTAGCTTCCAAAGAATTGGCAATGGAAGGTAGCTAGAGAGAAGGATTTCACTAATTATAGCCTGTCATTTGGTGTTTAGAAGTTTTGGTTCTCACCAGGGATCTGTGACTGATGTGATTCATGATCATTTGCCAGGCTGATGGACATCCCTGTGCTTCTGTCTCCCTCCTTGCCCCAGGCTTGAATTATTGGTCCTCAAAACTAGAGCTAGAACAAAGAAGTCTTATACTTGTAAATATAAGAGTTCTTGTACAGAGCTACCAGTATTTATAAAGCTTTTCTTGTATACAGCATGTGCTATCATGTCCAAATAAGAGTATCAGCAAAAACAGGGGCAGGAAGAAGAAGCTGTTTCTGAACTCTCTGGAACATTTCCACTGTGTTCATTTTTAGAGAGCTTTCCTATGAGCACAAGGAGCTCCACCCTCCTTTCTAAGAGAAAAGCAATGGGACATTCTCTGAATTTATATGTTGCCAAATCAAAATTGATTGTGAAAGGGATTTACTTTTTCCTCATAAAGAACTGTAGCATTCACCAACTGTAATGTGCATAAACCACTGTACACAAAAAACTAGTAGAACTTAAAAAAAATTACAATTTGGTGGGTTTCAAGGCTACAGAATTATGCTAATTACGACAAATCTAGCAGAAGAACTATTGAAGCTCAGTTTCTATTGGGTTGTTCTCTCATGATTAGTTCACTTTTTAACTGATATATACTAAACTGTTATGTGTCAGAGGGAGCCACATGCAGGGGAGTCCTTAGTGATGCTGGAATTGCTGCAGAAACATCACTCACACTTGCACCTTATTAGGCAATAGGCAGTCACCATGGGAGAGAAACTTTGATGAGGAGATGAATTTCCTGGTGTCATAAAATAGCTTTATACAGTTGCAGCTTTCCCATCATTAAGGAAAAGCTTTCCCATGAAGACTTTCTGTTGTCATATGAAATTAAAGCTACTTTACAGCCTTTTCGTAGCTCTACTCCCTGATCATCAACTTTGACAGAAGTTACAGAAACTCCACACTTCCATCAAAGTTGCTTGAAACTGGCCAGGAAGTTAAAAAGAAGATAGGTCACGCATATAAACTGTAGTAATTTAGGACAAACTTAGAGGGACGTAAAGTAAACCCTTACATTTAAGGGTTTATTCAGTCTTTAATGGCTGGATCTGAGATCATAGACTCATAGATGAGAGAGTGTTTGTTTCTTGTATGCTCTATGCATTACTCTTGTGTCCTCCTATGAAGTATTGGTTCATCTTGCTATTGGAGATGGGATGAGAGGCCGGGTGGGCTTCATCTCTGAGAGGGCAACTTAATGCATTAACATGAGCATCTTAATACATTAAAAGGCATGCAGTAAGCTAATTCCAGTTGACAGGTTCCTCAGAAAAGCCAGAGATGAATGTGTGTGGAGCAACCAAGGAGCACTCTGGACCTCACAATGGCTGAAGACATGTTTGACAATGTTCTAGCTCAAGGAGGATTTTCATCTCTAGGGCTTCAACGTACTAAACCTTCCAAATAATAAAAAAAACAAATCCCCAAAAAACTGTTTTACAGTTGAATGATAAATTACATTTCGGACACTTAGAGTTTCTCTTCCAGACAGTTCCTATTCTATATTGTCCTCCTAAAACTGTACTGGCAAATAAGCTGGATGTGTATGGTTGCTTATAAGGAGATTCCCAATTAGTTTTCAAAAATGTTTATTCCTGGTAGAAAAAAGAGCTTGAGACAGTTTTTCACTTGGTGCTGGTAAAGAAGATCAGACATCCAAGGCAGGTTTTTAGATGTGAAAGTAGTCAGCAACCAAATCCCAGTAAAATGATAAAGAGATATTTAAAGATTCTTTGCAAATAAAATAGTTTGTTCAACATCTTTGAAAATTTAAATTGGAACACTGAGTTGTCTGAATCATATACCTTAAAGACTGGACTGCAGTTCACTTTTAATTCAACAATTGTAGATGTTAAATCTCAGATTAATATTATGTAGCAGGGAGGCATATTGTGTTTGCTATGTGGTATTTTTTTTTAACCAGAAATAGCTCTAAATAACTTAAATTCAGTTAAAAGAAGCCCATCTGTTACTGTTCTTGTTTTCTTACCCATCATTTAAATGGTAAACATCAAACTGTAAATACTTCAGCTGTGTTTTCCCTTTGACAAAGAAAACGTGGTAACTGTTCACCTTACTGTGAAAGTAGTTCAAAACACACACAAAGGCAGGTATGAAATTATCAGCTGCTTGAAGCAAAATAATTATTTCCATCCACTACCAAAAAATCCCCCACCTAGCTTCTGATCACCTTTACCTTCTTTTCAAACTTACTTCTCCATTAATTTGAAAGAAGGTAACTTTAGTTGATCAGAATATTTTAAAAAGGAACAATTTGTGCCCTGTAAATTTTTCAAACACACTTTTTATTTTAATGGCCCACGTATACTTTGTTTAATGAGTTTGAAAAGCTTTAATTTAAACTTCAATGGGTGCTCTAGTACTACCGAAACACTGTCATGCAACATTGATTCTTGTCTAACAAGACAACATAATCAGGAAAATGTGCAGTAAGTTTTAGAACAATAGTGTTTTCCTTTATTGAAAACACACATAAATGTGCCTGAAGACTGTTTCTGGGCACAAATTATTTAAAGCTTGCCCTTGCTGTTTCTTCTGTTTGCATAAAATTTAAGTTTTTCTCTTTGTATCTCTGCTGTCACTTGTAAGTTTTATCTTTCAGAACCTAATATTTTCCTTTTTCAGCCTTATCTTAAAAGCCATTTATTTTAGGTTCTTGAGTTTTCCTACCATGACAAACACACTGGTTTTACTGATTTTCCAGAGTAATCAAGACAAATGAATTGGGATGAAAAAATAATAGGTTTTGTCTGAACAACCACAGTATTATGTTAAGCAGCAAGTTTGTCTCTGTTAGAAAAGAGCACTGCCAGGCCCCAAGGAAAGCCTGTCTGCGTGCACTGGGGAACTGCTGGAGTGGTCCATGGCCCGAATTTGACCCCTGCCAGCTAGCTTTCTCCCAGAGGGTTCCCAAGCCTGTTTTGGGAGTTAAAGGGTCAGGACATGTCCCCGTTAGGCTGTCTGCATCCAGTCACCCATTTCAATCCTATCTTGGAAGGTGAATCTCATCCCTGGGAAGCTACTTGGGCATGTTTAAATTAATAGGATGGCTGTAGCCTACAATGTTTCCTCGAGCAACCTGAGCTAATAGTGCTGGTGGGCAAGGTAGCGGCTCTACTCTAATAGCAGTGTTTGATCCTAGGTCTGTATGTGCCTCTTTCCTAGGTCAGTGTAGTGGTGACATGGGACGTGAAGGGTGCTGTGGTGGCATGGCTCCTGTCTGCCCTGCCACTGACACTGTGCTAGCAGCCCATTGTCCCCTTGCTCTCAGGAATGTCCCCCACCTCATGCTGGACACATGATCATGGTTCAATGGGTGAAGTAATGTACCACTGGAGCAGCTCTGCAGTGGTTACAAGGGAGTAAACACCAAGGGAATTGGAACATATATTAGAACGTGACATTTTCAGATTAACAGAATCACAGAATACTCCAAGTTGGAAGGGACCCACAAGGGTCATTGAGTCCAACCTCCAGCCCTGCACAGGACCATCCCCAGGAGTCACACCATGGGCCAGAGAGTATCATCCAAATGCTTCTAGAACTCTGGCAGGCATGGTGCCGTCACCACTTCCATGGGGAGCCTGTTCCAGCAGCCGGCCGCCCTCTGGGTGAAGAATAATGTCCAACCTAAACCTCTCCAGACACAACTTCAGGCCATTCCCGTGGGTCCTGTCACTGGTCACCACAGAGAAGAGATCAGTGGCTGCCCCTCTTCCCCTCACAAGGAAGTTATAACTGCAGTGAGGTTTCCTCCAGGCTGACCAGACCAAGTGACCTCAGCTACTCCTCACATGGCTGAGTCTCATCAGACCCCATAGATTTGGAGAGATCCAGTGGAAGAAGCAGATCCTGCACAATTTCATTTAAAATGGGTTAGTGTTGGTTTGTGATTCACTTTTCCTCATTTTTTTCCTCAGTGTTTTGCTAAGCACTGAGTTTTTCATTTGTGTCTCAGATCATTCTTCTCCTCCCTTTTCTCATGACCTCTCTTTCTTCCCATGCCTGTTCCCTCCTTCTGTTGTGCTCCCACATGCACAGTTGTCTGCCCTGCTTATGAATTCTGCTTTATTACATAATTTCACTTGTCTGTGACCAAGTCCAGGTCTTCTGTGGTCTGTCTCTTCTCAGGTGTACACCATGTTATGCCCTCACCACTGTTGCTCCCTACTAGTGAAACCACAGCAGTGATGCCCATGACTTTCCCCTCTCTTTGCTTCCTTTCACGTCCTTTTTGCACCTTTTTTCTCAGAGTCTGCTTTCCCAGACTGCCACCTCTAACTGAGCTCAGAGTGTCCTTCCACATCTCAACGCTTTTCAAGCCTTGGGGTTCTCAGAGTTGTCTCATTATACGAGCAACCAAAGATCTGTGTTCCTGAGGATTGATACTGAACAGAATAGAGGAGGCACTTGCTAATCTTTTCCTGCTCAAGCAGCTTTAAAAAGCAGGATTTTAAATCCTTCTTGTTTCCCAGTGCAGGTAAAGTCAGGTGAGACTGTTCTCCAATTTTAGAAGAATATTAGACTTTGTTCCCATACAGAGAGAGAGGGGGAAACAAAGGGTTATTAAATGGTGGCAGCTGTATTTTTGCAGCTGAGTTGCATAAAGTGCCAGGTGACACCTCTGTGCTTGTCTCTTTGTGGGCTGGTAAGAGTAGTAGGGAGAACTGTGTGAGGCTGCTCCTGGGGAAGAGGTGAGGTGGCTGCTCAGATACTTCAGGTTGGTGCTTCGGCAGTGTTTTCTGAGCCATAGTTACTGGATTTTCCTGCTGGCACAGGGGGATCTGTGAGCTGCAGCTTACTGGCAGAATTCTGGGAACAGCACCAAAACTGCCGAGAGGCAGCAAGCAGGTTTTGTGCTCTGAGTCAGAAGCAGGCTGAGAAGATGCAGCCCTCAAAGCACGAACCCAAGATGGGGAAGGGAATCTGTGCGAGGGGGATATTTCCAGTGTGAAGTTCAGAGCTTGGGACGACCCTCTGCTGCCAGTGCTCTTGGTGAGTCTGCGGGTCAGCTGCTGGTTTTGGTGCAATCATGGGAGAAGGGAGATTGCTGCCTTTCACCACCGCTCCCCCGAGCCAGCTCATCCTTCTAGCTATTTCTGTCTATGCTTATCTATAGCATCATCCCCCTTGTGCCTGTGTACCTGCCAAGCATTCAAAACAGGCACTGCTGTGGCAGCCTCCTTTCTCTCCAGCCTGGAGGATAAATGACTGGATTGCTTTTTTTTTAATTGTTTCTCTGCATCAAGAATTTACGATGGGAAAGCTAAGCTGGAGAAATGCTTTCAGGAGTGGGTGGCCACGTTGGCAGATCCCTGCTTGTTCTTAGTCCCTAGGGAGGTCCTGTAGCCTGGCCCTAGCTGGGCTCACTCGCTGCCCTGGACATTGGCGCTCCCTTTGAAAGCAATGGTTTCCTGGAGTGAGATGTGGTCTTGGGTAAAAACAGACAAAGTTTGGATGCAAGAGAGAAGACCTGGATCTGACTTGCCTGCAAGGGGATCCAGAACAGAAAGCTGAGTGCTTGGGTGAGTTCACAGCAGCTGGCTTGTCCAATGCAGAGCACTGTGTTCTTCTTTATTATAGTCTGAGTTACCCAGTGTAAAAATAACAGTACCAGAAATTCTAATATGTATGTATTATATACTGTCTGTGTGCTATACGGTTGTTTTATTTAGTTTGGGCTGTAAAGTAGACTGCTCCCTGTGTTAATACACCTTACTGTGGCTTGTGACTTTGTTCCCAGCTGGGAATGTCAGTGTTTTCATCTGGAGTTGTGCAAATACACACAGGTGTGCAAAACTTACATCCTGCTTTTGCATCTCTGTTGCAGCACTGGTTTAGGCTAGTAAATTTCACTTGGATTGGAAAATTGGCATTGCAGCATGTCTTCTGCCACTTCAGTGTAAGACTTCAGAGGCATTGGAGCATAGATAATATGTGTACTTGTAACATACTGCTTCTGATCCTTAAAATAAAAGGTGTAGACATAACGGGATACAGTTTCAAAGCAAAAGTGGCTTTATTGGAGAGGTATGAAAAGAGACTGAATAATCAGAATGTTCTTCTTTTAAATAATCAGGTTTTAAACACAGAATTTCAGTGTGAGGCCGTCAGGGCTCCCCTTTTCTTCTGTCCTTCCACTGACTGAAACTGTCATAACATTTGAAATATGATATGGTGTCAGACATCCTCTATATTTCTTTGCCAAATTTGTAATTAAATATGAATTCTTACGACAGTATGTACAGCAGAAATTGCTTTGAGGAGTAAGAAACACTGATGTGGAGGATCTAAATATATAAATTAATATGTTTCTTCTGCTGTTTGTAAAATACCTATGTGCTATAGGGAACCCCTGATTTACAAAATGTAACTTCAAAAAAAAAAGCTGCTTCAACACTTCCCCAACAGCATAAAGATATTTGTAGGTGATTAAAAGTGATTGAGTGTTCGAGCTGAAATTGCTTTGCCCTGCTACCTGTGATCTGGATGATAGTTCTGGATAGAGGTGTTTGGCCAGCTTTTTGGCTTAGTTTCTTACTGGAATACAAAGTTAAACCTGGCAGGTCCAAGGAAGAATGTGTTTTACCCTGATTGTTGAAAATTATCCACCTTTACTTGTATGAGTCAGGCAGGTTTCAATATGCATGTATAATTAGGGGTTTTAAAATACATAAGTAGTAAAGTTCTATTTTTTTCTCAATCTGTAAGTACACGTAACCAGTACCCAGCCCTTTTCATAAGTAGGTGAGAAAGTCCTTTAAAAATGGGATTGCTGTCACTGCACCGCTGCATGCATTCAGGAATGACAGCACAAGAGGTGGGAGTAATTTTGTCTCATTTTTACCATCTAAAGTTAAACTGGTCGTTCAGGCTCACACCACTTCAAAGGGAGAGGTGCACAGTTCATTACACTCCGGAGTAGCTTTGTTCTCTTTGAGTACATGATGTCTATGCAGTTAAATAGCTTAATTCTCCTGGTAAGTCTCAGGTCCTTGTCTCCCAGATTTGATAGGCTGAGTTCTTCAAACACTTGTCCTTTGGAGACAACTAATTATTTCTGCCTGAGAAAGAGCCCATTTTAGTTTAGAGGACAGCTTACTGAGGGGGCTGACACAGGAGAAGTGAAGGGTGACGCTGTCGTAAACATCCTACAGTGCTGTCCCAGTAGCAGGGTTACCAGAAGCACCCTCATGCCCATGCCCTGCTTCAAGACATGCAATGCACATTTCATGGAGTTAAATGCTGCTCTGGTGTGCTGTGACATAGACCTCGCTTTGAATCAGACGATTTTGAAAAAATAATCGGTTGCCCCAAGGCACACTGATGTGTGGGCAAAGGGCTTAGTGTATGGATATGATTAGGTGGGTGTAGGGGTAACTGTGTGTGGGTGCTTTGGGAATGAGAGACCTGTCCATGGTGTGTCTTTGCTGTCCTGTTGGCCAGGGAAGTGCTTACCTGCTGAGCTGGGCTAGATGCATTTCAGGCTGCTGACAGATGGAGCAGATCTCACCTGATGTGACTTACACAAGGTCACTCAGCAGGTGGGTACCAAAGCTGGATACAAAAGCCAGGCCCATGTGCTACTTCTTAGGACCCCCCACGTCCCTAGCAACCAAACAACCCCTCCACACAGATTTGTGAAATGTCTGGGTTAAACACAGCTGTCCTCACAACCCACATGAAGTGGGTCTGGTTGGGCAGTGTTCAGTAATGTGGCCGTGTGAGGATGTGAAATCATCCACGCCTGCAGGATGACAGGAAAAAAATACAGGAAAAATGGTTCTCTCCCTACATTTTGCAAAACATCATAGCTAAGATCCTGTTGTACAGCAAGGGCAGCAGGTGCCTGGCTCTGTCAGAGTGGTCGTGGTGGCCTTAACCGATCCTTTACAAGCCACTAAACCACACAACATTTGCAAACAGTGCTGCAGTGTGCTCTTTTGCATTCTAGTTCCTATGGAAACATGCTGTAAGAATGTCTAAAATAAGTACAGTGCTTTCAAACGATTATTATTTTGATCTTTCCTCCAGAAATCTCCTTGATCACCTTTCTGGATTAATTTTTAATACATTAAAAAGGTTGTTGTCATTACCTGGCAATAGTGTGCTACCCAGCTTACCCAGGTGTCTGCATCCTGGGATCTGAGGGATCCCAGGTTGTGCTACTGAGATCAGTGCTCCCTTCCCCCATCCTCCCCACTCAGTGGGGTGGCAGGGTGGTGGTGCAAGTGTTGAACATACATATATGTATGTGTGTGTATGTGTACACACTGAAGGAGGCTTGGTTCCAGCTCCCTTTTTTCACCATGTATTGAATAGGACAGCGTTGTTTGATACAAGAAGCTTATTTCCAGCCTTTTTAGGATCCATGGCATAGCATTGCCTGGGAGGGAGTGCTGGAGGTCGCCTAATCCAGCTGCCCATCAGAGCAGACCCCTCTACATGGCTGGTGCAAGAGATGGTTGTGAGCCAGATGGAGACATCCTGCAGGTCCCTCTTCCCTGTGGGAGGGTCAGTCCTGGAGCAGGTTATGGGCTGTTTGGGACAGCTCTTGCAAAGGAAGCTACTTACTCTCCCCAAAAAGATCCTCATGCTGGCAGCTGAAAACAGGACTGTATATTTAAAGAGCTTTCCTCCCAGTGCTCCTGTGGTTTCCTTGTAAAGCTTTCAGCTCCCTTACAGCAGCAGTCTCCCTGACCTTAGTAGTGTCTGAGATTTTCAAACAACCATGTCCCACTTTCAAAAACTACTTTTGATGAGAGAGCTTTAGGAGAGCTAGTGATAATCATATGAAAGGCTAAAAAGCCTTGTTTAAAGCTAGATGCTAATTTTTGCTCATTTTCAGGCTTCTGGCCTCTTGCAATACTATGCCTCAGTGCTAGATACCAGGAGAAGAGCTAGAGATGCATGTTTGGCATTCAAAGGGGAAGCAGTCATTTAAATTCAGAAAACTGAATTTTTCAGCAGTACCAAAACCCTTTGACACCCCTGTATGCTGGATACGTATATGCCTCAGTATCTGCATTCCCAGAGCATCTTCTGGTCTGGGGATCTATGCAGGTGCTGTTTCTGTACAGCCCTGCTTGACCCCAAGAGTGGAGGTAACAACAAAAGCAGGTTTGAAATAAAAGGGAGTTGACACTGGAGCAGTATTTTTTTATAGCTGCACATCCTAGACAAAATAAATTACAGAGTTATGATGATACGGATCTAGCTCACATTCTGCTTTAACATTAAACTAAGTCTTAGCCATTTGAAAAGTATGGGCATCTGTTTGAATCCCATTCCAAATCATCAGGCCAAATTCTGCTCACAGGGTTAAATCTGCAGAGCCAGTGAGCAGCTGCTGTGTAATTATGCATCCTGCTTTATGTGGTTGAATGCTTAGTCTTTGCATGATGTTTTATGTGTTTATGGTAACTGTAGTAGCAACACCAAATCTGTTTTATTTTGGTGCAACACTGAAGGCCAGTAAAAGAAACGTGAATCTAATCTTAATGGACAGAATAAAACTTTATAGACTGTTTTCAGGAGGTGCTATCATTGTGGAGTTAAAACATTCATTAACCAAGGAGACACATTGAAGTAAAAATGCTGGTCCAAAAAAAAAGATGTTGTGAAGTGTGGCATCTGCATTTCGTATCTGCAAAGATCCCCCCTTACTTGAATGACAAGCATTGGGTCCAGCACTGAAGCGAATACCAAGAGAGATGAGAATCATGAACTATGGAACAGCAGTGGTTTGTAAAGAAGAAATTGCTCTGTTTTAATGTGGATAGGCAAGGCTGAGATTTTTTTTTGTGAGGGCTCTATTTGAACTGCTTTGGAGCTGGGCCACTGTAGATGTAACCTTTCTAACCCAATTGATAAGTTCCTCTGTATGCACAGTATGTAGGTCATTCACATTTATTCTGAGTAGCCTAGAAAAGAATGCAGGAAGACTTGAAAATATGTTGCATTTCAGCCCTTTCATTGTAGCAGATTTCTCTCTCCTACTCTTCCTCGTTCATCTTCCGTACTTTCTATGCTGGAAGAAAAACCCAACAAGATATCACATAATGTGCATGGATAGCTGATAAATGAAATGCTAAATGAACAGCTACAATGGTGAGAGAGTAAGAGACAGCTGGAGGTGCCCGGCAAGTATGAGGGACAGGATCTATGAAATAGAGAATTATCTACACATTTACTAAATCATTGTAAATTTGTTTAGCAGTCATGAGAATTTTGGAATTACTTTCCATTTAAGAAGGGCAATATTGCAATGATTTAAAAGAATTATTCTGGCATATTCCATTAGATAATATAAATCTAGACCGTAGTGAAGTAATTGTTAAACTCTCTTAAGAGAAAAACTGTAAGTTATCTTGAAGGTAATGAACTCATGAGGAATGTACGTGCGGTTCAAAAAAGGAAAACAACAGAATCTAAAGGTGATTTTTAAAGGTGGTATTATTAATTTTGACCTTGTATAGATACAGTTCATAGAAACATAAAATGGTTTATGTTGGAAGGAACCTTAAAGATTAACTGGTTCCAACCCCCCAGCCATGGGTAGAAACACCTTCTACCATAGCCTCCTAGTCTTGCCTCCCACAGCAAATAAATTTTCTTGGGTCCAGGTAGTATCAGACATACCAAATCTGGCATAAATGGTAATGATAGATGGTCATACTTTAAATTGGGATGTAGTGTCCATTGGGTTCCAACAGGAATTCACATTAAGTCTGGTTTGTGAATACAAAAATCAATTGAATTTCAAGGTAGTACTGGATTGGGAGGCATTGCAAACTCTGCTGACAAAAGAGAGAATTTTGTAGCTGGTAAACTAGAAGTACTAGATTTTCTATCTGCAAGGCTCAAATAAGACAAATGTAAACACACAGATCTGTGGAAATGATCTGAAAATACATAAACAGCAGTTCTAAGAAGAAGAGGTTCAAGTTGTCAGCCTGTAATCAGTGTCTCAATACTGGGTAAGGATTAACTCCTTTACTATACTAGACAGAGCATGACACTAGCAAACAGTGCTGTTTATTCAAGAACCTCAGGAAAGGAGCAACCAAAACCTTGTTTTTCTTCTGGTACAAGTGCCCCTGGAGCCCTCCGGGCACTGAAAGCTCATTGAAGGGCAGTGTCTGGCCTGTCACCACAGTGAGCTGCCATGTGTGCCTCCACCTGCAGTGACTTGCTTTGTTCTGCATCTAACACCCATCCCAGTGTTCAGTCCTAGCTCCTCCTGGAGCTCAACGAAGATAGAAATGGAATTAAGCACATGAAAAGTGGGTGGGCAGCCATAGTATGTGCAGGCAGAAGGGTACCAGCACGGAGTCCTATTAAATGGGGAGGAAACAGCAGTAAAGGAAAGGGAAACGGCCCCTTCACAGAGCCACCCTCACTGAAACACAAGTCCCTTAGGCCACATTAGTTAAACTGGGTAAGCAGAGTGACAGCAATCAATACAGGTTTTGATGTCAGAATTAATTTTTACCAATCAATACACTTTGCCCAATCAAATATCTATATGCCTTCATGGATTAAAACTTCTGTATTTAATTTATCTGCCACTGTTTAGTTTCAGAGTCAGGGTGGGTTATAATAGTTTCCACTTTAACTTTGATTCTGTGTTTTCTCAGTTAAAACACGGTATGTTTTCATAGAATCATAGAATGTATGAGTTGGAAGGGACCCATCAGGGTCATTGAGTCTGACTCCTGGCTCTGCACATGACACCCCAAGAATCACACCATATATGTTTCGTTGTCTTAGAAAATGCTTTTGCACATACCTAGTGTGTGTATTTCTGTGAATGCTTTCCCAACTACAAAGAGCGTAGGTTTTCATAGATGCCCTGGGGAATTACATTTTAGTGCATCATTGTGTTCAAAATTCCAGATTTCTTGAAGTGAACATACAGCCTACTCTCAACTCAACCACCTAAGATGCTTGGGGTTTTTTTATAGCAGAAGGGTGTAGTGCTTAAAATGAAGAGTTTCTAGTAAACAGAGCACTAAACTGAGGAGGTCATCAGTTCTTCCCTCGTTGTTATCTGTCCAGTGATGTGTGATGAAGTTTTTTGCTACTCTCTTTCTTCCACACAACTTTGGATTTTTCCCACACTTCTTTTTATCTCATCCTGCTATAAACTCTTTGGGGTGGTGTCCATTTCTTGCAGTGTGTTTGTACAAAGCCTACAGCACTTGACTGTCTGCCTGTGAGCAACTGAAAATGAGGGCATATTTGGGGATAGCAAAAAAGTAGAAGATGCGTGTTTCAAGGGGTAAGTTTAAACATAGTGAGTAGTTAAGAGGAGAAAATAATATTTTTTTTCAGTTGGGCCTAAAATGCCTGGCCTGTTTCTAGAAGGAGACTTAGATTTTTGGTAGCAGGAGTACATTGGACATAGTCCACAGAAACTCAGCTGGAGAGAAATAAAGTTGTTAAGAAACACCTGTTTTGCTGAGTTGTGGTTCTTCATGTTAATATAACATATAATTTGCTATTCATCCCTCAGAAGGACTGGTTTTCTAATATGCATAGTTAGTGTGTGTTGCTTCAGATGTCCCTGGGAATAAAATGTAGTTTTGGACCTGCACTGTCTGGGCTTTGCCCTCTGCATCAGGTCCATGTCCCCAAGCTGAGATTGGGACACTTCTTAAAGTGTCCCCCATTCTGCTTCTCTGCTGGGTGGCTGAAAGCTGTTGCAGTGAAAAGAGATTTTGAGGATTTCAAGAAGGAAACAGGGACAGCTCTGCGTCAAGACTGGAGAGGCGGTGAGGGGCCAGAGTGGCAGTTTTTACCTTCTTTTGTTTCTCTCTGCTTCTACAAAGGGCATATCAGGATTTGTTGGATTGTGCTAGGTTTGTTTCGGAGCCCCTTGGATACTTCTGTAAGCATTATTACTGCATTCTTGCACGTGGGAACAAACTGTGGAAGAAGCCAGTTGAAGAGTATCTTTGTTCAATCAGATCTCAGTGATTGCCTCGAATCCAGTTGATAAAGCTAAAACTGAACTACACTTCAGTCTCCAAAGCATTTGTCCCTCATTCTGCTTATACTCAGACCAAGTAATTCAAAGAATTAAAAAATCTAAAAGTTTTTTCCTCATTAAAGGACAGGTTGAATGAAGGGGAGAGATTAGCAAGTTTTTGTGGTTTTGATTGCATGCAGGTTTGGATCAAACTTATAACATTTTTCGTGAGATCTGCAAATTGTTTTTTTAAAGTAAATTTAATCCCTTTTTGCATATTGTGCACTTTATAGCTCTTAAATGATGCTTAGACTACAAATTCTGTCACTGTTTATTAAAAATAAGTTGTCTTAATTTGTAAAATCATGAGAATCTTTTATGCCCACTGGCTCTCATTGCGAGTCAATTGGATATTGCTTTGTATTCCAGCTGGAAGAGGATCAGCTTTCTTGCCACTGAGAAATGTACCTTTAAATTGTCCTGCATCCTACTGTACGAATTGATGTACTTTGCACTAAGCAGTGACATTTTCCTTTTCTAAGCTGTTTATTAATTCTGACACTGAATAATTAAAAAGGAAAAACAGGAACAAGGAAAACAGGTCATTGAAGACCATCACAGAACCTGTATATACAAGAAAGGATGCAGACCATAGGGTGGATTGCAAACATAAACAAAGAGCTACATAAAAGCCAAAATAATCCAGAAACTGTGTCCCCAATGTATAGTTTTTTTAAGTGAGTGCTGCAATACCCTCATCAAGTGTTTGTTTCGTACTTTTACTACAGAACTTGGAGTTACAGGCTGATATAGCAAAGCAGCATTGTTAACCTGCTTTCCACTATGAGATGGGTAAATATGGTACAGTGTGTTCTCTTAAAATGATTTTTTAAGAAGTCATCTGGACAGGTAAAGCAGTGGTGTCCTACCGTAACTTCATAGGGAAATTAAAGAATAACAAAGGAAAAATAAAAAAAAGGCAGTGCATTTCAAGGGGCTGTGAGGAAGCAAACTGAAATTTTGCTTTTTATTTATCTTCTTCTGGATTTCCAGAGAAAAAAGGATTCAAAAACTTTGATAGAGGAACAGATCAGATAAATCTGTGCAGTTTTTCATCTGATTTGTGCTGAAATGACACTACGCACAGTGCTGAAACTTTCCCGACTCCGTTGAGCTTTACAGCATGGCATTTGGATGCTCTTGTAAGTGTGCTTCAAAATGAGTCTCTGCTTGGTTATGCAAATTGTTCTTGTATCAAGGAACCACTATGTGCTAAAAAATTAAAACTGTGAGGAAAAATAACCGCTGTGGGACAACGTGCAATAAATCCACTAATGCTGCTGACTGTGGTGAGGTAACGTCTTGTACCTCTATGGGTGGAACATTTCTCTAACGAATCATTACAGTTTTGCTTAGAAACATTCTACTGCTTGAACTAGCGTGGGAAGAACAATAATGTCAAGTAGATACCAGGTTTTCCCAATAGCAGCATCCTGCTGGGAAATGGGCTGCACTGGTGTGATGGTCTAAAAAGCTCAGCTGCGGCAGCTCTCTGTAATTGCTATTCCCTTCTGATTCCTTTGCTGAATGCACAAAACTGCTTCTAACAAACAGATCTGAGAACAAAATCCTTGACTTGTCACCAGTGTAATACTAAGCATGCTAAGCTGGGATTTCTGACTGGTTTGCCTTCATTGTCTCCTGCAGTCACTATTTGATACTGAATCTCTCATCTCTTGTTATGGTGCCAAAGCCCAACACTGAGAACAAATGCTTCTGTTTCAGTCGGTGATGTTTAATATTTCATGATGAGTGTACTTTAGTGCCTCCCCAGGTAGGAGGCTCCAGTGCTAATTACCAGGGAAATGTTTTCTGCCTGCACAGGACACATATGCGCTCTGCATTTTTGGTTCTGTTAAACAGCTGAGCTGAGCGGGATGAGAGCTGGTTGCTACTGGCTGCACTGACAGCCTCTTACTACTATTGCTGCTTGAAGTAAACCCAGTTTTCATTTGTAGTTTACACAGCTGCAACAGAAAATCTATTTTTATGAGGACACTGGTGAAGGAGGTGTGTAGTCCTGCTTGGAAACTGGTAAGCATCACATCCCAGAGAAGAGTGCTGTATTTGTGTGGTGTGAACAAAGGGCAGGCTGGGTTTGGTTCTTGTGTGTATTCTTTACTGATGGGGATTTCAGTCCTAAGAATTTTTGGCAATTGGCTGTAGACAGCAGAAAACATCTCAGACCTTCTATGATGTATTTAAATGTTTGTGTTTGTGGTTTTTTTGTTGTTCTTGTTGTTTTTTTTGTTTTGTTCTGGGTTTTTGGTATATGGTTTAAAATTATTGCTATCTAAGGTTTATTTTCTGTGACTGTGTTGGATTGAAAAGAATGGTAAGGTTTATGTTACTTTTTTTTGATGAGCTTGTAACAAGACAGTTGGATAGCACAGCAGTTACTATATTCAATTTAAAACCTGTTTTATGGAGCGTTCTGGGGATTGCTTATAGGGGGTAGTTTTGAATATATACTTACTACTTGCATGATTTCCTGAGTTGTTGTTTAGCCTCACCATTCATTTTTTAGTAATTAGTCATGCAGAATTCTACTCTTCAATTTGATCCTGTATTGTTTGCCAGGAGGATTTTCAGCAGCAGTTTACACAGAGTAGAGCATTAATAAAGAAATGTAAGTGGAGGAATTAGAACTATCCAGTCATGGGTTTTGTGTGTCTGTGCTGAAGAGAGGTGGATGAAATATGTTAACACAGCGAAACTTCTCTGACGATAAAGCAGAAGGAAAAGTTGCATGTTATACGGACTGTACCCTTTGCTACCATAGAAAAAGAGGCAGTGCTCAGACCTGCTCAGGCTGCTCCAGTGCTTTCCTCTGTAGGGAATTCCTGTTTCAGAGTAGGGGAGTCAGCAAATGGAAACAGCACTGGCAAAAACTGCGTTCAGAATTTGCTTTCCAGGGTGTGCAGCTGGTTGTCCTTATTTCCAGCCAGGGCAGGATTAGGTCCTGTGCCTGTGGAGCAGTGGCCTTGGTGGCCTTGAGGCATGGGGTGTAGGTTTGACTTTTTGGGGGGCTCTTGAGAAGTCTTGCCACAGAAGGAAGCAAGGAGGATCCAGGAGATCTTTGGCCGTGACCTGGCTGGGATAGATGAGCTTTTAGGATGGGGCTGCATGCAGGACTCCTTTCCTCTGTGTGCTTTATGGTACGCTGACTGCAGAGCAGATCCTATGTAAAGATTAAGGTCCACATGCATTTCCATAGAGGGTCCAAGGTTTTTAGAGCTGCTCTAATTAAGGTTAAGAGATTCTTAGTTTGAAAAACGGAAGTTTAACCTCGGGGTTTGAATGGGATTGCTCTCATCAGAGATCCCTAAAACCATAGCAAATCCTAAAGCTCTGCCCTGAGCATGGTTAGGATATTAGGATCTGAACAAAATTAGCAAATCAAGCCCTTAGGACCTAAGAGAGGCCTTAAAAGACTTACAGAGCTGCTAGGCTTATGTGTCTTTACTGTGGGAGAGGGATATATACATGAACAGTTGTCAATGCTCAAGAGGACAAGATTATGAGCAGTCAAGAAAATGTTTAGCAGAAACCCAAGTGTTGTGTGGTGGGCTGTTGCCCACTCCTTCATTGGTCTGGACTTCTCGGATCACAGTCCTTTTGAACACTTGTGTTAATTCCACTTAGCATTTGGGTATCTGTACCTGCTACTCCAGGTCTTACCATGTGTTTCTAAACCAAGTGAACTGCTCTAAAAATGTCTCTTCTTTCTCCACAGAATTACAGGGAGCTCGTTAGTGTCTTGAAATTTTTCAGATTCTTTTGCCAGAGTGGAAAACTTGAACTTTTTTTTACAAAATAAACCACAAAGTTTTTATTAAAGATAATTGGGGTGGCTTGATATATTTGACTTTCTGAAGCACTGATGAATTATTTTAGTATGAAGTTGGGGATCGTGGCTGGGTAATGTCAAGCAAGGTGCCACGTGTGTATTTGAACAGAACGACTCAAATTCTAATGAAAGGGAAACCTGGCTCTAGGGTGTAGTGAGATTTTAGCATTTGCTTTCAGATTTTGGATAGGTGTTGGGTGAGCTAGAGAAACAGCCCAAAATTTTCTGATCTCTACAAATTTTGACCTAATCCTCTTTCTTAAAATAAATAAATGAGAAAAGCTTGCTGAGAGTTTACTTGTGTCAGTGAATGACCACGGACCTTCACCTTTTTCCACCAGGACAGTGATAACTTGAGAAGATCTTAGGGTTTTTCTGCAAGTCCTGTGATGTTTGGTGTGGTCGCTCTTGCAACCACATATAGGTACCAAGATCACAACTTTCACTGACAACAGAAACCACAAGTCTAGTCTTCATGGTGAAGAAATCAAAAAAAGAGAGAGGAATTAAAGAACCCAAACTTGAGCCAAAATGTGGGATTAAAAATTAGTAAAATATAACTTTTAAGCTAGGCTGTGATATTAGCAATTTTTATTAGGATGTTGACATGCTGAAACAAGAGCGTTTCAGAGCTCTGGGGAGCTTTTCTCTGCAAACATGGCAGTAGAAACTTTTTTCTTTTAAGTGAAAACTTTCATTCTTATTCCGTCTCATGTCTCGCAGAGCAAAGTCCTTTAAGAAAAACACTAACATAGCGTTCAGCAATTCGTTGTTGCTCATTGGGGATCCTTCTTCCCCCCCTCCCATCTCCCAAATTGGTCTTGCTCATCTGCTTTGTGTTCAGTCAGAATTAGTGAGCTGCACTTGTTACAAGAAGTCAGCTGAGTCCTCAGTTCCTACTTCAGGTAAGCAGGATGCTGGGTCCTTATTTTGGGCTATACCTACCTTTGGCCTGGGATACAGGCAACAAAAGTAGTTTGTCTGTGTTAGACCCCTTCTTCTTAGTTCAGTGTGTTTTATACTCAAGCTGCAGGGTGGAACAGTTGTTTTCAAATGAGCATATCTTGTGGTTTTTGCTCCAGTCAGCTACAAACATTTCATTCAGAAAATAACTGTCCTCACTGTGTTGTGTAAGGTGTGTTGTTCCAGCCAGAGCCAGGAACTGAAACTCTTTGGTTTGTAGGAGTATGTTTTATTATTGAGACGTAAGGTGCATTCAGCAGAGCTAAGCAGCCTGTGTGCTGGGGAAACACTTCCAGCACTAAACCTGAGCTGAATAAATTCCTGTTTCCTGTAGCTGGGGAATATCCATATGTCGCTGATGAATTCTGCCAGCTCACGTGTTGAAGTTCTGCATTTAATATTGAGATTTAATTTTCAGAGGGATTTACTAAATCACTGCTGTTATAGGTGGGGAAAGACATAAGTAAACAGAGATTAATTGATTCAGGAGAACTCAGCTCCTTGGTTGGAAGAAGTATGTCTGGATGGAATACTGTAATGGATGTCTGGGTGTCAGGGTAGAATATCAATGATCATTTCTAAGGTTGAGGTCACTGGAGTAAATGAAATTATATCTTACAGAAAAAAATGGATTTGCATTAATTCCTGTTTGGGATGCACAACTAATAAGAGAGCTATTTATCACAAAATATAACATTGTGTCTCTCTGTTGTTTATTGTAACATTTTGTGTATTCAATTTCTACCGTATTTTACTTAGGACCTTTTAGAGAACTAGAAAATGGCTTTTGTAAATGCACAAGAATAAGCAAACAATGAAGAAAAGCCACCCCTCATCTAATCTCATCTAATACCTAAGTTAAAGTGGCAAAATACCAGGAATTCAGAATTAGCAACACTTCAGAGCTAATACTGACTTGTTAGAGATTCGTGATAGAGCATCCTACTGTATTATGAAGACAAGAACTGGAATTTCAGTGTCAACTTGTAAGTAATTCCAATTTGTCTGTCCATGTATCTTTGGTTTTGAGGTAGGAAAGGCAAAAAAGTGACGATCTTTTGATCTGAATGCATAGAAAAATAGTTGTTTATTTCCTTTTAAAAGCATTTAACATTTCCTGCCTCCTGCCAGCCCAGCTGGGACTCTTTAAAAGTAAATGTTTTCAAGAGCTGACCAAAATGTTTTTGGCATAGGGTTTGGGGGTTTTTTCTTTTTTTTTTTTTTTTTTTTTTTTTTTTTTTTTTTTTTTTTAGAAAATGCTGATGGACCAAACTCAAAACTGTTAAGTTTGGAAGAATTTTTTCTATTTATGGAGCATTGAAAAACATTTTGAAACTGGAGCAGGATGGCTCTACATGTTCAAAATAAAAGAATATGGGTTTATTTGTAATTTATAAATTTATTTTTATAAAATAAGGTAATTATTATACAAAAAATACAAATAAAAGGCAAAATCAAGCAGTGTTTTGGTACTAGTAAAAATATTTTATTCTCCCAAAACACTACAGGTAAAATGTTTTTCTCTGAACATTTTAGTATCAAAGTAATTTGCTGCTTAACCTATGTGGAAAAAAAAAGGGTTTTGGTCCCCAGAATTAGAAATAACAAAGACTCAGTCCACTGGGACTCCAGTTCTGCCATTGATTTTTAAGTGGAAGACAGACTGGGACCACTGTGAGGGGCGGCCTCATGAAGCTTGTGACAATTATAATAAGTATGAGATAATGATAGATGAATATGGAAACATACAGATGGCAGCTGGTGGTCCATGAAAGATGCAGGGAGACTCATACAATTTGTTGTATTGGTTAAGACAGCTTTATTGTCCATCAGTGTACTGTGTGGAGTGTATTGTGAGTGTCTGGTTGCTGTTTGTTCCTTCCCTGAATAATACTTGGACTTGCTCTGCTAGCAGTAGCTTATTATTTTAATATGTCTCTCATTTGCTCTGCATTTCTGTCATTCAGTTTTAGGCCATGTTGCATTTCCTCCACTGAATAATGAACCTTTCTTCCCAGCTTTTCTTCTCCCCTTCTTGAAATGAAACAGCCATTAGTGTTTTTCAAGGGTACCTGCGTACCGCATTATGTTGGTTTTCCATGGGTTTGGAATCGGTTGCCATGGGTTTGCTCATTATTATGATGAGCATGAGAAGATGCCATCCTGGGACATGTGCTGTGTGTCCTGGCAATAGGTTGGAAAACTTGACGTGGGCTCCTGTTTAATGGAAGTTATTGTGTGGATAGTATTGGAAACCAAAACCCATTCTCTTTGCCAGCTGGTGCAGGTTGGTGCCCCCTGATATCAGAGCTCCTCAGCATCACTCCTGCCAGCCCACTTTTAAATATGAGGGATATTTTGGGGCCAGTGGTTTTCACTTTGTACTTAAGTGTCTGCTTTAGAACCTCAGCTCTGCTGCTGCCATTTTGCTGCCAGCGGCTCATTTCAGACACAGGACCTGGTATTGATTAGAATTGATTAACATTTTTCTGGTTCTTCTTAGTATAGAGCTGAGTGCCTTTCACCCACTTGACAGCTGGTAATTTACATCCTGGAAGGGTAAAAGGTCTCATCCTGAGTAATCAAAGGGGTGACAGCAGCTGTTCTGCTAATGTGCTGTGGTGGGGTGGAAGTCTTAGCCAAGTGCAGAGTCCAGTGCCCCTGCCCTGAGGGTCTCAGAAGACGTTGCAAGGCAGAGAGGAGGAATGGAGGCACATTTATTTCTTTTTATTTGTATTTCTGGTCTCTGCATAGAAAATAAACACTTTGAGGCAACTCTAGAAGCAAAGTAAAAAAATGTAAGGTGCATATATTGCAATCCTTCAAGCTTTACTTGTACTTGCTTTTGTTTCGTCGGGAGTATTCAAGATCACTTGAAAGATCTTTTGTTTTCTTGTGCTCAATTTCTTTATCCAGAAATATCATAAAAATGTCCTGTCTTTTCTCCCCTCTTTGGAATCTTTCAGAGGACTTAGTTGTGACTAGCTAGCATTTTTTTCTTCCCTTAATCAAAAGCTTGGAAAGTTTTGATCCTTAATAAGCGTATCTTTTCTTCCAGCTATTTATATGGTATCTATACAAAATAGATGTCACCATTGCTCAAAACCAGTTTTAACCTATCTGATCAAAATAATTTCTTTCCCTCAAGCAGAGGTCACTGTTATGGTTGCCCTCGTTCTCCTTGTTCCCCACTCATCAAGAGGGTCTTTCAAATAAATGCTGCAGACAGGGACTAAATTTAAAGAAAATGTGTCAGCCTGCTCTTTGAGCTCTCTCTGTACGTTATAAAGAAGCAAAGAGATCTAAGGACTAGATTTAATCAAGTACTCCATGTGTCTTGGTTTGCCCAGGCATGTCCTCTTACTACTTCGTTATTCAGAGCACCTCGAATGCTCACAGCTGGTCTTACGTGGCCTCAGTTTCTAGAAAGCAGTTGCCACCCAGTTCTCAGGAGTGGCTGCACACATGATGTGGGCACAGGTACATCCATCCTTGTTTTCTGAGTGGCTGCTACCATTCCATAACAGTTCAGATTCTGTATCACCATTAGTCAAAACTGATCAAATGCCCATTGTCCCTGCTCCAACTCTGCTGCCCCCAGGGGCTGTGAGCCCAGGCCACAAAGGGCATGCTTCCATTTCCATCTCAGATTTTTCTCTTTTTCCAAGGCAGCTGCTCCATCTCAGAGCAGCAGCTATTGCAGGCTCCTCAGCCAAGCTCATAGATGCCCTTTTGTTTATCAGTCTCCCACCGACTTGAGCTAGTAAGTGTCCCACCACTGATTGCTACTTCTGAACCACCGCACTGTGTTCCTTAATAAGAATATTTTTAAAATACTTTGCACTTAGATGACATGTAAGTTTAGCTTGTTGGGTTTGGATGAATTAGGGGATATTATATTTAACTCTTCTTCATATGGGGTGTTGTAATACTACAACCAAAATTTGCAAACACTACCTGCTGTTTGACTGGGCAGTAATGGAAGTGCTGTAATGAGTCTGAACTTGATGGCAACCAGGAAATCATGAAATGATGCTCATATTAAAGGACCTGCAAACTTATCTGGAAAGCATCTTTTCAGGGGAATGAGCTAGCTGCATGTTCAGTGAAATTGGCCTTGGGGATTTGTAGAGGTCATAGCAAGATTCAAATGCATTTACATCGGTCATTCAGAATGTAATAGTGCCCAATATCGCGTATTCTGCTTAGTACTGCCGTTGCAAGTCTATTAAAGGAAAAATTAGCCTAGGGACATGCCCAGATTTTCTTAGAGAATCATTTTGCACGGGTGTCTGTGTGTTTTTGTGTGTGTGTGCTTATGTAATCCAGTACTAGCAGAGCCAGTCAGCCAGCTATTATTCTCTGGAAAAGACGGAAGCTAAAATCTATTGTGGATCTGTGCTGGTTCTCTTTTGACTGACTGACTACTATCTGGGTTAATATATTTTACATTCCCTTGTATTGTAAGTATGTCTATTATAAAGGATATAGGAGGCAACAATAATAGATAAGATTACAAAATAGTTTTCTTTACACAGTTTCCTGGATTCAGATGCCCAGAACTTAGTGAAATATCTGCCTTTCTGAACAAGAAATCCCAAACATGGCCTATGTCCAAATAGGAAAGCCTGATTTTAGAAGTTTTACACATCCACTTAACAATATTTTTGAGAGAGAGGAAAGTGGAAATGTTTGCATCTAAAGTAATTTTGAAATGCTTCCCTGGAAAGGTGGGAATCATATTAAACTTTGAACCTGATGGCCTGATCAGGCTTGCACAGCAGGATGTTCTGTGTGCTGCAGATTTGGGGGATTTTATGTTAATGATAATTTGAAAATCAGCTGATGTTTGTATACAGCACAAATCCCATGAGCCCTGCTGTCAATCTTCATGTGAATCAGGTATGCATGAAAAGTCAGTCAGGTTTTATAATTAGCCAGCTGATCCAGTGCGCTGCTCCAAGCTGTCTCAGAAGGCTTTCCAAGCATTTCAGGGAATGCAAGGTCATGACAAACCGACCTTTTTCTTGCAGCAGCTCAAGCCCATGTCTACCCTGTTGGCTGGAGGAGATTGATGTCCTCAAAGCAAATAAACTTAGCTCCACATAGGGAGTTCAGAAGAACCACTGAAGACTGCTGCCTTGTCATCTCAGCGGAGATGTCAGAGCCCTGGGTACTTTCTGTGGAAAAGTCTCCAAATAGGCGTGCTCTATCCTCCCCAAGCCTGCTGACACTGCAGGCGCTTGAACAGATCCATGTAACCCCGCTGCAGGGAAACTCTATTAAAGTTGCATAGTGGAGCACTCAAAGCCAAATACATGCCAAGAATAAGGTTAAAGACAGAATTTTACTCCCCCCATTCCCTTACCGCCCTGCATTCATTCTGTTACTTTGCAGTTGCCTCACCTTTTGTTTGTTTTTTAATCTGGGAAGGCACAATTAGGTTGGAGGAGAGTGCCCAGGGCAAGCAGTGATGCCAGTCATGCGAGTAAGCACTGTGCAAGAAGCTGTGGTGTCCCTGAGGACTGCCCTTGGGATGCACGTGAAGTGGTGCCGTCACTTATCGAGCAGCACGGTGGGAAGCTGAGTGCTACAGGTCGGGTTTAAGGAGGAGGGAGCAGGTGGAGCTGCTGCACCTCTCAGAGAGGGCAAAGACTGCTGGCATCAGTGCAGCCCCTGAGTGCAGCTGCTGCTTTTTTGGGAACAGGGACTGAGAGGAGGTCTGCGTGGGCAGTTGAGGGCTGGCAGTGTTATCAGAAATAAATCTGAAAGAGACGTGCAGCAGCAGGGCTCAAACCAGACTGATTTTTTGCTGGGAAGGTGAGGCACACGCTGGTTGCTGGAGGAAGTTACTCAAAATTAATTGGTTGTGTGGGTTAGGGGTGCCCTTGCCTGTGCTGGCAGAGTTTAGTCTGCAGAAGTCTGACGACTGTGGTGCAGGGCAGGATGGATGCTGGTGGGGATGGAGCATGGACAGCATGTCTCTTCCTGACCATCAGCCTTGTCACCTCTGCACTGTACCCAGAGCTGGTGTGTGTGTCATGGGCCTGGGCCAAGAGACTTACCTGTTCACTTGCAGACTGCAGAGATTACTTTACATGTGTCTCGGGAGCTGGCACAGAGGACTTGCTGTTTGGCTCAGTGTATTAGTGACTGCTGAGAAAGAAAAGTGTCTGGCTCGTCTTTTCCTTACAGCCACACGAGTGGAAACATTCACAGAGCTCTGTACAGACTTTCCCCGTCTGGCCTAGGGGTCGGGTGCTGTTTGCTTCCTCCAGGGATGGCTTTTCCTGCCCCTTGCTTCCTGGGATGCTTTTTTCCTGTGAGACCTACGGGGGGATGAGCCTTCTCTTAGCTGCTGCCACAAATGCGCTGGCATGTCCCCACCACAGCAAGTCCCACAGGCAGTTGAGCTGCATTATTGGGGCACCACACTAATGGGGAAGAAGCTAATAAGTAATAAGCTATTAAGTGTCTCAGGAGAGTCCAGAAGTAGCTTGTGAAGATTTCTGCATCACACTTGGTGCAGTTTAAACCTGCCTCTGCCTCTTCTGACATTTGACATGCCATTGCACCATTTTCTCCTGATCATTTATCACGAGGCAGCAAGCTCCAGGGAGCTGTGTGCGACCTGAGGACTTGCTCCAGGAGCAGTGGCTAAAGGAATGAAGATTGTGTCAGCTTTGTTTCTGCCTTTCACAAGGTGTGCATGCTGCCCTTCTGGGCCAAATGGGGGGGATCTGCTACAGAGAAGCACCCAGTGCAGGTGGCTGCTGACACTGCTGAATGCCTTAAGCAGTGCCTGCTTTTTGCACCAGTGTCAACATTTGTACTGGTAAAAAAAAGAGGAAGTTAAATTCTGCAGACATCTTTTCAGAGTCTGTTTCATATCATACAGATCTGTATGGGATACCCAATACTGGCTCCAGCAGAACTTATCCTCTGCATGGGATAGACACTGAGTTTCCTTTAGGAAGCCCTAGCTGGAGGAAGAGGCATTGCTTACTTTTAATATAACCAGTTAGCCTGAAGCAATCCACCTGGCTGCAGAAACAAGTTCTGCATGATGCTGCTTTTGCTCTCTCCAAATATTTGGTGTAAAGTTGAAGCATTCTAGTGAGGTTATAGCCAAATGCTGACTGCAGTCTCTGGGTGTATAAACCACAAGGAAGAAAAAAAATAGATGGTTTGTGCCTTTCTTTGAAGAATTTATGACCTTGTTTTAAAAAGAACATCAAAAAGTGGAAAAGGTGCAGGAAGAAACCATGAAAAAAAGAAAACACAGTGACAGGCACTGAACACCTCAAAGAAAGCCTGAGAGATGACTTGATGTCATATATAAACTTGGCCATGAAGGGATAATGACAGTAAAGGACTAGCAAAGAAAGGATTGTCAAGGACTAATAGTTGAAAGCTGATACCATTGAAATTCCAGCTGGAAGTAAGTCACCACTTCTATGGCTCAATAAAGGAGCTAATGAATGAAATTTAATAACTCATCATATACAGAGGTCAGACCAGATAATTGGTTCATTCCTTTAGGCTTAAGTTCTGTGAATCCAAGAACTGATACACCTTCTGCAGTTTCATCAAGGAAAAAATATCTATGAACTAGCAGACACGTTTCCTCAACTCTGAACCAATTTGAAAGTGTTTTCTACAATCTAAAATGCAGTTTCAGAGTGTTAGATGTTCAGAGACATCTTTACCTTCACTTTTTGATGAAGTTATTCTGAGATCAATTATCTCTGAATTATTACTGTGTACAATTTGACAAGTGTGCATAGTTTTACATAGATTTAAGAAAATATTTGGAAAATAATATGAACAAAGAATCCATTACAAAATAATGTTTCTGAACTGAACGATATATTTATCCTTTGGGAAATTAAACAAATTATTTTGCTTTCAGACTGGTATAAACTTAGAGTAATTAAATTTAAGTCAACAGAGTGGCATTTGTCATATTGGATGTAAGCAAGTTTACATCGCAGTCCACCAACAAGGAACATTGTAAAATGTGCTCCTTGTGGGTTTTCTGGTTTCATCTGTTTGTTAAGACTGCTTAAATTATTCATGGTGTATAAATTATCTGATAAATTTGAATCCTTTTTCTCTCAGTGAAATATTTGTAGGCTGCCTCCAAATGCTGGAAATGAAATATTTTCGGTCACTGGGTGTTTGTGGAGTTCACTTTGACTATCTGCATCTTGCTGCCTGTGGGCTGGTAGCCAGTGGGTCATGTTCATTGTGTGTCACTGTCCCAACTTGGCTGAGGCACTGTCATCTTTCAAGCAGGATGAATACACATATACAGTGAATGGAAATCCCTTCAGGAAGCCTCAGGGAGTAGGGTACTCCATGTCGGTGCATGCAAGACCTGTAGGGCCAGCTCAGCCCCTGCAGCTGGACAGTTCCTGAATTGGACCAGGGCCTCCTGCCTGTCTTCTGTCCCCTTCACCCCCAGCAAAACCAGCTTATCCCCTCTGGAACCCTTACCTTGCAGTATCCAGCGTGTGGAGTCATGGTCCCACTGGAGCACGAGCCCTGCTGCCTTTACCCTGTGAGGTGCCTGTTCCTCAGCACCTGAGCTCGTGCAAGGGGCTTCCCACTGTGGGCAAGCAAAATGCAGGAGTCTCCTCATGAATGATCTTTTTCTCATATGTATATATTTACATGCATGTATTCATAGCCACGCGTGTCTCCGTATGCACACTTACGTATTCATAAGGAGTAACTGGTAACCAAAGTCTGGGGAGTGGAGGAAAAGCCTCTGCCTCATGGCTCTCCTCATAACATTTTCCTCCTGTGTGAGGCATAGAAGGTGTGCAGGAAGAACATGCATTCATTGGTATGTACATAGGGAATTCACATTTCTGGTGTGTTTGAATTAGTATATTGATAAAAATGTGGTTTTAATGATTAAAATGTGATTTAATGATTAAAAATGTGGTTGGAATGATTACCCTGAAGCACTGCTCTTCATGTTTCCCTTACATTAGCCTTTGTCAAGCAGTTCTTAGAATAGCCTCAGACTTGGAATGCCTGAATTTAATTACTGTTAACACTAGAGATATTTGGTCCCATTTGAGGGACAGAAAACCTAGAAACTTTCAGGAGCAGAGGTAGATTGTAAAGATAGCAGCATTGAGAAGTTTGTTAGCTGGTCTGTAGTAATTAAGCTTATTTCTATAGTAACATTATCAGTTCAGCTCCAGGATTTAGAGGTTTTTGTGTGCCCAGTAATTAGAACTAATACGCTAATTTTAGCAGAGATATTACGTTTGTATTTGGCAAGAGTCTTGTAACTAAGCAAACTGATTGAAGAGTGAAATAATGTTCCATTTTTCTTGATATGTCTTTCTTAGATCACTTCAGACTGCTTAACTAACTAAAAGCAAATTACTGCAGTCTGCTTTCTCAGTACATAAGACTGAATCTACCATTCAGGAGAATATATATATATACACGCACTCACTCACACACATGCACATATATATATATATAAAATATACTTATTATAAAAGGTGACCTGTCTGTGCAGTCCTTGGCAAAACACAAAGGCTGAGCCAAAGTACAGCAATTCAGAATACCCCTACTGTTCTGATCTAAATTGCTCCAATATAACATGTCAGTGGCCTCTCTCTGTGAGGAGTGTTTTGCATGGTTTGCCACTTAGCCTAGGAAGGGGAGGGTATCCTGTTTCCTCACAAACAAGCCACAGAGTCATGCAGTTGGATCTGCAGGGATGTGAGTCCTTCATCCCATCTTGGTCTCATTTCTCACCTGCATTTCTTGGCTTCCCTGGGACTTCCAATTAATCTCTCAGAGGCCAACCTGCATTTTCCATGAGCCATTTTTCTAAGCTTCCCCATGAATAAACACCTGATGAGATGCACAGCAAATAGGGAGAGTGTTGGCAGTGCACAGGGCAGTATGTTTGTAAGCCCCACAATGGTTCCCAAGTGCTGACATGTAGCACTCAAGTACTGGGGAGGAAGGGTGCCTACCCTTCATCTCCACACTGCCATTTCTGTAGAGCTGAGGACTGTGATCTTTTCCGGGGCAGACAAAAAGTCACCCTTTTAATAACGAAACAGAGGGACTACAGGAAAGCTGTGGGACCAGACTGCCATATTTCCCCTGAATTTGGTGGAATGACTGGCAAATTTGTTTAAAGCTGGCCAACAGATTCAGAGGTGGCTAATGAAGGATTGACAAGTGCATATACAATGTGATCGTGTAATCCTCAATTTCCTTAGAAGCAAGGCTAAAAAGGTATGCAGTGTTTTGACAATAAATCCCCGTGTCTAGGCAGAGCTCATAAAGACCTGTTAGATCACCTGCCTACTGGGTGAACACGGTTTGAGTTTTTTTAAAAGATTGTTTTTTCCCTATAGTCAATTTGTTTTTGCAATTCACTCTTTCAAATAAGGCTAACGTTGCAAATACACCACTTTTGAGTGGCACAGCAGGTGCAGCATATGCAGGGGATATATGATGGAAAATAGCATTAGAAGACTTGTTCCTGTTGCTAAGGAGTTCTGAAGGTAAGAGAACAGTTAATGTATTCATAACAGACTTATACTCAAAGATTTGTAAATAATTTATGATTTTCCGTGAGAGGGAAGCCAACTACCATAAAGCTTGGACCCAAGTAGAAAATAATTTTGTAGCAGCAAAGGACTTTGGATTTTGCAGATGCAGCAATTCAACTATAATCCCCCTGGCAGGGAAAAACCCCCCGAAACTATTTAGTCAACTTACCATAGAATATCTATGCACTTATAATTTAGTCTTTATGGCCTCCTGGGGTTCTATCACAATTTGGCATCTACTTTCCCCCGAGGAAAATGAAACTCCTTGCAGTATGCCCAGTATTTTGCCAACTTGTATTTATCTGCGAAAAAGACTATTATAAATCTAAATTAAAGACAGCAGAGAAATACACTGTTGGCATATGACCCCCCACCCCCGGTGATGGATTTGTGTGTAAATTGGCAGATAGTAACTATTCTTAGGAAATACTAGTGAAATAGACAGACATACTTTGCATGTGAATCATGGTGGCCTTTGGGAGTCTGGGACACTGATTTCTTTTGCCATGGATTTAAATAACTGAACTACTGTTAAAGTATGAAAAATTCTGTGCAACTGTTTTTTTGGTAAGATTGCAAGTAAAAATCACAATGGCTGCTCAACAGAAGGCACTGGTGAAGGGGACAGCTTACAGACTGGTTTCAAAGGAATGGCCTTTGTTCCCAGTTGAGCTTTTTTTATGAAGGTAAAGTAAAGGTGTGAGCAATGCATTGCTGTAATCAAGACCTATTCCAAAGTCTGAGTAGTGATGGCAGCCTTTCTAGTTACAGTGAAGCAACGTTGCTTTATGCTCTACGAGAGTAAAAGGACTGGAGTGTGTCCAAAGAAGAAGAGTGAAGAGGCTGGCGAAGGGTCTGGAGCACAAGACCTTATGAGGAGCAGCTGAGAGAGCTGGCATTGTTTAGCAGGGAGAAAAGGAGGCTCATGGAGGGGGCCTTATTACTCTCTACAACTACCTGAAATAAGGTTGTAGCCAGATGGGGGTCAGCCTCTTCTGCCAAGTAATAAATGACAGGACAAGAGGAAATGGCCTCAAGTTGTACCAGGAGAGGTTTAGATTGAAAATCAGGAGAAATTCCTTCCTGAAAAGGGTGGTCAAGCATTGGAACAGGCTGCCCAGGAAAGTGGTGGAGTCACCATCTCTGAAGATATTTAAAAGACGTGTAATGTGCCACTTGGGGACATGGTTTAGTAGTGGACTTGGCAATTCTGGGTTAATGGTTGGATTCAATGGTCTTTTCCAACCCAAACGATTCTATGATCCCTGTGACTGGCTCAAAGAAGACAATTTTGGCTCTAAGAAGGAGAGTGGACAGAAGAAGGTCATGGTGATAATAAGTGCTGGTTGCCTTTTCCATTGTTAGTAAGCAGCTCTCTGGTCAATTCAACCAAGCTGTCTTCACTTGGGAAAGTTTTCCTGTTTGCTGGGAGCCACAGTCTTGAAGGAGGTGGAGGGTTTGAAGCCCCTTGCTAACAGCAAAACTATGGTCTTTCTTTAAAACTCATTTTTGCCTTTTGGACACATGTATTCTTGAATATTGCACTGATCTACAGCTCCTGTGAGACTGGATAGTGTTACTCAAAGTCTTTAATTGCAAGAGAAGTTTAGTTCTTTTTCTTACTTCCGCTCATTATTGTTTTCAGTTTTTGTAGTTGAGAGAGAGGCCTTTGAATTTATTCCTTTGGGGTTTTTCTTAAAATCCTTTGGATTTTGAAGACAAGCGTTGAGTTAACAGATGGAGATACATCTTCACAAGGTGTGTTTCAATGTTCCTTGGCTTCAGGAAGGGGCTCAGTATAGAGAATGGGGAGATTTCTTCCCATTGAGCTCACATTTTTGTAAGGTTTTATTTATTTTATTTATGGGGTTATGGCAAAGTAAATTAATTTTATGGATTTGTTTGGTCCTATCTTCAGTGAAAAACTGAGATCCAGAAGAAGTGTCTATCACTTTTAAAAGCATAATTTGCAACCCTCAATTTGAAAAAGATTTTATGAACCATTTATGGGCATTTCCTGATTCACAGCAAACAAGGAATTGCTGTTCCAAAAATTCTGCTTTCCTAAGAGACTGTATCCAAAGAGCCTTTTTTTCCAAGTGCTGGTGCCCTTAGCAGCAATACATAACTTGCTGAAATGAAAGAACAGCTGGAAAAATATATATATTTATAGTTTCAGCTATTACAAAAGAAGTGTGTCAAAATGTGCCTTTTTGCCCATGAAACATAGTAATTTTTTGCCTTCATGATTAAGATAAATCATCTTGCCTATCTTACTGTGATAACTATGTATTAGGATTGACATTTAGGTACAAACTTGTGGGAATCTGGTCTGCTGCATACAAATGAGGGGGCCCTTGTGCAGAGGCATGTATTTGGCCTCTCTTCATGTGATTCTTATGCCTCATGCATGAAAAATAGAATTGCAAAAGGGTTTTTAATGGCTGCAGAATGTTGTGGAATTTATTGCAATGAGTAACGAGAATTGCAAAGGCAAAGTGTCCTATCATATTTCGTCTGAAAAAAGGGATTTGTACAGCCTTGTACAACCTTACAAAAGGTAAGTTGAGTAGTGTGTCTGGATTAATGGATAGTGTGTAGTAGTAAATAAGAAAAAGAAGAGTTAGCAGTGTATAGTGTCTTTATTTTAGCCCTCCCTTTAAACTTCTTTCCTTTGAACTTTATATGTAGAACAACATAACCTGTAATGAAAAATCAAATAAGGTCTTCCACCCAGGAAAGCTTCCTATTTATGGGTGCAGAATGTGGGGATTACTTTTTGAAAATATATTTGAGAGACATTTTTTCCATTCTCTCTGCACTGTGATCCAGTGGACTGAGGAGTTAAATTCTCCTGTTAAATGGCAGAGGTGAATAGTAATTAAACCACTTATTAAAGAAAGTACACTATACAGATGTTAGTTGCTTGCTCTTTGATTGAATAGATATATTTACTTTCAAATAACTTTTAAAAGTTTGCCTATTTAGACTCACATCACAATAGTGTTTGGATTAGAAGTGTACCTACATTCCCGAATTCACATGTTTTTCAATAAAAATGCATGAAGTCATGTTGGCAATGCAGTGTGCAAGAAAATTCTGTGAAAATATTTCACAGAAGAAATTATAGAGGTGATAATTTAATTTTTGTTTCCAAGTTTGTTATTTTGGCTACTGCCTTTTTGTCTGCTTCCTTAGGTGGGTTTTGTAGTGGCTGACAAAAGTTATGAGGAGGGATGCACAGGGAGACAGAGCAACAAGTTGGCTTTGGTAGTCTAACCATGAAAGTCTCATGGATTTCAGATGCTGTCAGACTTCAACCATGTGCTGAAAGAGGGAGGGGAAATAAAAATATATGAATGCTATCAAACTTGCCATTAGGTTCAGAGGAGTCATTCTGAATTAATTTGAAATCTGTGCATTGATCAGTCATTGGTTTGGATGACTGGCATTGTGCTGTAAATAGCAGTAAAAACTGCTGAGCATATTGTCTAACCTTTCCTTGTAACGGCAGCATCAGTCACTCCATGATTAACGTTCTCACAGGCACTTTTTTCATCTTCTGCTGTAGCATCTCTTGCAGTAAAAGAATGAATTAACAGATGAGCACTAGAGGAAAAGAGTCTTCTCTGAAAGAGACTCTATGAAAGTCCATAGAAAAACATAATTTGTCATGTGTCACTTGGAATAATGAAGCACAGAGATACCTTCCTCATCCTGCAGAATCAGTAGTTTTTTAAATATAAATGGAAATACATAACTGAGAATGAGGATCGTTTTTCCACTGAATACCTGTAATCAAATTATATAGTGACTTTGATTTATAAATGCCTTATTTTCTTGATGGGGAAAGATCAGTCTAATCACATTACAAGTTTCTCATTTTCACAGCCAAAATCTCATTCTTCTGGGATATCCGTCAAATGTGTGCCTCTTCTCACCCATGTCTTGAGCATGAATAGTTAGTTATCTAGGAAGATTCAGGAACAGAATGTAGTAAAGAAATCCAACGTAAAATAACAAGATAAAGCAAAGAGAGAGAAAATTTTACCTGCATACTAAAATATAACTTCTATTTTTTAAGTTTTCAGAACACCCTTTTGAAGAACTAATACAGTGCTTGTGCTCTAAACAAATGAGTAAAGAAGAGTGTACACAATACATAGCACTGTAAAGAGTTAGTTTATTTATGTGCTTTCAGAATATTTTATGAGTATTTAACATTGATTTTTCTCTCTACTGTCCTGGGAGAGGTTATACAATAATTTCCATGGCCACTAGAATTTTCAAAGTATCTGTAATTCTCTCATCAAAACAATTCTGAGCAATTAGAGTGTTATTTACCTACACTCTCCCCACACCACTTAAGCTGGCAACAGATCACTGTCCCAAAAACTGCATCCATTCATGTTTCGGAGTCACTAACCCTGTGAGCTGAAAATTTCATTTTTTTTGACTTCTAAGACCTGAGATTTCATCTTGCCATAAAAAGAGCTGCATCCACACTTGAAAGCTGCTCAGAGTGTGTTCAGATCTCACAGTCCCTCACAGGCCCAAAGTCTGAGCTGAACTGCAAGCTGCAACTCAGGCAATAAAATTAATAGAAAATCCTTGATAAGGTAGTTCAAATGTAATCTAGTCTGGTGCTTGTCTGAAAAAATGGAGCTGACATTTTAATAGATATTCTATAAGTCAAAGAACTTCCCTATTAACCTAGAGCGAATTGTTATTTTTTTCCCATTTTAATCTCTTTTCAAGGCTTCTGAGGAACAGAGAGCAAAGGCTTTCCCCAAGGAGCATCTTCAGCAGAAACTAAATAGTAAGTAATATAGTAGCCACTTAAGGTGCAGACAGCTACTCGATTCCACATAGTCGAATAGATGCCTCCAGAAATTTCACTCACTTAAAACTGGAAAGTAGCATATGATACCCAGTTTATGTACAGCTTCATACTTTGTTTTTGGACTTGCAAATACAATTTTTGGTTGAATTACATATTTTCATATTTTCCAGCGAGGTTTCTGTGTCCTCCACTCTTGGTCAGATGTACAAATAAAAAAAGAGATTGCAAAATATAAATATTTCTGAAATATCTGATCTAAGTGTTCTTATCCCCCATCAGCCAACCTGGTTTTAGATGCTTTGTATTATTTATTTCACAAGAAAAAGCAGCCATATTGAAGCTGAAACTAGGTGTCTGTTATAAACCGACTTCTGATCCCATACCTAACTTCCCAACAGGGAAGGCTCATCCTTCTGAAGATCATGTGCTGCATCTCAGCACTGAATGAGGGATTTCTGGGAATGTTAGGGAAAGAGGCTTGGGTAAACTTGTGAAAATTCACCTATTTCATAGTCAGAAAGTCTCAGTTTGGGGTGTTTGTTCTACTTCTGAAAGAGCTGGACTAGACATCCCATGTGTGCTTTGTGTTTGGGGACTTCCTTGGGCTCTGAATATTTTGTGGGAAATAATAGGTCACCTGCAGGTATGTGCAACAGACTCATCACCTCAGATGGAGAGGGGAAATGATTAATTAGATTTTTTTGAAACTTGATGGTAAAGGTTTGTTCTACTTTGTAACTGACACTTCATGCAAATTATTTAGATCACCTGCATATTAATTAGAAGCGGTATATATTATCATATTTATTATATTTTTGGCAATGTGTGTTCTGAACAACGTGAAAAGGGTGGTAACTTAGCAAATTGGTTGTGTACTAGAGGTTGGCAAAGTCACTGGGGAAATTCAGAGTTATTGGTAGGTGTCAGAAGAGTTCAGGGGCTTAGGGGAAAGGGATGCCCTTGTTTATAAAATATGCCAAAATTCTTGTACGTAAGGACATAGTAGGCATGAAACCTATTCCATGATAGGAGTAAGGGTTGTAGTTTATGGGGGCACATCTTATCTTCTCACTTTCTCTGCCTGGCTGCTGGTTTCCAGCCATGATCAGGCATGGAGATTGGTAAAAAGATGACGCCTGGTGCATCAGCAACTACAATACAGGTGTAGCATCCAGAGGTTCATTTTGAGGGTGGGTGTATTACATAAGAGCTGTTTAATATAGCTTGATGCGGCACAATCCTTGTGTTCTGCTTGGGATATACTCTAGGTGGGTGGACAACTACAGGGGTGGAAAACTGGGTGGTTTGTTGGGCCCACAGACTGGTAGTTAGTGGTTCACACTCTACCTGCAGACTCTATATGAGTTGAATTCCTCAGGACTTTGTGTGGGGACATACCCTGTTTAACACTTCTGTTAGTAACCTGGAGAAGGAGACACAATATCACCCTATCAACTCAGTGGATGATACAAAACTGGGGAGGAACTAGGGGATATGCTGGAGGGCAGGTATATCCTTCAGAGCGACCTGGATAGGCTGGAGGACTGAGTCAACCTCATGAAATGGAAACCTCATGAAATTAAATGAAGACAAATGCAAGCTCTGGTAGCGGTGATAGACCAATCCTCTCCATCAGGTCTACCTGGCAGTGAATTGGGTATGGGCCAGCAGTGTGCCCTGACAGCAAAGACGGGCAACAGCATCCCAGGCACCATTATGGGGAGTAAAGTCAGTAGATACAGGGAAGAGATTATCTCCTCTACTCAGCACTGTTAGGCTGCATCCAGTCACACTGGGTCCAGTTTTGGGCCTTCCATTAGAGCAAAGACATCAACAGATTTTTGATACTTGAGGGAGTTAATCAGATGCCCCTTGAGATGGTGAGGACTAGAGCATTTCCCGTGTGAGGAGAGGCTGACGGAACTGAATTTGTTCAGCTTGGAGCACAGGCAGTTCTGCGGGGGGACTTGGCAGCAGCCCCCCGTACCTACAGGGTCATTGAGGGGATGGAGCTGGGCTTTTCATGGTGGTTCATGGCAGGTGGACAAGGGACAGTGGACATAAAATGAAGCAAGAGTGTTTCAGGCTGGATATAGAAAGAACAGGACACTGTCCCATGAGCACAGTGAAACTTGTGCAGTCTACCTGTCCTTGGAGGTTTTCAGGACAAAACTCTGAGGAACCTGGTCCTGAATTCAGTGTTGATTCTGGATTAGAGACTTCCTGAGATCCTCTCCAGCCTGAAAGGGTCAATAATTCTATGATAATGTGTCTTTAAATGAGCCAAAAAATGCTGAAGATAGGATCCTTGTAGAAAAGGGAAGGAGGAAGGGAGTGCTTTTGTCTGCAAGAAAGCAATATTTTTTTTTACCTGCTATCTTTTTTTCTTTGTTGAAATTCAAATTCTGTGTGAGGTTTTGCATATTTAGGAGATGATTGCTTTCCAATTTTGATAATTACTTTATATACCAATTCTTCCAGTCATTAGACACAAATTGCAGTACTTTGCAAATAGAAGATCTGTTTTATTGTCTGACCTGACTAGTAATGAAGTATTTTGACAGTATCTGGGCTAATTCCCTGCTGTGTAAGCATATGTAGCATCTTTGAGGTGAATGACACTACATGGAATTGTATTAGTGGTAAGTTTGGCCCATTTTTAGTAAAATAAAACAAATAGGTTTTGTGCTCATAAATTATTTAAATGTTCAGACAAGGACTTAGTGATGAGCATTTATAAGAAAATCTTTCCTCTGACACAAGGAATGTCAGATTTTTCCAAGAAAGCCAAATGATTCTTCTCCCAGATCTTCAAAGCTAAAATGGACTGGAAGCCCATCTATTAAATAGGTGCAACACTGAAATTGATGCATGATCTTATATCAACTCCAGTGCTGTTAAAACACAAAACTTAAACATCTCATCTGGGCACAGACTTTGGGATAGTTGAGGCAAAGTGTGCTGTATTGCCTTGTCTTGGAAGACCTGTCTTAGGTTGAATCCTCTGTAGACGTGGCTCCTGCTCTCTGTTCACTATATGGAGAAGGCTAAGATGATTAGCTTGGACTATACACCTAAGTGTCAGGTGGCTAAAATTAGCTGAGATAAGTCCTACCCACAGCTACTACGTTTATCTTCAGGTTCTTTTTTTTCTCTTTTCTTTTTAATTTCATGTCTCTCCACTCACCCACTGTCTTCTGCAGTTTTTCTCTAAATCCACTGTACGTGTTATTTCTGTTAATTTAACCGTGATCTCTGATGCTGGAATGGCAAATGGGATTCTACGATACTGCTGCTCCACTCTACTTGCTGAAACACTGATTTTCTTAAAGCAGTTAAGTACTGAAAGAAAAAATCTATAGGGCTATATACAAGGCAGAAACAATAACATAAAAGCATCTTGCTGACTTTTAAAGAAAGAGCCAGTTGCAAGAGTTGCATGTCATGCAATAAAAGGGAAACCTCTGGCTTCTCGTTGAAGACAAATCATAGCATGATTCTCTCACATCCTGTATTACACACCTGCCCATCAAAGGTAGCCACCTTGCAGCACAACAAGCTGCAAGAAGACAGAGCAAGATCTGCAGAAAATAGTGTTAATATCCCAACAAATAGCAGGGGTTCCTTGTTCGCAGAAATGCCACTGTTTTCTTGGATGACTCAGGCCCTAGTGAACATTACTGGGAGCTCCCAGGGACACCATCAGGAGATTCAGCAGCAACATCTCTTCCCTAGACCAACCAACTACCCCTTCTTGTTTCTGTGTGGCTTGTATAAGAGGGGTGTACCTGGCTAAGTCTGGTGTTAGGGAGACCAGCATGAAGAGAGAAGGTCTCTGCCCCCTTTCAGATGTTGGAGAGGATTTTGGCATCATATGTAACCTCCCACTGGGCTGTGGCTTACTCTAGGCCTTCAGTGGGGGCTGCTCAGCTCCTCATGGAGGAGCTGTTGAACCCCCATAAATGACATGTTGGGACTGAGGTGAAATGGAACCCAGGGCTGCCACTGTCTGAGTGTGAAGGAAAACCCGCAAACCCAGCAGTATTTTTCATCAGCAGATCCATTGCCAGTGTCAAAAGATGTTATGAACCAATGGCCAAGTATTTCACACATGTAACGCAGTAGGACCCAAGCTCCAAGGCCAGAAATATTTAAGTATAAAGATAACTGATGTTTGCAGAGATACCTTAAAATTTTTTCTCCTGGTGCGTGTAATGTGATTTTTCCATCTGTTTGCTGCATAGCTGAGGAATGCAAAAGCTAGAGTATGGTAAGATTATAATCAGATTCATTTATTTTTCAATTACTGCTGGGTATATTTTATTTCTGAGTCTGGGAGTAGATCCAGAATTTTTAGCCTGATTGTGGATAATACAGGTTACAATTTTTTCCTCAAAATATGGGACTGCTTATTTTTCCTATGTTTGACATTATGTAATCGCAGTTATTGTAATTATAGGTATTCATTTTCTGTGATGAAATGTGGCTAGTGTAACAACATTCTTTAAATAGCTGTCTCTGTTTCGGTGAGAAAGAAACATTTGGCAGTATCCCATTCTGCCATTTAATTGAGTCATGTGAAATGCTTGAGCGGGGAGAAGAATAAAAATTCTTAAGCCCCAGAACATATGAACTAGACATGTGTCGTCATGGCCCAATTCTGGTATTAGTGCAAATGACTTTGATGCTATATTAGTGGTGCTGTAGTAAAATAAGAGGAAATTCAGGGAGGAATAAATTAGCCCCGTGAGGGAGGCATTATAATGCAATCAAGAACATCAGCTACCTGCCAGTCATCTCAATGAATGTGACCGAGACCTCATCATGGCAGACTAGTGGTAGGAGCTGGGAGATGTATGTGCTGCTGGATTTCTCTTCCCATAAAGGTGTGTCAACAGAGATCTCTTGAACTGAAACAAAAACCTTTCTCATTTTCCTAAGTGTCTTTCAAAGTTGTGATAAAGAAGAGACACAGTTTCTGGGTTTAGATTTCCTTGTTGGAAAGAGTTCTTTTATGAGCCAGAATTGGGTTTTTGTCTGTACACAGGTATGGAGGCATATGAACCTCAGTGTAAACAAGCTGTCGGATTTCGCTCCATTTAGTACCTGCAGTTCACTCTTTATTTCTTTGGACCTTGAACACCTGAGAAGGTAGGTTATAGCGGCTTGCCTTCCTGTAGCATGTGTTCTGTTTATAATCTTAAATCTGCTTTTTCACCTATATCTAAAATCATAAATTGGGTATAGGAAGGCCAGTCAGCAGTTAAGTTAAGCCAGTTAGCTTAAGCAGTGAAGCATCCTAAGAGAGTCGAGAGGAACTGGGAGTTTGGATTGACAGGAAGCTGAACCTGTGTGCTCAGGTGGCCAAGAAGGCCAATGGCATCCTGGCCTATATCAGGAACAGTGTGGCCAGCAGGAACAGGGAGGTGATTCTGCCCCTNGTTTAGCCTGGAGAAGAGGAGGCTCAGGGGAGACCTCATCGCTCTCTACAACTATCTGAGAGGAGGTTGTAGCCAGGTGGGGGTTGGTCTCTTCTCCCAGGCAACCAGCACTAAGACAAGAGGGCATGGTCTTAAGCTGTGCCAGGGGAGGTTTAGGTTAGATATTAGAAAGAAATTCTTTACAGAGAGGGCAATCAGCCATTGGAATGGGCTGCCCAGGGAGGTGGTGGATTCTTGATCCCTGGAGGTTTTCAAGATGAGGCTGGACGTGGCACTTAGTTCCATAGTCTAGTAACAGCGGTGGTGTTGGATCAAGGGTTGGACTTGATGATCTCAGAGGTCCTTTCCAACCTGTCTGATTCTATGATTCTATGATTCTGTGAACTCTGGTATGCTCTTCTGTGTGCTTCCTTCAAGGATAAGGATCTTTTGCTCCAGAAAACATTAAATTATTCACCTTACTGATGCAATTTCCTTTGATATACTGTAGGATACACATTTTGACTTTTAGATAGATAATTCTATGAAAGATTATGTGCAAACAGTCTAAGAGGCGTCAAGTAAAGGAGACCCTCCATGAAAATGTGGTATGAAACATCTAGAATAAACTTGACAGGGGGGAGCTGGAATGTGGGTGCTTTGATAGCATAAGATTCTGCTTCTGCTAAGTGCTTTCTACATAGGTTTCATAAGCTGATACTATGAAGTACTTGTGGTCTCCTTTATCTGCATATGCTTGCTACATGTTGTTTTTGGCTTACCCTGGGAAAAGGCCTCAGGCCCAGTGCTGGAGGGAAAACCCTAAAGGCTCAGTACCTCCCATCTTAGGCAGATACATCACTGCTGTATTACACCAGGCAGAAAAAAAAAGGGCTACTTTGTCTGGAGAGGAGATGTTGGTTTTGGACCTCCTGATGGTGCTCCAGGGAGATGCCAGTAATGTTCCCTAGAGCCTGACTCAGTCAAGAAAACATTTCTGGTAACAAGGAGCCCCTGCTATTTGTTGGAATATTCCCACTATATCCCCAGTGCCTCTGCGCTTGGTTGAGTACTTCTGTCAGACGGTCTTATGCAGTCACAGGTGCCCTCCTGCCCTTTGCACCAACACATTTTCTCTTTTCTAGTAAAGCCTGGTAGTCAGTTCATCCCCATGGGAGGATTCACCACTGGACTGTACATTGTTTCTCTTATATTGCTGGGGTTGTCTTATCATCCGCAAGAAGTTTAGGGCAGGGGCAAGATGTGATCTCTGTTCTGTACAGTGCAGTGCAGAATTCACATGGCCATACAAATGTTTTATGATAATAATTTCCCTTCCTTCCTTCCTTCCTATTAACCCGTTTTTCTTTCACCAGCTGAGCCTCATTTCATTATTTGTTGCCCATTAGCACTGCTTCTAGAAAGGACTGACAAAACCATTACTGAAATTGTCCATCTCAGGTTATAGATGGTGTTCAAAGCACCTGCTGTTTTGTTGAAGTGCACAGTTCAGTAGATTTTCTAGCCTCATATTGATTTTGGTTTGTATGCTAGGAACAGCAGCATGTGACAGCATAAGTGCCACTACTTGTACCAAGTGTAATCATCAGTGTGGCATCAAAAATGAAAACCAATTGAGAAAATGGGTACCTTTGCTCCTGGATTTGATATTATGGAGATTTCTTGCTTGGTGTCATAGCACATGTGGAAATTTGGTTGGGATGGCTCATTCAGTCCAGGAACACCTAAGTGTCTGTGCTGCCTGCTTCCTGGCGCTGCCAACTTTTGAAGCATGGTACACAGGCAGTTTGGCCAGGACAAATATGATAAAAGAAGTTAAAGTCCTGCCATTGCACCTCACTAGTGAGATGTAATTAGCCAGTTGGGAGTCATGGGTCTGGAAAAAATTTCTGTCTGTTCTTACAGGAGAAGCAATATGTCATCCTGAGGGATTTCATTCTTCTGTTATTCTGTGAAGATGGTGTCTGTGATGTCTAATCAGCAGTGGGCATTGTGGAGGGACAGAACATGGTCAGAGCAGATTAAATCTTCATAGTTTCCAGCAGCTATAATAGCTTTTTTAACTGCTAATCTTGAGTGAAATGTGATTTTCTTTCTTTTTTTTTTTTTTTTAATATATAACACTCATAAATTGGCCATATTTTAACCCTAGAAGGACAAAAATAACACGCAAGACACCAGTCATCCTCTCACAAACCATAAGTGGCAGAGGACAAGAACACTAAGGAAAGTGTCACAGGTGTCTCTTAAGTCCATTTTCCATAGTCTGATGCCGAAATGCTTACCCTTTTACCATTAATATTTCCTAGAAAGATTCTACCTGGAGGAGTCACATCCTGCAGAAAAATTTGGCTTTTACAGTCAAGGGGGCCAGGCCTGTACTTGGGGCAGGACCAAAGCTGGGGGTTTTGGTCATGCAATGGAATGCACAGCCCATTGCGCTCAGACCTTGTTTGGGGAGGGTGTCCAGTCTGCCAGCCAGTGTACTTCCAAGAAAGGCCCTGGGACTTTCCTCAGCTGAGCCCTTGAATGCTGCTGGCTTTAAACTGCTTGGTGCAGCAGAGCTGTTTCTCACACGGCTTAGCATTGCAAGAACTGAATCATTCTGAATTTGCTGTTCAGGTGGTTTTCCTTCTGGAGGCTCACTCAGCACAGAGAAGGGAAATTGGCTAATCAGTTTTACTTTTGTTTACTGCCACTCTCTCAAGCAGTATTTGACCTCTCCAAGTTGTCAATTATAAACATTGAGGGACTACATTTATTTGTTTAGAGAAAGCCTTGACTCAAGTCCAATTAAAATAATATAAACATTTGTATTGTTCTTATGGAGTGTAAATTTAGATACATTTTTTTCAAGGGAGAGTATCTTCTAACCAAAGCATCTGTCAGTGTTTGAAGCTGTTGTAAAACTATGCTCATATAGGTAAATACATATATGTTATCTAGCTGTCACTTGTGATACTCAGTAGATGATAAAAATAAACTAGAATAAAAAGGAAAATAAATTGATAGAAAATGGAGAAGGTAGGTTGGCAGGTATATTACTGGTGAGCAGAGAAAATTGGAAGGCAGCTGAGAAGTGATGACATGCTGTTTGTTTTTTTCTGGACAGTCATTATTTCTGCAGGGAACATCTGCACTGCAAGGGTACTTTGCAGCAGCTCACCAGCAAAGGTGAATAAATTACTTCATCTTCAATACATATTATACCTCATCCACATTACAATTGATTCTGGCTTCTTCTGTTTTCGAGTTTAAATACAATTCTGGGGTCACTGGCTAAAGTCCCATCTCCTCTGTGGACAGAACGTGCCACAAAGTCATTGGGTTACTTGCCTGAAGTGGCCGGGACATACAAATCTGGTTGGTGCAGCCTTGGCCCCACATAGAGCGTTCAGTGTGGCAGTGCCACAGGCTCAGCGTATCAAGAGGTAATAAACACAGAACACAGCTATGAGAAAGGTAACCTTATTCGAGAAAGATCCCTGCTAGCACTTAGGAATGGCACCGAACACCAGCCTTTTCCCCTTTGAATGGTTAGAGTTCAGTATGTGGATAGGGGCTGTTCCAGGGCAGCTGTCTGACAGAGAACGGTCCCAGAGAATGATTAATTTGTATAAAAACTGATGTGCTTTACCACTGCATAAATGTTGCCTCAGTAGGTTACTTGTATGACAGTGTAAAAAAGTACCAGGGGCCATTTCCTTGGGCCGAATTCTTGGGAGTTGATGGTCCCTCAACTGCAGACAGCAGCACTGGTGCTGCCAGTAATGAACCAGTGAGGAAGCGTCACTGAGGGAGCAGGCCAAAATGGAAGTAAAACAGAAGTTTATCTGCATAGTCAAGGTTGAAGACACAAAAATGGGATCTCTTTCCATCAACTAAAAATATGTGTAATATTTTACGTTGTGTATCAGAGCTGATCACCCTTGACCATGCCTTCAGTTCCCTACAGGAGAAATAACCAATTTTGGGGACACGTATATATGTATATAGATATGACTGGTTGTATTTAGGATGAGATAAATCCTACTTTTACTAAATTACTGTTTTAACCATTGTGGACAGAGGGAGTTTAGCCCACAACCTTGTGCATATTTAGCTGCATTGTAAATGCCTGAGTTCAGATGAACTGAGCCCTGAAATATCTGTTGATTGTGATTTGTGACACCTAGCTCGGGAGTTCCTGAAAAGCTTCCCAGATCTCACTTCCACCCCTGTATACCTCAACATCGGCGGAAAATTCATCCCACTATCTTTCGATGTTTACTTGTGGAGGTGCAAAGGGCTTGGCGTGCTGAGCACTTTAAAGGTTTTCTCGCCACCAGGGAACGTTACGTAAGATATTACTTTTTTTTGCCATGTGAATTGATCTTTGTATGAAGGGTTACACTGGTGCAAATTGAGAGTTGCTGATGTCAATTACATTTTGTCTGGATTTTCACTGGCTTAATGGAGATAACAATCAGGCCCCTTGGCTTCTAATCAAGTTTGATATTTCCCTGGCGAGTTGTTATAATCCCTTAAATGGCACCGTGGGGTAAGAAATCAATTGTGTTATGAAAATTACTTCGCTTTTCAGTTGTGCTAGTGTAGTCTGGTCTAATTGCCTAATTTTACCTGCTAAATAAAGAAAATATTCAGAATTCTCTATTGCACCACGTCTCCAGTAGACATCCATATTTGTAATTCTCAGTGTTTAAAAGAATGACAAAAATTTTTGGTCAAGGAAGTTTTGAATATCAAACAGAAGAACTAGTCACTAGTAAGTACACTGTCTTAAATACCTTACAGTTAAATTAAATTATCATATGTAGTCTTTGATTGCAAACATCTAAATAACATTAGTTAAGGACACAAGTGAAATAAGGAGTGAAATAAGATAATTTATACAGCTGATGTAAAAGCTATGCCTTGCTTTATCATACTGCTGTCTCTTACCACTGTCTTTGCATTTTGTCTTTGCATTGCTTTAAGTTAGGACTTCAGCTTTTGTGAACATTATTGGCATAATGAGTCTTTTGGGATGTAAGAGCATAGAAATAAGCACATACTAAATAGTTGCTCTCATGCTGGTTAGAGGCAAGTTGAATTCCCCTCCATAAGGTGTTTCTTGAAAGTTATATAAAAAGTGCAAAGGTATGGTTAAAATATTGCCTATATATTTATGCGTATCTACACACACAGATATTTATTTAGCACTTATGAACTTCTATCAACTTTAATTACTTAAGGGGGCTATTGCATACTTAGAGAGAGGTCTTAATATTCTGGAAAAATGTTCAGAATTTTGGCTTTTAAAGATGAAGTTTCACTTTTGCTTTTGATTGTATTCTTCAGGACAGCTCAAAACAATTACTAAAGTCTGGAATGAATCTTTTCAGAAGTTTAGTAAAACTAAAGAAGAAAATTAAGAATTGAGAAATATTTCTATCTTCTATCAGGCTGTTCCCAGAGGGCAGGACCAAGCTCAGAGTTTTTGAGTTCAGTACCTGGAAATAATCCAGTTCATGAAGTGAGATGTTTGAAAAATTGCTATTAATCAATTTATGAACTTCAAAATGAACTTCCATGATGTACCTGAATAAGGATATCTGGAGCATAAGTGGTTGAGAAGAGCTGAAATAACATTTCTTTCATCTTTTCACCTGTAAATATATACACAGTCTGGTTTTACTTTCCGATGAGTACATGGATGGATTGAAAGAAATTCTGTTTTCCTATCTGCTATACTTTGTGCACAAATGCTTGGGTTGCAGTTCACTCAGGTGTTTGCTTGGTCATCCTCTGGCAAAGGTGAGCAGATATATTTTTGTCTACTTTCCAAAGAAATACCAATATAAATCACTGAACATTTGCTTTGTGCTTGGAGTACTCTCCACTGTGCAGAAATGCCTTGTGGCACTGTCACTGGACTTGCTTGTGCAAGCCATGAAAGGGAACTGTGGCATTTAGAGACACCATGAAGTGAATAAATTGCAACATCTTGGTCTCTAGAAAGCCACATTACCTTGCAAATGACGTGCCATACTTTTCACTCTGCTGGTGTGTCACAACACACCACCATCCTGCAACACTGAACTGCAGTAATGTGTGTAGATCGGCAGTGCTGTACAGGATGTAAGGTATGCTTTCAGGACATGCGGTGTGGCTGAGAACAAGGTGAGCAACAGACAAAAGCAAAAGCCAAAATTCTTTTGTGGTTGTGTGTGTAATAATAAAAAAGACATGATTTGTTGCACTGGGGAAATTCTAGCGTGCAGATCTGGATGTATATATTTTCCAAAGCAGTCAGAATTACTGGCATCACAGACTGTTTGCCCTTCTGGATAAGTCCATGCTCCATAAAATTGGCCAAAGTGTAACATCAAAACAGTGGCATTTCATGGCTTTAGGATAATATTTTAAGACTTCTTATATCCTCTAATGCCCAGTCTCTTCACAAAACTAGACCTGGTGGTGGAGTATTAGAATGAGTAGCAACTGAAAACACTCGTACCCAGTATACTTCTTACACATTGATCAATTTATTATCTACTTGTGTTATTTTTTTTTTATTTTGGTTCCATCCTTTTTTTTTTTTTCCCTTGAGCAGAAATATGGCACTAACAGTACTTCAGGATCATAAATTTACTATAATTGCTTTATTATGGTAGAAATTAAAAGAGCAGGACAGAGGGAAGGTGTTTCATGTAAAGTGACAGTTGATTTTCCTCAGCTTGCCCGTAAAAAAACCCTTTATCCCAATCTTCTCTGAATATCACACTTTATTTTCCAGAGAAAAAATTCTATGCTTGGGGCACATTTCATTAAATCTTTGCAAACCACTTATGCCCGGAATACGTTCTGCTTAGCATAATCACATTAATTCCAGTTTTCACAGACATATGTGTTCCACCCTCCACATCTCTTAATCGCTAATCCCACCTCCATGAAGAGCTTTTTGGGAGAAGCATGCCATAAAAAATGAAATTAAGTTGTTCTGGAGCTAGCTTCTGAATATCACGTGGAAGCTTTTACTCTTGGCAACACTGGCATCAATGTACTTTTTGTTCAGATGAAAAGTCTAGACACGAAGCAAAAACCTGTGCTTGTTTGAAGCCCACAACATTGACAGCACAGGGACTGACCAGGCATTTTCTCAGCACTGTTTCATCCTAATCACTACAGTGGAATTTGAACATGGTGGTTGCTCTGGGTAGAGTAGGTTCCACTGATAGGTGGAACTGATAGTAGGTTCAGTCCTGGACGGGGATTATCCCTAATGTTGAGAAAGTGTGGTGCCTTGACTGAGACTGGAAAGAGTTACATATTTTTAAAACACTGTTATCTGTTTATATTCACGCTTGTCAATTCTAAGCTTTCCCTTTGCTATCATTGAGAGGGAAGCAAATATGTAGGAGTATGAGTGAGGAAGAAAAGGGAGAAACAAACAAATGAAACAGTGGCATAACCAAGCTGGGACTGTTAAAAGCGGGAGATAATACTAAGGAGGCATTGTGGAAGTCTAATCTGGAAGAGGCCTTCAGTACTGAATATTTCAGAGACAGCTAGCTCTTCTGGTTTCTTAGATTACTAGCCCCAGGTAAAGGATTAATAAAACATTAACTTGACAATAGCCACTTCTCCTGGATGCAATTGCTCATTATCTGAAAAAAATAGTTTGAAGGACTTAATAAAAAAGGAACTATCATTATTAAAATAGTCTTCCTGAAATGATTTGCACATGGAAGAATCATGGAAGGATCATTTCATCTTGACTGTGCGCCATGCTGTGTATGAAATTGCATCAGATTTATGCTGCAAGCAGCCATCCTTCAGGAGCATCTGGCTGGTAAAAGCTATTTCTGGCCAAGAGCCAATGCAATTGTGTAAATCATCGCATTTCATGGGTATAATTCTTCAACCAGCAGAAGGGGAGTAAAAGTTCTCAGTGTGTTGTTCGTAGTACATCTATCTAACCTGTGATATTTTCCCTTGTGTGATGGTGACATTTGAAGCTATGGGGCAACTTGTTTATCTGTGCGGAGTAAGATCCTGCCAACAGTGCATTCAACAACACATTACTCTATAAATAAATATAATCGGACTGCCTGAAAAACGAGACTCAGACTGAAAAAAAAGTTACAGTGTGGCCTTGATAGAGTTGAACCTAAGTACAAGAAATGGATGTGAGGTATAAGATGGCCTTCTCCTTTCTGGTCTCTGAAAACTTTTAGTAGCTTACAGTTCATGGCTAAAGTTTCCGGGAAAATTTGATGCCCGTCCTCATTGCCTGCTCATATAAACTGCGGCAACAGATTTCACATGGAAGTGCAGTGAATTGTTAAAGGTCTTCTATTTCATATCCAAGTTTAATTATTGTAATTCTCTTCATGCAGTTTTTCACTTTCTACCGTAATAATAATTACATAGGTAAGTAGTAGTAAGATAATACAATAGTAAAGAAGGATTATAACATGAAACAGGAATTAAAAAAAGCCAAGTTTCTTTGTCAGCAACACAGCAATAAAAAGGCATTAAGAAAAAATCTTGGTTTGAGAGGGAGAAGCAATTTCTCGGGCACTAAAGCTGTAATCTAAATTGTGTTGAAGACAGGGATTTCCCCGAGATTATGATAAAGCTTTCACAGGTGCCCAAACCAGTACTCATAGTCTTCAAAGAAGCAAGTCTTTTTCGTCTGGTGTTGGTATCTTCTCTTTCCAACTTCTGTGTGCACAGTTTCCAAAGATTGGTGACCTCACAAAAGAGTCTTGGGTGAACCATCTAGGTTAACAGAGCCTGATATTTGATGGTTTTGTTCTAGACCTTCTGCTGGCACCGCCAGTTTACTTGACTGTGAGCCATGTGGCCAACATCTGCCACACGTCATTCACTCATTTGTCTTATTTGCCTGGTACACACGTCTTTCTTTCTGAAATTGTGTCTTTTGCTCCATGATCTCAGTCTTCTCTCTTCCTGGAGCTAACCTGATTTTATGTCCTAGAAGCCTTTGGTCCAGTCTTTGCTGAACTTGACCAATGCCCCTAATGTAGAAAGCAGAACATTGTGAGCTACTAATCACTTCAAGCATTGTGGTGATGTAACCCCAGCCAGCAACCAAGCCACTCTCTCACTCCCCCACCAGCAGAACCGGGGAGAGAATCAGAAGAGCAAAAGTGAGAAAACTTGTAGGTTGAGATAAAGACAATAAGGAAAGCAAAAGCCACACATACAGGCAAAGAAAAACAAGAAATTAATTCACTGCACCCTGTGGGCAGGCAGTGTTCAGCCACCTCCAGGAGAGCAGGGACCCATCACGTGGAAGGATTACTTGGGAAGACAAACACCACCACTCTAAACACCTCCACCTTCTTCCCTCTGCTTTATATACTGAGCATGATGTCATATGGCCTGGAATATCTCTTGGATCAGTTGGGGTCACCTGTCCAAGCTGTGTCTCCTCCTAACCTCCCATGCACACCCAGGATCTTCACCAGTGTGGCAGCATGAAAAACGGAAAAGGTCCTGGCTCTGTGTAAGCACTACTCAGCAAAAAAAAAAAAGGCATCTCTATATTATCATCACTGTGTTCAGCACAAATCCAAAACACAGCCCCATAGTAGCCACTGGGAAGAAAATTTACCCAAGCCAAAACCAGCACAACACTTACTTAATTTCTTTCTCATATTGATACAAAAGTCATAATTGTTGTACAGTGGATTCCTTTGGGAAATGCTAATGCAGGTTGGGTGTTCCCCTGTGCAGCGTTGCACTGGTGCATTGTTTAGTGCTTGGCACTTCCACACTAAGAATGGTGGAAGAATCATAGAATGGTGTTTGTTGGAAGGGAGCTTAAAGATCATCTAATTCCAAGATGCTGCAGTGGGCAGGAACATCTCCCCTAGATCCTGTTGCTCAGGGCTCCATCCAGCCTACTCTTGAACTCTTCCAGGGATGGGGCATCCACAACTTCTATGGGCAACCTGTTCCAGTGCCTCACCACCCTCACAGTAAAGAATACTAACCTACTCATATCTAACCTGAACCAGCCCTCTTTCAGTTTAAAGCGATTCCTTCTTGTCCTGTCACTACATGCTCTTGTAAAAAGCCCCTCTCCAGCTCTCTTGTAGGCTCCCTTTAGGTACTGGAAGGCTGATCCTTCCCTAACCATGAGAGGACTGGGCAGAGATGAGAGACTTCAGTACTGTGCATTAACTGCTTCTGATTAACATTTCTCATTTGTTTCAAGTGCTAAAAGCAGACTGTACGATCTTATGCCAAAATTAGGAATCCTTACATTTTGGGGAGAGTCCAGGAGCTATTCAGGTTTTGAAACAGTTTTAAAATTCTGTGTTTGTTGCATAGAAGAAATTAAGATTTGATATAATACTGTGTAACTATGCCTTGTTTCAAATATAAGGAGCGAAAAATATGAAGAGGTGAGCAGAAATTTCATCATCATTTTCCCAGTACTGATCTGAGAAGTTAATTTTTTGCATAACTGCTTTGTCCAACTTCACACTGAAGTGGTATGTAGTGATGTCCTCCTTACCAGCATCACTTGCTGGTATAAAAGTTTCTCATATGTGCTGTGACCTATAATCAGAGGGAAGTTGATACACTTTTTTAATGCAAAGCTTTTTCTAGAGAGGTCTTTATAGGATCAGTGTGGGACCACCCAGACATAATGAGTCCTCCAAAACACACTAACATCTTTCTTGTCTAAAGGATATATGTATGGGAGGGACAGATGATGCATCTCCCTGCCTCTTGGCAGATGTTCTCAGATGACATCATGCAACGTTAATCACCCTGATGCATCCACTGAGCTGTCATGAAAGTTTTACACGTCCTAGAGCACTGTGAAATCCCTTCCCCAGGGCTTCCAGTCCTCCTCACATTCCTGGGACAGCAGACACTCTCTGTGGTGGAAACTGTGAGCTGAAGACAGAGATTCAGCAATGGAAGTTACTGACCAGCTTAGTCATTCAAGATCATGAACACCCCTACCTTTCTCACATGTGCCATCATCTTCATCAAAAGAGAAGGCTCCAGTTAAAAAGATTAGTAAAAAGGGGTGGCTGGTTCCTACCTTTTCTTTAAAGGAGCCTAGAAGCAGCAGGAGACAGGACCAATTGTAGGCTATCACCTCTAATTAGAGAGATGCATCAAATGCACCTCAAAACTGGAGAAGATAGGACAATAAGAGATACTTCTTTTATTACTTTGTTCTTTTGCGTCTGGGCTGCCAGTGTTGATCAAAGCCATTTTTGTATCCACCTCTTGGCAGATTTTCCCAGAGCATTGAGTTTGGTAATTTACAGAACTTTTTTAGCAATAACCATAACTGACATCTGAAAGTGGTTTATACTAATTTAAAAGCTTAGGCAATATTAAAGTTAGGCAAGGTTTGCAGGAGAGGTAATATTGCATATTATAACAGCTGATATAGCTGAAAAGGTACAGGCACATTTCCAAACACCCATACCCTTCTCAGGATTGCTGCAATGACTATAGAGAAACAAAAATCCAGTGCCTCCCTTTCAATTGTGGCATTTCTAAAATACCTCCCAGTGCTGCAAATCAATATAAGTTTAGAATAAGGGTGATTTATAGCCATAGTTCATGCTGAGAGACTGGAAAATCAATAACATTTTATTGCCCACTAAGGAAGTTGTTTATTTAAATTATGACTTGTCGTGGCATATACCACAAGATAAACAGTATATAAATGAGTAGACTGTGTGACTAAATGCTGTGTGACTAGACTCTTCTGTTCATTTTATGCCATTCATTGCTGAGTTTATTTCTCAATAAATACAGATACTACTATCACATGTTCGAGAAAAAAAAAAAATCAATCTTCAGCTAAAGGAATCAGGGGACCTTACAGACTTTCATTGTGATAGTCTGTTGCGATTGAAATTGGTAAGTTCCTATTTTCAGAATGAAAAGCAATAATTGATGTGATAATTCTCCCCGCTAAAAAACAAAACAAAACAAAACTCCAACAAAACACAAAACCAAAACGGAAAAACAAAACAAACAACCAAAAAACAAACAAACAAAAAAACCCCAAACAAAAAACCAAAGCCAAACCTAACTAGAAAACTTTATTTTAGAAATGCATAATTAGACTGGTGGGAAGATGCCTTTTTTAATGGCATCACATTTCCCTTCCTATTAGCATGATATTTATGGATATAAAGGGGAAAAAACAGTGTCTTATCTGACAAAATGTATTTATCTGCTCCTCATAATCTTGGACTAACCTTTTTTCCCACCACCCCGTTCTTGAAAGTATCATTCAAAATAAATTCCTGTCTGCAGCTGTTGTGCTATAGAAGGTGGTCTCCTTTTCCCTCAGAGGTATGGTATCTCATTTTGAAAATTGATGTATAGCACTGGTTTCTCTTGGTCCTCTGACGGAAGGAGCAGTGAAGGACTGAAAGTGTCCTGTAGTCCTGACCTCACCAAACTGAGACTAGAGTTTCTGCCTACCCAGTGTCATGAGAAATGTTGAGCCCTTACGTAGCCAAGACTGTGTTTTGCCTGATGGTCTACAAAGGCCTTCTTTAATCAGGGAAATTGCGCATGGTGGAGCTGAAGATTTTTCTTCCCTTTGTCTTTCTCCCTGACACCATTTTCTCCTGACTTTTTGCTGCCTGCTGGAGAGGAACTGAGATTATTTTGATGGTACTGTAATAATTTATTTTCCTTTCTTCCATCTCCAAAACCGCTCCATTTCAGACAGTGCCTCACCGTTACCAACTTGGTGTGCCACTAATTGCTTGGTCAGACTTTGCAGGTCTTTTTCTGAGATGGAGATAAACAAGATCCAACACTGGCACAAACATGAGTTCTTGATGACTAGGCATGGCAGGATGACCCATGTGTAGTCTCCTTTTCTTCTGGGCTTCAGCTACAATAAGCATTAAATCTCTTACTAGTGAGGCTGGCTAATAAAACCCATCACATCCTGTCTGGCATTTTTCATGCTTAATTGTAAGCACATATTGAGGTTCAGGTTGGAAGTAGTTGCTTGCAGTTCTGCTCAGTCTTTGCACATACATTGGTATTTCTAGAGTGAGATTCACAAAGTTTATTTTAGACTTTTACAGTGATTGTTTCTGCACAAAGCCTGTGACATAAGTGTAAATGCTAATCTTAAATGTCGGAAAGTCAAAAATTTAGGTGTGGTGTCTACAGTGTAGGCATGGAAAGTTCAGTGAGATTGATCTCTCTGCTGATGCGTTTTACAATTATCTCCCCTCTTTAGGTATAGTGGATAAATGTCAACTGTTCCGCTATCTCTGGGAGTAGAAACACTTTGCCAGGGACTGCTCTGTGCTCCAGACCCTTTACCCCGTTCCTGTACACCCATACACCATGGCTGAGCTGGAGCAACAGGTCCTGCACCAGTTCAGGGTTGACTGGAAGTTTATCATTCTCACAGCCATGGTCCTCCAGCTCAGGACGCTGGGACCCTCTTAGCCCATCATCAGTGTTGAAGACAGAGGCAAAGAAAGCATTAGGCATCTCTGTCGTGTCTATGTCCCTGGTTGTGGGGATACCATAACATTGTTTGACAATTTAGCCTCGGTCAAATATTATCAAAATATTTGCTGAGAACAATGCCGAGTGTATGGTAGGAGAACAGTAACAGAGTCTGAATTGGAGCTTTTTAGAGAAATCAGTTCTGATTTTACATTTAGTCTGTTAAAGTTTATTCATGTTGCAGAAAATGTTGCAAGTTAAGCTAACGTGCAAAAAAATTTTTGTCTGGGGCAGTATGTCTATAAAATACAGCAAAGCTGTCATGACTTTTTTTAACAATCCTAAAATGTAATCACTGTTTTCTAATGCACTTCTTAATATTTTAGTGTTTCTCACATCTCTGTATCTTCAGAAAACAACTTCTTCCATTGAAGTGCTGACATTTTCCTTAAATAAGGAACTCCAAACGCTAAACTTCATTTTCACAAAATAAATTATTCAGTAAGTCTTCTTTAATTATCTCGTCTTTGACTGCTTTGTTGCCTGAATTGTTCATTGCTCTTGCAGAGAAAATGAAACCCTGGATTTCCCTAATGGTTATTGTAGATGTCAGCTCTCGTGTTCAGACTCTTCAAAGGATCACTCCCGTGGCATAATCTCCAGTGCTTCCCAAAGCTCACCAGTGATTACTCTGGTAGGCTTTAGTAGTGATTGTGAGGTGGGGGGCAGTGCTCATTGCTAGTTTTTGCTACCACAAAAAAAGCTTTGTACCATTGAGAAATGCAAGCTGCATACTGATTAATGTGCCAAAGACAACTAAGGTCATGGTAACATATCAAGTGAGAAACTTGCCACATATTGATAGGATAATCAAACAGGATGGAGGAGTGAATGAACCGTATATAACAGACATTAGCCACATCACTTAAAGGACTATTGGAAGGTGTCTGGGTGTTGCTAAGAGTAACCTGAGACAAGCAGCTGCACGGGAGAGTAAACATGTAGCTTTCCTACTGCACCACATGCCCTTCTGTTTACTTCCCTTGGTTTCACAGATAAGTAGCATGGTGTCATTTGATCTTGAAGGCTCCTGCATTCCTGACGGGCAAACAGACTGGGGGCAGTTGCATGGAAAATCCCAATTGCTTTGTTCCCTGCTCCTGGCAGAGTGTTGCTGTTCAAGCTAACCCTATGTGATCAAAGTACTCTGTTGGACTGTGTGGGATTTTGAGAGAACATCCTGGCGAATCAATAACTTCTGTATTTGTGCTCAGGGCTAGTTAGTTGAAACCTCTAGGAAGGCTTACTCATCCCTGGAAAGCCATCCTGCATTCGGACATACCAGGCAGGGTTGGATGTATCAGTCAGTCGAACTCTGACCTATCAAACCACTGAGGCAAACTCTGATTGGTGCACAGCTGAAAACAATTATTTTCCTGTCAACACTGAACCTGCAAAGTCAAAGTTCTTTTCTCGTGTCCAGACCTGAGATAACTTTCTACTGAAAATAAACAAGTGTAAAGAGCCATCTTAGGCTCTATAATCACTGTCTTTGCAGGAGTGTGCAGCTGTGGCATGCTGTTGACCTCTTGAAAGCCAAGCAGCCAAGGCTTTCTCTTTCCCCATAGCCTTCCCAAAAGAGCACTGGATTTTTCTATAAATATATTTGTACTAACAATAGTATCTTTTTTCCTTTCGCAATTTTTTAGCAAGTTGATTCACTCTTTAATTCCTAAATGTGACAGGTGAACTCTTTGGGCCAAGTTTTAACTTGCAGCTCATATTTATTAGGGAGAAGTAGGCCATGGAAACCCATGCTTTGAAATGGAAATTCTGCCTCAGCTACAGCCACAGCAGTGCTGCTCAGAGCCCTATTTTGTTTTCTTTTTCCCATCATCAGCCAAATCAGGCTCACCACTCCTTGTTCAAAGGAGAAGTGTTAACTTTCCAGAATTCCCTGTGCTGCTGCTTGCGAGTCTTACAGACGTTAAATGCCTTATCCAGTATTCCATGTCTTTGAGCAGGTCTTTAGTTGCTAAGAAAAGGCTATTCTTCTCTGACTTCCAGAGTCTTGGAGATAACCCTAGGATACAGTGACCCCAAACAAAATAGAAGGTATGTTTTCATATTCCAGTGCTTGCATGTAATACTAGGCCAGTGTACGTACTTCTGCTGGGTAAGCCTACCCCGGCTGTATGCTTCTGTATTACCAGGCTGCCATTAAATCAGTAGCTGATCATACAGCATGTGTAGAGTAAACCAGTATTGGATATTTGTGGGAACCATCAGTTATGTCACTGCGAAGTTCCTTAAATGTTTGCTCAGTAACAAAGCGAAGTGAGAGAAAGTGGAGGTTAGTTGACTGTCAAGCTGGAGCTGCTGCATGACTGGATGGCCACTGTAAATCTGAGCTACTATTAACATGTTTCCTTTTTTATGCCATCTCTTTTGGAATTAATTTTGTTTCTAAATATATGAATTCTGATCTCATTCCATTTGGAGAGGTCCTATGTTTTGGCAGATGGCAAAACTTTCTGCAGAGTGGCTTGCAAATGTTGGGGTGTGAAGTGCACTTGGCGGTGGTGCTTGGAAAATGATCTGATGGGATTTGGGAAGTATGATGTACTGGTGTGCAGTACCTGGGAGAATGAAACCATGAGCACGGTGTAGCGTGCCCAGACCTCGCACAGGGTAGCATAAAGCATAATCCTTGGCATTTTCTCCAGTGCTGAAACAGCAGGATTTTAGCTGACGATCTTGCCTGGCCATCTGGTGAAAGAGTGTGAAAGAACTTTACAGGGACTAATTATTTCCTAGATTAATACTGCTGACAAGTACTCCATGAGGCAGCGTGTATGTTTGCAGGGTGTTATGCTACTAGAAATGCCATTAATTATTTTGCCTGTGATTTGCCGAACACTGTGATTCTGTATGCTGGCGTTCTGCCCCAACATCACCATCTGTGTATACCGTAGTATTTATTTTAGATCTTTCTGGAGACATTTCCATTTTCATATTTAAGAGCCTGGATTAAGGAAATGTTAATATAAGGCAATAAAACAATCTATTTTCTTTAACACAATTTTCCTCTCAAAACTTGTCAAAATCTGCTTACTAACAATATGCTCTGTGGGATGTACTCTTTGTGTAACTGCTCTCAGACACTGCAGTTTAAATGGATTTTGGGAGTCTTATGCATTGATTAACTTCTCCATTTTTTTGTAAGAGAAGTCACTGTGACATAGTAACTTCTACGTACCTTGTAACTGAGGTATAATATTTGTTATATTGTAATGAGAATTTGAAAAATGCATCATTGGTTATCTATATAAAAAATACTTACGCTGCACATGGAGACACACCAGTAATTTGATCAAAGTATCAAAAAATTCAATGTAAGCATCAGAAATGTTAAAATAATAATAGAAATATCCCTGGTTTCAAAAGACTAGAAATACTAAAGTTTAAACTGGATTTGCTTTCATGGCTTCACTGGATTCTGATTGATGATGATCTTCTTCCCAACACAGAATTCTGATGCAGTTCCACATGTAATCAAAGAGGTGTTGCCTTTAAATTGATTTCTCTATAGAGCTCTTATTAAGACTAACTCCAGATTAAAATGCCCATAGGTTCTCTTTGACCTTCTGTGTCACTTAGTGCGTCTTCAAGGTCTTTTGACACTTAAGGTGTGCAAAACCAGTCTGATATGACAAACTCCTCTAGGTTTTTCTGCTTTTAAAACGGATGTCCTGCCTTATTTACTGTAAACTGAAACAATAAACCAGTGGAGCAACACATATGGTCTAAATTCACTGACCTATATTCATTGATAAAAAGAAAATCTCTGGTGAAACTTCAGGGAGGGAAGAAGCATCATGTTATCCCTTCAGAGAGATAAAGAAGGAATCAAAGAGTTTATAGAACACTGGGGAGTTTATATAGAAGAAAAGTGTTTTGGGGGTGGATGACTGTGTGGAAAAATAGAAGGCTTTTTTGACTCTTAGAGTGGAAACAGGAGAAAGTAGTGAAATTCGTGCACAGATAGGGTGGGTAAAATGGAAAAGTTAAGATTTATTAAGATTTATGTACCAAGAAACACCTTGTTAATGGAGCAGGGTTGCTGTCCTAAGGGAGAAGGGTGTTCTTGCTTGTGAGAAACCTCTGGGTTTTGTGAACTGTGCTCAGAAATATCACTCAACACAAACCCCAAAGCTAGTACATAAACTTCTCAGGAAAAAAAAAAGTCATTGCTGATTATTGAAAAAGGAACAGGTGAGATGAAACTACAAAACTCAGTATCTTAGATTATTAAACTGCTTCAGGGGTACAGTCACAGTTTCTTATCACAAGGACTACTGCAGTCAATCTAGAAAGCTTTTATGAATGCCCAAATAAAACCTCTATTCTTTCTCTTTCGTTACTTTTGCATTTGGCAAAGGTTTTTTGTCAGTTGCATGAACCTCCTTAGAGCTCTAGCACAGCATAACTCAATGTTGCTCTTAATGCCTAACCCTGACTCTGGCTGAAGAGGTTCATACCCCAGCAAGGGGACCTGTGCTGTAAAGCCAGAATGCTGCTGTCATGACTGTTAGTGATGATCCAGAGAATTGGATCTGTTCCTTGCATAGCAACTCTCTGCTCTCAGTGCGTGGCTTCTCAGAGAATCTGTGTTTGCCTGTGTGGTTTTAAGTCCAGAGTGGTAACACAGAAGCTGAGTCACTACTGCAACAGAAGACTAACTCTTGAACTGCAAGAAGACAAGTTCTTTTACAAGACAGGCTATTTGATTGCCTAATTTACTTTCAGCTACCAGAAGCCTGGGTACTGGTTTTCCTTGGAGGAGTCAAACCTGTTTTTCAAAAGCTTTTCCAGAGCTTGCCCACAGGATCCAACATTGTAACTATAGGAAATACTATTGCGAAGCAGGGAGCCAAGATTTATCTGAGCTTAACCATACAAAAGAGTCAGGATGATCCAGGCCACAAGTCTAACTTGAATTTCCGTTGAGAAGACCCCATTTCTCTCAGCAGGTTGCGGAGTGTGTCTTCATGACTTGCTTAAACTCACCACTTACGTCTTGGGCAGCAAAATTTTGTTGAAAAAAAACCTTTGCTTCGCAGAGATAAAATGATTTACCTACTACTAAAACTGGCTGAAGTCCAGAGACCGGAGTTGAGACCGCCAAGGCTGACACTGTGGCCAGATGTAGAGATTACACTGTAGGTGTCTATGTCTGAATCACCCCTCGGGCAGCATTCAGCTCAGCAGAGAAGATGAACTCGTCTCAATCTGAGCTAGGTACACAGAACAAATTGAATGAATTATGCCCTGGAAATACTTCATTTTCTCTATTGTTTGTGAAAGGAACTTGAGGTGACTAGTTCAGCTGGAGATGCTTGCAGAAAGGTGAGATGAGTCCAGCCTCTTACTCCTCGAATGCTGACTTTTAATACCAGCAAACTGCAGCAAATTGCAGCTTCTGTTGGATCTGTACACTGGTCTAGGGAATAGACTGGACTGGCTGGGATACTGCCATCTGAGACTTCAGTCTCAAACCCAACTAAGACAGTCTCCCGCTGTGTGTTGTGAGTGATGAATCACAAGTAAATCAAATCCTAAATCTTGATTCTAGTTGATTTTACCTACAAAAAAGCAAAGGATAGGTTGTTGGAGGTAGGACATGAGCTAGTAAGAAACAGCTTTACTACCAATGGTGGTTTCAATTCAAGGTCTCTATCCACGCTGTTTTCAACACTTGTTTTTGTCATCTCATTTCTTCCTGCTCACACAAATGTCCACCTGCTGCCCCTTCTCTGGATTGTAGGACTGGGGCTCTTTTCCCCATATGTTTCTTGCTCCAGATTCTCTTAAGCTCTTCTCCTTTAAATACAAGGCCAGCCTGTTGACACAGCAACTTGGGTTGGTTTAAGCAACACACAAGGGTAGAAAAATTGAAATAAAGCTGAGTAGTGTAGTGTGAAATGTCTTTCCACTGAACAGCTGAATGACAGAGCATTAGACAGGATAAACCTGAGCACCAGAGGTGATTTAAATCTGTTGCTCCCTCACAGCACCCTGTGTGCTTGAGCTATGTCTGTGCGCGGGGAGTAGGCTGGATGTGAGGTCTGAGCGCTGTGTCTTAACTTTCCAGCTGCTATTTATATTACATTACCTCATAGAGTGTCCAGCTGAGAACAGGACCTTGCTGCGTGAAGTACAAGGAGTGTAAAACCAGTTTTGTACAGTCTTTGACCAAATACCACAGTCTTTCGGCCAGTCTTGAACAGCCTTTGACTAAAGAAAAGCATGCAAGCTAAGCATGTAGGGCAAGTGAGGGGCAAAATAGGAGAGAAAAGTCTGTAGTGAGCTCACCATTAATCAAAAAGAGGAGGAGTATACATTTATATGGGTTTTTTTTGTAATTTGATCTTATGCTTTGCTTAGTTTTTTCTTGGATGACTTTAGTGGCCCACGCTAGTCAAGCAGGTGAAAGACGCCTGCAGTGTGTGAGTCAACCCCCAACAATGAATTCAAAGGTGAGAAAGCAATAAAGGTCTGGTCTTATAAATTACTTGGCACAACATCAAGTTATACCTTTTAAAAAAGACTGAGGAGGAACCAAGAATGATCAAGGCCTGTGTCCTTAAAGATTAAGCAAATCTCTCCCTGACCCTAACATTGTGCTGCAACATTTCAAATAATACCTTCTCACCAGACTACACTTCTCAGTGAAATATCTGTAATGTGTTTTATTGTATTCTTCCATCTCAGATTGGTTGCATCATGGTTGATCTCTGAGGTCTATCCAGATTAATGGGATTAGGCTTCTTTCCAAATTTGCTCTGCTTGTATAAGTTATTTTGATTTTTTTGCGTGTCTAAACAGGTCTGAAAAGCAAAAGGGGTGACTCCTTGCAGCAAATAATAGTTTCTGATAATGGGGAAGGATTATAACAATGTGTTTACTTAGCTGCAGATTAACTCTGTGGACAGAGAACCCAAATCTGAGCCCTGTTTAACTGTTGCTTAATATCTCACCAGTGCTTTATACAGAGACACTTACATCAGTGAGTCTATGTGGAAAAGGCTTTGTAAGATTGCATTTGCCTTTCTTTTGGCTGCATCACTTCAGAAACTGGCTTTATGTTGCTTTATGATCAGTTGATTCGAGCATTTCTAGCTGATGAGCATTTAGGTTTAAGCTGTTATTTGTGTTACAAATCCATAAGGGCAAGACAGAATTATTATGAGCTTACAGAAAGCAAGTGCTAGAATGAGGGCAGACCTTGACATGGCCTAAGCCACCGGTGCCAGATGTGGTTTCAGACTTTTCTTTTAAGACTTTCTGGTTTTAAGCAAGATAACATTGATACCATGGAAGTCATGGGAACAGATTATTTTCATTATTGTCCTTGTCTCCAAGATAACATCCCTGATTTGTGTAACTGCACAGAATAAGGTGAAGTCACATTCAAAACAGTTATTTTGCTTATCAGAAGGAAGCAGTTTTATTCCTGTAGGGCACAGCCATGGCTAATCACTTTGCTTGCATTTGTGTTACTCGAAAAACATCCCACAGTATATGATAAGAATAATGGCTTCACGCCACAATTTCTCACCCAGAGATCCCTTGTCCAAGGACAGGGAGAAGGCTGATGACAGGAGAGCTTTGGACCCTTTGTTTGGGAGGTGTCTGTGGAAGGTGTGTGTGCTGATTATCAAGTAATTACAACAGGAAGGCAGAAGCGAGCCTGAATGCTCACGTGCTGTATTAAGCTAGCAAAGCTCCTCGCTCCTAACATAATCTTCTGCTGATCAAACAGGGATTGGGCTAAGCCAGGACTTGGCTGACTGTAATATTCTTCTTGCCAAGGAGGTCAGGGCTAGGCCAGGCTGGCTGGGAGCTGGTGGAACAAACCACCAAGATTGGTTGATTGTGTTGCAGGGCAGAGAGATGCTCCCCAGTGCACTGAGGGATCTCTCTGAGCTGAGCAGCTCTCTCCTTAGGTTTCCAGGTAGATGCAAGGGTCACAGTCTAGGTCTGGCAGCAAAGGAAATGAGTTAAAGCAAGAGAAGTCTACAAGAGAGCAAAGGGAGGAATTTCTCAGTATCTAGTTCAGATAAGAAAGGGATATGGTTGCTCCTGATTGTTCTTTTTAGCAAAACCCTGGGAAACAAGGTGTAATAAGGAGTTATTTAGCCCGACTTCATTCAGTTAAGTCTTGATTGCACACCCTGTGGTTTTCTTTTATTTTTTTCAACTTTTCCAAAATCTGAAGTGTTTCCTGGGAGTGACAGTTCTGTTTGAGGAAGGCCAGAGTTGTTTTTTGCAAATGGGTGCAATTTCTTCCTCTTCTATGATCATATGTCTCTGTCATCTTCCTGGTTATCAGCCTATTCCAGTTTCTTTTATTTTTCCTTTCATTGCAATAATAGATTTCTCAATACCTTTTTTTCTTTTAAAAAAAAAATTATCTCATTCTCCATTAAAATTGATTAACTGTTTCCTGCCTTCCTGCTTTCCCTCAGCTTTCCTTCTGCTGTCTCTGCAAAAATTCTTCAGCAGTCTGGTGTTGTTCTTACATCCATTGTGGGATGAAGTTAACTAATACAGGCTTTGCACTTTCTTGGTAGGTCATGGTGTAGCTTCATGCCAGCTGACTTGGACCCTTTTGTCCTGAAATGTCAAATAAAAAGAGCTGGTCAAAAAATATTGACTGTCTTATGTGAAAAATATGAAAAAATAGAATTAGAAATTTTCCTATCTATTCTTGAAAATACCTTTTCAGATATAATTAGTTATCGTTGTCATAGCTCCCTTCTCTACTTAGAAAAAATGAGGTAGAAACTTTCCCACAAAAACGTATAGAATTTTAATGGGGTGACAGGGTTATTTTGACTGAAAAAAATAACCTACTTTAGTAACTCCACAGGGGTGAAAACCTGTTCTCTTAAAGGCAGCAGATGTTTTGCTGTGAACATTCAGACTCTGATCTCTTCTCTGTGGTGACCAGTGACAGGACCCAAGGGAATAGGCTGAAGTTGTGTCAGGGGAGGTTTAGTTTAGATATTAGAAAAAGATTCTTCACCCAGAGGGTGGTTGGGCACTGGAACAGGCTCCCCAGGGAAGTGGTCACAGCACCAAGCCTGACAGAGTTCAAGAAGCATTTGGACAATGCTCTCAAACACATGGTGTGACTCTTGGGGTTGGCCTGTGCAGGGGTAGCAGTTGGATTTCAATGATCCTTTTGGGTCCATTCCAACTCAGGATATTCTATGATTCTATGACTTCTTGCCAAGAACTTCTGCAAGGTTCAGGTGTATCTGGAGGATGGAAGCCTGCACTGCATAGTGCTCTAGGCTGTTGGGTGGAAAAAGGCAGTTTGATGCAGAAGGTAGTGAAGTGTTCCAGCACTGCATCTCCTTCCCAAATGGTTTGGCTCTGGCTTTGGTACTGTGTGAGAAACGGGACAGAAGATACTCAGCTGCAGTCTGGGGCATTCCACTGGCAACAAATGTTTTCTTAAAATCTGAAGCCACAAATACCACGTGAATGTATTTACTGGGCTATTTTTTACATAAACTGTTTTCCAGAGTGAAGAGGATGAAAGAACAAAGGCATTTCAGATTGCAGGAGTAGTAGGCTGTTGATATTCAGTGGTTGATTCCTGTCTTTTGGGCTTAATTTCACTGGGATTCAGAGCCCAGCAGTACAGTGAGGTTCTTCACAGCATTCCATAAAGTTACAATTTTATTAGCTATATTTTCTTCTATTTCCCCCAGCCAAATCTATGCAGGTAAGCTAAACAGGGAGCCTTCCTGAACGCTCATTGATCTCCACCTGGTTAAACTGTTGGAGTGGCAACTGGTGTAACTTTGGCCTGTGAGGGTTAATGGTCTCCCAAATATTTCCTTAGAGTACCTCCAAAATTTTAACATTCAAGGATGTAGTTGCAAGTGTCCACCCTCTTTTGGGGGATAATAATGTTTGGAAGGATAAAGATGGGCTAATGGACCATTTCAGGCCAGCTGCCTCCACTGCCCAGGAACTGTGTGTACATTTAGTCTAGGTGTGGCTGGAAGTACTACCATACTACTTTTTTAAAAATTTATTTTATTTTCTTCTCTTAAAAGGCTTAATATTCTTTTTGATTAAGAGAGCTGTGCTATGAGAAAGCAAATGACTGTATTTTATGAAAAGTTAGGTGTCGAAGGGACGTTTTTGTTGTTTGGAAAAATTCTTGCCAATGTAACTTATACAACAATAGAGCTAAAACAAATGGGTGGAAAACATTTGCACAAATAGCAGTAATTGCAGCTGAAAGGTGTAATTGTTGTATCTTAATCTGACATGATGAATTGGAAATACCATTCATTGTAAAAAAACCTAAAGTGGTCATTCTGTGTAAACAAAGCAACACAGTTCACATGGGATATTTTTCATTGATAATTTTTTTTATATGCAAAACCTGACACAAAAATACCAGTTTTGGTGATCAGAGCTGTTGTACAGAAGAACTTATGTATGCTTCCTGTAGGAGTACAGTCTAGTCTTTCAGCTATACCAGGACAATTTATGTCTAACAAGTAATCTGGTTAATAAACATAGACATTTTCCCCCAAAGTTCCTCTTAAGAGATCTCATTTTGTATGAATTCATCTGTCACTTAAAATTATTTCAGTGCTTGATTTGGATGCATTTTTGTCTACAGATCCTTGCTGGACTACTCATTAAATTCTCTTCAGTACGTGGGGTTTGAACAAGGCAGATTTAGACTTCATGTGAGTTCCGTTTTACTTACCCAGGGCTTCTAGCTGATGTGTTTAAGTTAAGGCTGCTCACCCATGGCTTCTTCCACCATCCTCATTGAAATATTTAAAATTGGAGCAAGATAAAATTACATAATTTCCAAGTACTCTGTCTAGCCATTCCCATGTAGCAATATACAAGTACAGGAGTTTAATAGCTTAAAATTTAAAATCCCTTGATGTGATTATGATATGGGACTTCTGCTAAAAGACTTCATTGATCCGGTGGTATTTTTATTCTAACATGCAATTAATTAATGTTTTCTGGATTTGTTTGTATTTGATGGGATGTGGGGAGGGAAGAATGAGTGCTTGATTTAGCTTGTGGGGTTTTTGCATTCTCTAAACAATCAGGGGTGAAACACTGGTGGAGATGGGGCACAAGTAACAGAGACAAGCGGTAGAAACAATCATATTTCTAATTACTTGGATGATGAGCCTTGGTTAAGATGCTCAGCTTCCAAATCCTGGCCTAGATTTGGGACTGGGGAGAAATTAGCAAAGACAAGAGAATTTACCATTTTTTTCACTGTGTCAGGGGGCATCATTGCTGGCCCAGAGCATTGCCTGTGCAGGCAAGCACATCAGCTCCCTGCTGTGCACGGACCTCAGGCGTTCTTATACCTTAATCTTGCATGTCTCTGCCTGGTTTCTCAGGGACTGAAATGCTTTAATTTATCCACATTCTTGGTGTCAACACATAATGTCTTTGTATGGGTGAGATTCAGCTGTATGATCAAATACTACAGACTGTGTGATCTAATATTCCCTTCATCCTAAAAATCAATTCACAGGATCGAAATCAAGACTGCCCTAACGCATGTAACCTGTCAACTCTGAAATCTGTATCTTGTGGTTTGTCATTGTTTTTACAAGCCTTGTGTTTTAACAGAAAAAGTTCTGGCTAAATCATATAAACTTAGAGAACATTCTAGAAAGATAACTAGATGGAGTAAGACCATAGTGCAGAAAACTTTGATTGCATTTCAGTTGCTGCCAGTACAGTTGTATGTATTTGCTTTCATGTCTATGATAGGGGCATGAACTTAATATCAAATAGCAGAAATTGGATCAGAGACACCCTCTGATTCCTTATGCACTCACACCAATAAATTTTTTGCCTACTCCTGCAAAATATGAAACTGGCTGGTATTTCTCCTCAATAAGGAGCATAGATGTTGTAGAGACTTTGTTACCTCTGGTTGATGCTTTGCACTTTCCCTAAGGATAAGATAAAAGAATTTTCTGCTTGCTTGTGCTTTGAACAGAACATTAGATGTCAAGACCATGAGAGAGGAAGGAGAGAAGATGAAAGTTGAAACATGATTAGATATACATGTATTGCAGAGGAAGTAATTAAGGCTTTGGATAGGTTTTGCACAGATTGGAGATTTACGGAAGTGTCCCCACAGCTTCTAACACCTTGCTTTTGCATTATGGCAATGCCCACTGCTGTTGTAAGTGAAGGATTTATCTGTTTTTCAAAAAACCCTTCTGTATATGGTTTGTATTCAATCATTTAAAAAAAATGTAGTTCTAGGCTGAAATCTACCATGTAGTGCGTCCTTCCTGAAAATGAAAATTTTAGCTACTTGACATTATGTGCAAACAAGGAACGAAAACCTTTCACATGGCTGTTCCCTACTTCTGAAATTACCTGGTCTATAGCAATTCACATGCTAAAGTTCCTACATAAGCAGTTCCTTTTTAAAATACAGCCCAGTGTGAGGAAGGCAAAGAGGGGGAAAAAGTACATGAAAATGGCAGCATAGCTAATGATTTTGTGCACTCACTTCCAGCTTTCCAAGATTTTTCAGTGGGACGATGTCAGCTGCATATATGTTGCTAGCATTGAGTGAATTATGTGGAAATACCTCCAAAACAGCTGTTCTATTATGTCTTATCAACTGTGTGTGTATTTCTGTAATAGACCACAAATCCCACCTTCTAATAAATTGTTGAATTTGCTGTACAGATTTAATGTCTCTGCAGACCAGATAACGCTACAGAGAGCTTGCCAAATTACACTGGCACATAATTTTTGGCAACAACCTTCCTTCTTTGAAAGAATAAAAAAAAAATACACTGAACACAGAGAAGTTATTTATAAATAGGTCTTCATGTTTTTTCAAGCCCAGCAATGCTACATTAGCTGATTGAATATTTGTGAGATAGTTTAATATAATGCCACAATGGTATTTAGAAGGTTTGCCAAATAAAAGAAGCCAGACCACAGTTACTAAAAAAGCACTCTTGCAGTTTTTGCATTGTATTTAGTGCCATCGTTGTCAGTTAACCAGTGGAAACTTTCTTGAAAGTTAAGTCATTATCAGAAGTGTGGAATACCCAAGAGGCACTCTGGTTCTTTAGTGTTACTCCTGGCAAGGGGATATTTTCATTCCTTCATAGTACTTTTGGATATTTATATTCCCTTATTACCTCATGTAAATTACTGTAAATAAACAAAGAGACTAAATGAACAAGCCACTAAGTTTCCCATATATAATCCCTTCTGTAGCATGAGGGCAGTAGTTTCATAATGTTTATATTTCAGTGCTCTCTTTTAATCAGTTTTTAATGATTAATAGGCATGGTCCTGCACCATTCCAGGCCATAAAAATGTGCCTAGTAACACTCCTGGTGCAGAACTGAGTCACAGTAGGAGAAATGTTTGTTTCACTTTTGTTTCCCTTCTCTCATTTTCATTCTGTTACCACTAACAGTGTTAATACAAAAGTAACGTGTGTGATAGACCACTGTTATTTCATTTTCAGTTTCAATCCTCTAAGCAATTACATAAAAGTTATTAAAGTGGTTTTCTGACATAATGTGTATTAGTCTGGTAAAGACAAACCAGGTGTTACTTAACAGTCTTTATTGCTCCATTTGCATTCCAAGAAGATCCCTAGCACTCTGTCTAGGTATCATGCATACTATCTTTACTTTGGCCAGAGCCATAACAGGTCTCAGAGATACTATGCTGGGAAACACTCCCCACCCCTCACCCCCCAAAAAAAGTTAGTAAATGGTTGGATTTATATCCCCAAATCGTCATTGACTCTTCCATTTGTTAACTATATAAATGTATTCTGTAATATTGAACAAAGATACCTTACTTTACTTCAAGACTGACAACGTTAAGGTCTCTTTATAGATTGTGGCAAGAATGTGCCAGTATCCTAAAACATTTGGTGTCAAGACATCCTGACTTCAAAAGTGGGAGCTTCTGACACTAAATCATTCTTTTTATTCCATCTCCATGCACTCCAAATGAATGTACAAAAGCATTACAAAACTTACTGATTCATTGCCCCACCACTTCTTCTATGTCCAAAATCCTACAACTGTTTCTTGTACAAACTACCAAAGCTCTTCTCTAGCCAGACATTTCCAGACATTAATTATTTTTGTTTGGAAGCTCTCATATAGGCAGCATAGAAGTGTGAACAGTCGTCTTTCTTCATGCTGTACCGAAGTGAGGGTTATTGTACTCGTAGTGCAAACAATTTGGCATGCACATAATTTTGCTGCTCTGAGTCATCCCCGTGACATCTGTAAGATGACTTAAGATAATAAAGTTCAGCACGTATGGAGGCATTTGCTGGACAGGAGTTTATAGTTCCCATAGTCATTATTTATCCATGTTTCATATATTAGTTTATTTTATTGCATTTTCCCAAAGTTTTATAGATAAGTTACAAAACAAGATTGGGAGGGAGGTCACATTTTCCATTCCTCTTCTTCAAGGCAAGATACTCTAGAATCGCATGATTTCTAAGATTTGTCTAAATTGTTCTTAAAAACATCTTGATAGTTCCATGCCTCTTTTTGAGATATAAGTGCAAGTTTTGATGAACTACCTCACTGGTATGCAGTGGTTAATTATAGGACATTACTCTCCTATTAAGCATTTATCTTGCATTTTTCTCGATGTCCTGTAATTTTTTACTGAAACATTGGCACTCTCAGAGCTGTACGTGAGGTGCAGATCTCACCAGTTTCAAGCAAAAGCAATCTTTAGTTTTCCCATTAGTGTAAAATTTTACTTCCAAGAGTTGTATTGCAATCTGCCTAACACTCAAAATAAGTTTCATGTCTATTAAAAGTATGCAAAATGTATTTAAAATTACATTAATTAGTCCATATATATTCCTTCTGTAGTTCTTTAAGAGCACGTAGGTAAATTGATGTCTGTTGGTTTCCAGTGCTGTCTTCTTTTATGACTGTTTCCAAACATCTACAGTGTCTTTCCAATGAGGACACAATGAGTGAATATTACTGACTACTTGGCTACTGGTGCACTGTGAATTATGAGGTTGAAGAAAACTAACTAACAGTAGACATTTTATTTATAGGGTTTTTTTTTTTTTTTTAGTTGCTGAAGTAATTAAAAAAGAAAAAAGATTGCAACTTTGGATCATTGAGTCTTCCTCTAGATTTGGGAAAATGAAAGGTGCAATTCCATGGACCTTCTGAAAGTAGACTTTACATGGGCATCATTGGGAAGTTCTCTGTTTTGAAGATCTGTCCTGTAGTTTTAATGGTATTGATATGAGTGGAGGGGAGAAGGGCAGGTGGGACAGCTGGCCTGTTGCAGGTTGCACCAAAGCTTGGCCATGTCTAACTATGCTTTCTTGCAATATTAGTCATTGTTCTGCTGTCCACTGTATCATTGCACACTTATTCAGATTAAGAAGCGCATTTTGCAAGTGATAGAGTTGATTGCAGTATCAATTTTTGTCCGTACAGGTTGAAATGGTCTGCCTTATTTCTGCAGTTCTTTTTGATTTTCTGCTTATTTTCCTGACAGAAAAGACTTCTGTTTCAGTATCATATGTAATTTCCCTTATAACTCGGAATTTGTGATTCTAATAGAATACAGGGTTTAATTGAAGAAATATGCTGTTGAAACAGAATAAAAAAATGTTTCTACATAATTTTGTGTGCTGGTTTTGGCTTGGATAAAATTATTTTTCGTACAGTAGCTGATATGGGACTGTATGGGATTTGGGCTGATGATTGTGTTGATAATTCAGGGATGTTTTTTTTATTGGTGAGCAGCGCTTTCACAGAGTCAAAGCCTTTTCTTTCTCTCACACCGTCCTGCCAGTGAGTAGCCTAAAACTTTTACTTGCTCCACAAGGATGAATGTAAGCAACCTGAGTCTATTGTTGTCTGTGTGTCACAGGGAGAATGATTAATTTAATGTATGGAAGGAAAGAGGCACCATAATTTTCTCTCAGTAATAATGCACTGACAGTGATGTCACAGATGTGAAACAGAGTGGATTTCTTGTCCTGTTGCTCTGACACTTTTGAGTAAAGAAAGTTCTCAGCATAGCACTCACATACCAGGTTCAGCAGAGCTTTTATTTAGAGTAAAGAACCAATTTTACCATCAATTTTTTTCCCCACCAGTGTTAGCAGGATCCTGGGACTAGCCATTGCTAAGTGCTTTTACAATGAATAGTTCAGTGTTTAGATATTTAAGATGTGTGTTTTGAATAATTTTCTGAGTTTCAGCAAATGTACTCACTAACAAAGTGACACTCATTTACCTGCACCAAATAGATTGCTATAGGGATCTCATTTATTTTGTGTCCTTTCTTTATGTCATCTAACCATGGTCATGTTGTGAAATGCCTTGGCCAAGAGAGATAGATGCAGCCGAAAACTCAATACATTTAAAACTAAATATTCTGGCACAAAGGAAAATTGTATTCTTCTTTTTGCAAAGGACATGTGCCTGCCAGTTTTACCAAAGCTACTGTAACTCTCTGGTCAATGTAAGATACCAAGTCTCTGCCACATTCTTGGTGGCCCCAGCATTGTTAGTGCTCTTAACCCAAAAGCTGGGCTCTTAACTGCAAAGTAGCTTTACATTATAGGTGATCCTTCCTCCATTCCTGGAGCGTTGAGCAAATGATGACTGCTACGTTTTCTGGGTACTGTTTTGGGGGAAAAATTCACTGTGTTGGAGATAGAAATAATCATTTCAGGCTGTACTGTGTCTTGTTCAGTTTCCAGCAGTGTGTCCCTGATTCCTATCCCTTTGAAGCTGCTGCTGTTAGAATCATGGAATAAGTTGATGAGAAAGGCCTTCTGTCTGGCTTTACCTAGTATAAGCCCTGCTCACAGCTGGACCTATTTTCCCATTAGGTCACAATGCTCAGGACCCTTTTGAGTCCTCCAAAGATTGTATAACCTCTCTGGGGAATCTGTACCAGTGCTTCACCTTTGTCATGATGACTTCTTTTTCCTCATACATTAGTTAAAATGTTCCTTATTGAAGCTTCATCTTCTTTTTGGTATTTTTCCTTTGGCTGGGCACCTATGAGGTGAGTCTGGCTCCATTTTCTCTTATTATTCCCCTTTTTAGGTAGTTGAGAACAGCTGTTATGTCCCCCCCCCATGCTTTCAGGCTGAAACAACCCCAATCCCTCAGCCTGTCTTCATACACCTTATGCTCCAGACCTGTAACCCTCTCAGTGGCCTTTTTCTCGATGCTCTCCGGTATCAGCAGCCTGAGGCCCCACACTTGGATGTGGTTCTCCAGATGCTCATGCATGCTAAGCAGAGAGAAGGATCACTTCCTTCAACTGCTGGCTACTCTCTGGCTAATGCAGCCCAGTACATGGTTAGCCATCAGTGCTGCAAGGACACACAGCTGACTCACATTCAGCTTGTCCTTCACCAGCGCTTGTCCCCCAGCCAGCTCCACCAGCAAGACTGGAAATTCTTGAGCAGTTCCTTGGGAGACTACATCCTTCTCCCTTCAGTTTGCAGATGCAGTCAAACTGGAGGAAGAAGGAAGGGAATTTGCGGGTGGTTCCTTTACATCACCCCATGTTTTTTTAACCTGATTTCAGCAGTTTGCCTTGAAAGCCCAGACTGATCTTCAGCACATGCTGCAAAGCCTGAGCCTCTTCCCAGCTTCAGAAGGAGGGAGGAAAAACAATTGTACGGTTGGGGTAAGTATAAAGTGGGACTACTGTGAGCTGAGACATACAACTCAAAAGAAGCATCGCTTTCTCCTCAGGCTGAGGGCGGGCGGGGGGCTTGCTAGTTTTCAGTTGATCCGTATCTGATAGATACGAAAGATGCCTGATGCATAACTGTGGGTGCTTATCAACAACATTTAAAAAAAAAAAAAGGAGTAAAAAGCTGTTAAATCCTGTCCTTTTATTGTCTATAAATTTGATGTTAAAAATACAATAGGGAAAAAAAATCCCTGAAGTTCACAATTAACCTTTCTTATTTTATCTGTACAGGGAAGGAATGCATGGTGATAGAGTGCGTGGTAAACAGAAAGGTGGTGGAGCGCTGAAGCTGAATCAAATTTTGGTTAATTTATGAAAATTGGGATGCAATCTTTTGACAGACAAGTTGTTACAAATGTTTTTGAGTAACATATACAATTTTTTTTAAGCGGAATAAATGGGATTGTTTACAGAGGAGAGTTTGCTGTGGAGTACTTGTAGTACACTTCAAGATCAGTAGCAGCAGGCAGGTAATGCATTAGTTGTGCTTGACCTTTCTGAATAATAAGATTTTGCATTCTGCCTTCTGTGCTCTTAAATAAGAACTTTCTTGCTAGTTTGCCCTTGCTGAGCCCTCGGCCACCACGGAGATGTGGTGCAAGCAAGCAGCGTGGCATCTGAACTTCCCAGCTTCTCGGTCAGAGCGGCTTGAGTGGAATAATTAAATATGTTCCTTCTGCTTTCCGAACAGCTGGAATTACACCTGGAAACCTACTTCATGTACTTTACGGAGCGTGGTAGGAAAGCACAACTGTGAATAAAACTACACTGGGCTTTATGTTCGCCATAGTAACTGTAACCAGGCTTCTCTAGTTCAGAGCCCAATCTGAAATTTAACACAGTTTTCATCCTGCCATTGCTTTTGAAAACAAAATAGCAGTACTTTTTCCACCCTGAGGTCTGTAGTCACAAGTCATAATTTGACCTACATTTTGGAAGTGTAGATCAAATTATGGAAGAAGTTTTTTACTGAGGTTGAAGCAAATGAGCAGAAAATCTGATAATGCTTTACATTTGCTTCATTTTTTACTGATGGATTGCCTAAGTATCTCTGCAGTAATTTTTCAGAAAGTTTGACAGCATTACAAAACTGGTGGTGGTTTAAACTGAAATGTGCAAACCTAGCAATCTAAAATTAGGGTTCTAAATTCATGTTTAGGTATTCGATTAAGAACTGACACATTTACCTGCCGTTGAATTCAGTAGAGTTCAGAAAATGATGTGGAGAGACAGTTTACCCTTGGCTACACTTGCAGTTAAACTGAGTTCAGCACCAACTGTAACTGCTTTATCAGCAGTGGGTAAATTTGCTGGAGTAGACAAAGCTTCTGAGTTTCTGGGTTTTTGCTCAATAGGAAGCAAATTTTTGAACTTTTTTTCATGTTTGAGTTTTATAACTAAATCTATTTTTTTCTGTCTCCCAGATGTTTTTTGGAAGCCAGGAAAGATTTAGCAGTCTTAGCAAAAAAAACAATGATCATTTTGGAAACATTTCACTATCCCCTTTCTGTGTCAAGATTTGGGCTGTACAGAAATAAACTATTTTGAGGCCCCACACATCCACCGTCCAGCTGTTGCAGATTTTATGATGAACTGCAGTTCATGTTTTTGGATAGAGACGGACATAGGAAGTTGCTGGCTGGGCTCTGCAAGGTGAAGGTGCTCAGAAAGGATCGGCAGGATCCCTTTGCTGCTCCATCCCTCCAGAAGGAGGAGAATGAACAGGAGCTAATGGTGCTTGTCACACTTTCAGGGCTGTCTCCTGTTAACATTAGCAGCACAGTGCCCAAGTGTGCTCAGTGGTACAGCAGAGCGGAGCATGTGTGGTGTCCCTACTGGCATCTGGGGCAAAAGAAATAGTGCAGAGGACTGTCCCCATGCCTTGTGTTTGGGGCTCACCCTGGGGTAATGTCTCAGTATGTAACACACGGGCTAAGCTGTGGCAGCATGAACATGGTTTAATGTATAATTTTTCTTCCATTTGTTTGCACTTGTTTGGGAGGAATCAGTTTTTGTCTTGGTTATACTCATTTCCAAGAAAACTTCTTTACTACTTTCTTTCTTGCCATTTTCATTTGCTCTCTGATGCCTTGGGGTGATAAGTGGTAATTTTCTCTCCTTTAGGCTTTTAATTCAAGCTTTTCTTGTACTGCCTGTGTGTTGTTCATGGCTGTGACATTAGATATATGTGGATTGGGCTGAGGTCTTGCCGTGCTCAATTTCAGCTCTTACTACTTAAATGGCCATGATACCCTTATCTGATAGCATATCTCTTCACAGTGGCTTTCCCTGAGGTTCTGCTGTTTATTTTTCTTTCAATTCCTTAAATTGAAGAGCATTGTGCATCAGAAAGTATGAGCTTTATGCCTTTAACCAGGTGTACTTATCTGGAATTAACATAAATCCAGACCTTTGCTGTGGTTATCAATCAGCCTCCTGGTTGCCATTGCTAAGACAATCAGAGACTTCTGCCTTTTGGTGAAGAACTGATTAATAGGATTGCTTATATCAGAGTATGTTGTCTTATCCAACAATGAGTATTTGAAAGCAAATAGAAATGTAAAAGTAAAGAAGTCTTGAAAACCAGGTTTATGCCTTGTGGAGACTTGATTGATGTTAATATTTGATGTTAATAATTAAAACAAGTTGCCAGTTTTGATAATGAGAATCTTTAATCCCAAATCCTGTAGTCCTTTGAAATAGCAGTCAGCAGGATCCTTTCCATATAATGTACTTTGGGAATTCACCCCTCACAGGTAATAAATTATTAGGGTAGCACTTTAGGTTTGTATTACAAAATGCGGTTTTGACCAAAAAAAGCCCCTAACCCACACATATGCAAGTTTTTTGTGAAAAGGAAATTATATACATTATCTGAGGGTTTCAGTGTGTTTGCATTGAAGGCATACAGATTCTCATAGTGTAACTGGATATAAATTATGGAGCTGTACAAAAATTTCTGTTCTTTTTGTTCTGACTGCTACTGCCATGGCAGGAAAAGTTGTGGGTCTGTGCCTCAGGGAGACCAAGCAGATGCAGGTTTCTTTAGCCAACAGTATATGGTCATGGCTGTTTCCCATCCACAGTAGGGCCTGTGAGATAAAACACTCTAGTGCTGAAAAGGGGTATTCAACCAAAGGAAAAGCAGAGCAATCCGTTGCTCGGCCCATGGTGTTGATGTCCTCCAGTTGCCACACATAGAAAATTAAGGATATATATATAAATGCTTCTAACAGGGAGAATCTTTTCCAGTTTTTTCATTTAATTCAGAAAGGAAAGTTGTGCTTGCAAGCCATTGACATATCATGATACTGCCAGCTGCTACAGCGATTTCCAGGGCTGGTGTCTCATGCTGGCAGCTTATTTTTCCTTCCTGTTGCTTCAGGTCATGGAGAGAGGTGCTGCCACCTCCCCTCCCTTCTGAAAATCGGGGGACAACCTTGCTTTAGCACCTTTACCTTTGGCTGTGCTTTCAGGAGTGATGCATGTGGCCATGATTTCCAGCAAATCAGAATTTGTGCTGCTTTCTAGGGATCTCTCAGGTGTGTTATATAAGGAAATTGCATTATTGCTGGCTTGACCCCAAAATCCCTGTGGAAAGACAGCAAAGAGAGCAAGCACACAGAACCCAGAGGGTAAGGCTGTACTGTGATTTGGGTGCTTTTGGGTTGGTTCTGGTGTGTCAGGACTTGGGCTTAATTCGTCTTGGTGCTCCTCCTCTGGCTATGTCCCCATCTCACTCATCACAGGCTCAGTTTTCAGGAACTCAGGAGCTCGGCAAGCAGCCATGAGCATATGTGGTCGTATCTGTCACATTTGATGTGCGCGATATCCTACATGTGACATGGCAACTGGAAGTAAAGCGGAAATACTGACCCAAGAAAAAAAAGTGAAAAAAGAAACATCTACTCATAGGCCCAGGAAAGGCTGGAGTTCTCCACTGGACTTGTTATCACCCCATTATTTAGGAAAATAAAGTATTAATTTGGGTAGAGGAAGTAACCTTTCTGTGTCACCTGACATGCCATTTAAAAAACTTGTCAACATGAAGTAAATTTGATCTTGAAATATTATTTGGAACTGAAAATGAAAATGTTTCATTTAGAAAATTTTGAAGCTAGATGTGGCAGATGTTTGAAGTCTGTTTTCTTCATAATAATTTTTATAAAATCAATTTCATAAACCAACATAAATTCATTAATAATTTGGATAAACTAAAATCTGCTTTATTATTGAATAAAAATAAAATATAACAGAAAAATTTTCTTCGGCTTTATGCAACCATAAGCTATTCTGTCTTCAGTTTTTATAACAATATTTATAGAGGTGTAAAATAGGTAATCATGTAAATAATGATGTCATTAAAATTTATTGACTATAGAGACATTAAAAGCACTGAAACACTGAAATTCTGGAAATGGTACAGAACCACACTCTTCACGAGTTTCTGTTATCTTCAGATCATTTCAGTTTTTCTTTCGAATCAGGACTGCCTTCCTGTCACTTTCCAGTGTGTAAAAATTTCATGTTTATTATCTCTTCTCTGCCTATGTCTTAATTGCTTGTCAGGCAGCAAGTTGTCTCTCTGAAGTACTGTCCTCTTCATGACATAGAGCAACATTTCCGTAGGATCTGCCAACGATGAGATTATGCTGTAATTTCCCCAAACAGCTGTGTCTGCTTCGTTATGAATTGAAGCTGTCGGGGACTGTATCCAAATCTTAGTTCTCACCCTTCCAAATCATATTAACAAAATTATCACATGCCTGGGTGAGCACTTTTCCACCACTTCTAATTAATTCCAATTGTATGTTACACACTCCAAGAGGTTTATTGGCTTCTTTTTTAACATCCTAGTATCAGCTTTCAACTTCTGTCACCATTAGAAGTAATTCTCTGTAATGATTTGGGCTTCTCAAGAAGATATTCCCACTTCCTTTCCATCCAGCACTGTATTTGTTTCATCTCTAGCGCTCAGCTCTTGGCAGTGTGCAGCCCTGGCATTAGATGTGGTGGTACCTTGTCTCCCAGAGAAGACCTCAGCGAGGCTTTGGCTGGTTTGCCAGTTCTCCTCAGTGGCATTTCTTGGGACGACTGTCCATATCAGGAGGTGTCTGTTCATGCCAGTTTTCTGCAGTAACTGTAAAAACTCCATCTGTTTCCCACTTCATACAAATACATCCCTCATGTACTTTTATCCATCTTCCTGCATCACTGCACTGGTCAGACAATGGGATTGTCTTTCCTGTGGGCCAAGATTTCTTTTTTTTCTTGGAGTCTGTTTCTGCAGGAGTTTGTGGGTGCTGTAATGCAGTGAAAGACACTCATACTGTTCGTATCTGTGCTGCTTGTGCAGAGGGCAGTAGAGCTGGAGTTTGTGCTTAGCCCTTGTCCAGGGTGCTTCAGGAGTTTGAGAACTTGGAGCTCATAACCGGGATAGTCTCTGAGGGAAACGACTGGAGGCTTCTCACTTTGTGCTTTAAACCAAGGTGTAATCAAGCAGTTGTAAGTACCTTCTGGGAGGATAAACACCCCATCGCACCTCATGACTCCCCTCTGAGTCATGACAAAGTGGGCTGGTGTGCAGGTCCCCACATGTATCACAGAATGGTTTGGGTTGAAAGGGGCCATAAAGATCATCTAGTTCCAACCCCTTGCCATGGGCAGTGACACTGTGGTGGGCTGATGTTGGCTGGATGCCAGGTGCCCACCCACTCGCTCCATCACTCCCCTTCCGAGCTGGACAAGGGAGAGAGTAAGATGGAAAACAACCTCTCCCAGCTCTTATCTCAACTCATGAATGCTTCGCTGGTTTTTTTTTACTCTCCTTGGTCCAGTTGCAGAGGGCAATGAGAGAGCGGCTTCAGTGGGTACCTGGCATCCAACCAGGGTTAACCTGCTACAGACAGCTTTCTAAACCAGGTTGCTCAAAGCCCCATCCAACCTGACACTGAACAATTCCAGGGATGGAGCATCCACAACTTCTCTGGGCAACCTGTTCCACTGTCTCACCACCATCACAGTAAAGAATTTCTTCCTCGTATCTTACCTAAATCTCTCTTCTTTTCATTTAAAACTATTCCCCCTTGTCCTATCTCTGCGCATGTAAAAAAGTCATTCTCCCTCTTTTTGTATAAGCTCCCTTTAAGTACTGACAAGCCACAATGAGATGCACCTGGAAACCCCTCTTCTCGAGGTTCAAAAACCTGCCTGTGTGATACTCTTTCTTGGGGAGGGCAACCCACTACCCCATGGGATTGAGAGCGTTTACCGAGGCAGGAGCGGGCAGTCGATGGGGGATGCTGGCCCATGGCTGAACTTTTGCAGGCCCCAGCCATTTACAAACCCGTTTTTTTTTTTTTAATGGTAGTAGCAAGAGGCATCAGTTCAATGGCAGATGGTTAATAAAGTGTTCAGATACTTCTCATACACATTATACTGAAAGAACAATCAGCCTAAGCCATGCACAGTATTACCAGAACACCCAGATATTTTTTGTGTGTCTTGCTGTAAATATTCTGGTTTTAGACTCTCAGTACCAGAATGCGTAAGCTTGCATTAGAAAATGTTTGTACAGGAGCCAAACTTCTGAATGCGTTTCAGGTTTTATTTCTTTATTTCCAGTTTTATTTGTCCATGTGTTTTGATAATTCCTTTGTATATCTCATAATTATTGGTGTTCTACTTTTGTGCCAAATTGAAAACAAACCAGGCAACCAATAGCATGGAGTCTTCACTATGTTTCTTTTATTCAATGCCTGCTGAGGATAACAATATTTCTATACTGCTTGCTTAACCAAAAAATCGCTACTTTTACTATTTAGAAACAGGCTGCTGCTTTCTTTTTCCAGACAGCTATATTTTACAAACTTGAGCTCTGCTGATACAGTTCTTGCTGTGTGTCATGGGGCAGAATGACCAGCTCAGCTTTTCCTTCTCCCAGATGTCTCCAGAGGGGAGGATAGGACCTGCTGGCCAAATGCATCTTAGAGGGTAGTGGAGGAACTGCAATATCAGATGGGAAGAAACTCTTGCAGACTTCTTCCATGGATAATCATTAAATGGGCTCAGGTTTAAAATAGAGGCTCTTAAGAGATAGACATCTCAGCAGGAAACTTATACAGCTGAAGTTAAACAGAAGTATTTAATTCTGTTTCTGTGTCTCTGAACTTTTCTTCGCCCTGTGGGATTCATAGGTAACCATAGTACCATAATTTTATTCTGTCTAGCATGTTCACATTGGTTTTTAAGAGGTTTTGGTTTTGCTGTTTTTTTTCACAAATATACTTTTACATCCTGCCAAGATGCTGTGACATGGAGAGCTATGACTTCATTTTCTACTCTCAGTGATTCAGAGGGGATAATTTTACACTATACAGGATCAAGAATTTTTTATCCATATAAATGTTTACACATACCAAGTCCAGTCTGTAAGACTTGCAGACATGTTTCTTGTCCAGAGTCCCCAGTGAGGTGCTGCTGAGTGATGCAGTATTGTCATTGCTGGGATTGAGTCTCCTCTTAGCCCCTTCTTTTGTGCTGAGGAGGACATCTGAAGAGTTAGGAGGTTCACATCCCTCTCATCTCAGAGCATTCCTGCACAGCAGGGAGTGACTTCAGATGTATGTATGTCAGTGAACATCAGTCAAGAGAGGTGAGTAATATAGAGGAAGAGCCAGCAGAACCCAGACACAGCTGAGTCTTTTCATCTCACTGATTCCAAAGAGCATAGCAAAGTTGAGCCTGGAGAGTGCCATTTAAAATAAACTATCCTGCAGAAAATCCAAGCCAAAGCATCTTAAATAGCATCTATTTACAGAAGAATGATCAAATCCAAGGTCCTAAATTTAACACAAAAGCATATATCTTACTTCCAAATATGCCCATGACAATATGTAAGTCTTTAACACATTGATTGAACCAAACCCCATAGTTTGTATTCCTTAACAGGGAAAGTGGATTAAAAAGGTATTAATTGATATAGATGTTTGATTATATTTTTATATTAATTTAGCAGGAGTTTTGTGCTATCAGTATGTTATATTCCAGAATGGAGTCTTGTATTATTTACAGTCTTAGAATCATTATTCTGTGTAGCCATTGTAATGGCAGCTGTAAAACAGATGGCAAAGTTAAGCAAAAAAAAAAAAAAAAAATATTTTTGGGTAATTGTATGGATGTTAGTTATAAGAATGTAATGAGTTCTTCAAGTCTGTGACATCCTTAATCTGAGACTGGATGTCATAAGAAGAGATGAAACTGGAGGGTTGGGTGCACAGAGTCCATCCTGAAAGATGTTAGCATGAACCACCTTTCCAGGGTGCCCGTCCTATGTCACTGGCTCTGGAGGAAACACAGCAGCAATGTTAACCACCTCATATTAATCTCTGCCTGGACAGTACTTTATTGTCCCTTCTCTTAAATTCCATGTCTCTGGCCAGCACTGGCAGCTTTAAGAGTTTAGTCTCAACTGGCAGCATACTCAGGTTGTGCAGTGCCCTATATTTGAGAGGGGGCAGATCTTTCCTGCCCCTCATATTGATAAATTTACACCAGCAACATTAAGCCAATTACTTGGTCTGGTCTCTGAAGCATTCCAGCATCACCTGTCTTACACACTGTGTGAAGATGCTTTCAATGAATACAGGTACTTCCAAGATTTTTTTTTTTTTTTCAAAACTGCCTTCATTTGTGTTGCTACTAATCAAAATGGGGGCAGTGTAAACAAGAGAAACCAGAGGGTGCAGCCTCTTAGCACCTTGTTCATAATCTTAAATACCATGAACCCCTGTAAGAGATTTAAAGAAGAAAATAAGTAGAAAATGAATGTATTGCTCCAGTTGTACATTTGAAATGCATCAGCCTGATATGGTACTTAGGGTTTAATGGACAGCATCATCATCATTTGCCAATTTATCTATGTATACTGCTATACCAACCAGAGGCTCAGTGTGTATGGGAGCACAAGGCAGGGTGGTGAGATGGAGAAGCCATGAATGAAGGAGTGAAGTTGAGCCTGGGACAAAAAAGGAGGTGGGTGAGGGAAAGCCTTTTAGCTATTTGTCTTTGTTCCTCACCATCCAACTCTATTTTAACTGGCAATAAATTAAATTAATTTTCCCCAAGTGAAGTCTGCTTTGCCCACAATGGTACTCAGTAAGTCATCTTCCTATTGTTATCTCAACTCATAAAGTTTTTCATCTTGTTTTCTCCCCTGTCTCTTATTAAGAAGGGATTATAAGAGATTGGGTGGGCATCTGACAGCCAATCAGTCAGCTCACTGCAATATGTTAAAGTTATTGGCCATCAGGTGACACTTTTGGTGAAAGGTAGCGCAAGAAAGATGAAGATGAGTTTCCTCCAACTTCTTCTCTATTCGCCAAAGCTTTCCTCACTGCACTGTCTATTAAATTCACAGAATCATAGAATAGATTTGGGTTAGAAGGCAGGGACACTTTCCACTAGACCAGGTTGCTCAAAGCCTCATCCAACCTGGGCTTCAACATTTCGTGAGATAGAGCATACACAACTTCTCTGGATCACCTGTTCCAGTGTCTCACCACACTCATGCTAACGAGTTTCTTCCCTATATCTAGTCTAAAACTACGTACTTTCAGTTAAAAAATGTTACCCCTTGTCCTATCACTTCAGGCCGTGATAAAAATTCCACATCCATCTTTCTTACAAGCCTCCTTTAGGTACTTTAAGGCCACAGTAAGGCCTCCCCAGAGCTGCCTTCTTCAGGCTGAACAACCCCAACTCTCTCAGTCTCTCTCCATAGCAGATGTGCTCCAGCCCTGTGATCATTTTCATGGCTCTCACTTTTGGTACCAGGGAGTGTTGTCATTTGCCAACTGAGGAAGAAACATGAACTAACTGAACATCAATGCCCCTTCCTAGGTAACCAAAGAGATAACAACAGACATTCTTTGCCCAGTGAAGAGCATTTATAGTTTAGCATTCAGGTTGAGTATGTAAATTCTGGTATTGTAATTTTTTATGGAAAAAAAGGAACAATGAGAAATTAACCAAAATCTCCATAATGCATATATTTAATTTAATAAGTATTCAGTTCTTTTTTCCAAATTGAGAAGTAGTTTAAAAGTCTTGCTTTACAATGTTTTGTGAAAGAGACCTATAATAACACAATTGTGTGACTTTGAAGTGAAATTCTTAATACTGTGTTCTGTTTCATAGATTAATTTATTTAGTTATTGTTTGCTGAAGAGCTGAAACTGTGCCAGGAGCCTGAATCCAGACTCCACAAGCATGTATGCACCCTATAAGGAAACTGGATTGAGCTCAGAGCCAGATGTGAGCACAGCTGAACTGAGTGCAAAGGCTGTGAGGACCTGCTCATAGCAGATGTTAGAAACGGGGGTCAGACGTGCACCCAGATGCTACCGACAGAGCACGGAACCTAATCAGCACTTCCAGTTAGTGCGCCTGTGAGGCCCTGGTTAGAAACCCAGCTCGGCTGGGAGCATCACAGGTGCTTTGAATTCCACCTTCTGGGAACTGTGGGGCATGTTCCAATTTTCAGTGTCCACATTTCTTTATGATGAAGGGTATAAACATGCAGGGTAGAAGAAATATCTCAGAGGGTGAATTCAGGCATGGAATAGACAGAAATTTCACCTTCGTCTTCTTGGAGATGATAGAGTACAAAATCTGGGCTCCCAAAGCTGCACGTGGGAGGGAGCCAAAAGGAGATGCACTGTATGTGGACTGGTGTAAAATCCTCTGTATTTGAAAATACATACATACATCTGTCCCAGAAAAAATACATTTTTTTCTTTGCAGGCCTCCCACCATAGTTTTTACTTTCTTGGAATCTATAGATCTGGCTAAGAAATGTCAAAGGGGATGGGGTATCAGCACAATTATGGCAGTGATTTCTACAAGGCAAGGAGATAAATCCATAAACTTCTCCTAATGGACCTGAAATTTTATTATTTATGGCTAATATATGCAGTGGGGCTTTAAATGCTTCAGTAGCCACTCTTGGTGTAATAAAGACATGAAGCAATATGAAAATGTTTAGAAAATCAAGGTTGGGTCTCACCCTCACCTGGCTATCTATACCTGTTTCTACTTGTATCTTCTATGTATCTTAAAAACAATAGAAACCAGTCTTCTAACCAGGACAGTTTTTGCTGTGTAACTTCTCCAGTCAGAAATCTGTGCTACACTAAGAATCTTTGCTGGGAGCAAAGATGTGATTGAAACAGCATCTAAAGTGTTTGAAAACACTTTGTCCTGGGGATGTGCCTGGGAGTGCTTTGATTTTAACTTAGATTTAGTTTGCATGATTCCTGACATCAGTGCAATGTTGTCTCTTTGGGTTTTTTTGTTTTATTTGTGGTTTGTTGGTTTTTTTTTTTCCTCATAGGTTGGCTGGATTGACTGGCTGTCATTCAGAAGGAACTTGGCAGATCTGTTTTGCTTTCACTGAACCTCTTTACTGCACGTCGTAAAGATTTCCTGTGTCCGGAAGCTGCACAAAAGACACCTGAGCAGCACAAAAATGTGACTCTTGACAAGAGACTTCAAGCCTTCTGACAATGAATTTTCTACTGATCAGTTTCTAGTTTAAGTACATAACTGAAGCATGCATAACAGTTAACCTGGCAGAGAAAGAAGAACTTTCTTATTAATTAGGACTGCCAAAAAAAAGCAGCCACCTGAAGCTTCAAAATGAGTGGTCCATTAATTCCAAACAAGTCATGTTATGCCCAGCTTCAGGACAACCACAGTGAAATAAGAAATAATAATGACAGCATAGTGAGTGTGGGGGATGCTAATGCCAACCAAATTGTAACGAAAGTTAGAGTCATTGATGAGGATGTTAAGAAACACGATTTGACAGATGAAAGTGGGAATATATATTCTGGAGGAACAGAGAAAGTTACTCATCTGCATACAGAGCAGAATAAACTTCTGACCTTCAAAGACTCACGGACCTGTCACACCAGTGTACAGGAAAGTAAGCTGCCCTCCACCACAAGCAAGGAAATGGGAAAAGATTGTAAGACCAGCGAAGTTAAGGATATATCAAGGCATATCAGGATTAGCCGAGGACAAAGTCTGTCCAATTTAAAAAGTAGCACAAATGATGCCAACCTGGAGGTTATTTCCAAGGGTGATGTTGACTTCCCCCAGAACTCTTCTAAGGGAAAAATGCCCAGGACTGTGGAGGTGGAGAGAATAAAAAGGCTCTCTTTGGGAAGACCAAGTAAATTGTCTCCTCAGCCTGAAACATTTACAAAAGACTGCGTTGGCCGTGTGTCGTGTAAACGTCTGCTTTCTGCATCATTGGACTCCATCGACACATCTCACCATTTGATAGGAAATACAGAGAAATCAGAGAAAACATCCACGGATCATTTTCTTGGGATGGTGTTTCATCCACTTGACAATACCTCAGAGGAAAAGACTGTATTTTATTCCAAACCATCTACCTCAGGGAACAAGAAAATAAGTAAACCAGAAAACGTACCAAATGTTAACATTGAAAGCACACTGCATACTTCTCGTTCTCAACATTCGGCTGTTAAGCTCAATGAGATTGTTTGTAAATCAGAAGCACAATTAGGTCAGGTTGATAAAAGTAAAAAACTGGAGCTTAAAACTGCACCATCTTTACAATATAAAAATACATGTCCACAAAAGGTAGATAAAATTATGCTCATAGAGTTCCAGGGGTGTCAAAGAGATGAAAATACAGCAGTGCAGGAACAGAAAAGCTCTGGGTCTGACACATCAAAATTTCAAGCATTCCATTTTGAAGACACCCATAATAAAGTAGAGGACCCATTGTCAAGCCAGGTGGTAACTTATCCTGATGACCAGTTGCAAAGTGGTAATGTCACCATCAGTGGGAAAGGGAGAGGAAGCAATGACAGTGACAACAGGGCAACTAGCCAGGTTGGTGAGGAATATTTTACTGATGAAGAAGTGGAAACAATATTTCCACTCACCTGTGGTAGTAAATCCAGTGTCAAAGTGACATCTAGAAAAAATGAAAATTTGCATGAAGTTGACGCAGGTTGCGCTGAAATAGTTGGTGAACAAACATCTCTTGTACATAATATTAATCCACCTGACAGCAAAGCCTTGAAAGTTAATGAGAATAAACTGATGCTAGTCAAAGAAAGCACCAAGGATGCTGTTGTGCCTGCTTCTGATGTCTCTGATCATCACAGAGTGTGCAGTGGAGAGACAGTGTCAATCCAACAACCTGACAGCCACAACAGGGATGTGGAAACCTCAGGTGTTTCAGTTTCAAGTGAAAAAGCAGCTAATGCACAGAAACATCCTCCAGAGGAAGCACCAGAGAGCTGTAATGCTTCAACAAAGGCTGATGTCTTTTTATGTGTCCCAACTCCCGTGCGCCCAGTGGCAACGCTGGATGTTAGTGGTCAGCCCACGCTATCAAACAGTAATCTGAAGGACCTTTATGCCCTTCATGATGACAAACTGTCAGTCCTACCTCCCCTTGACAGCACACAGTTGTTAAACATTTCCCCTAAAGTGCCTATCAAGACTGCTTGCAGCAGCGCCATCCCAAAACCTATCCTGGTCCACCCCAAGGGCTCTCCCACAGATAAGGTGGGTGCAGACAGTGACTGCGGTGAAAAGCTGGAAGAAAATGTGGAGATGAAACCTGCCATACCCCGGCCCAAACCCGTGAGACCTAAAATCATCACATACATTAGGAGAAACCCTCGTTCGATAGAGCAGCTCGACCCCTTGTTTGCGCCGGCAGGGCTGCCCTTCGGTAGCCCAGCGTGCAGCATGCCCATCTCTACAGAACAGAAGGCATCCAGCGGAGGGGAGGCAAAGCCCACCAGCATCCTCTATGACAAATTTAAACCTGACCTCCAGAAGCCAAGACTCTTTGGTTCTGGACTAGTGGTGTCAGGAATTAGGCCCCCGGGTCATCACTTCGGTCCGATGAGTGAGAAGTTTCTGCAGGAGGTAAGTTTCTGCAGCTTTCACTGCTACTTTTGTATTCCAGGTGGTAATTATTGGCTTACTTGTTAATGCCAGAAGTTGGTTCTCAAACCTCAAATAAGAAATAAATCCTAAATCAGAGCAATGTGTGATCATTAGAAACAAACTTTACTGTTTTTGACACAGACCCTGTTGCAATGTCTTAGCTGTGACTGGAAGTTGTCACTGTTTTCCTCCACTATTTTCCAGCAAATTGATCACCTGCTAGTGTTACAAATAAGGATGTTTAGAAAGGAAAAGACACACTGAATTGGATAAATGGATTTTTTTTGTTTTGTTTTGTTTTGTTTTGTTCCCTGAAGAATAGCTTTGGGAAATGATTGTAATTTCCCCACAGGGACTTTTCGTTCTTAGTGGGAAAGTTGGCGCGTTTTTATAGACAGAGCACTAGAAGTCTAAATTATTTCCCCTCTGTTTAGCTGTATTGAAATCCAGGGACTATCAGAGCTCTTGTTAGATTATATATATCATACAGAAAAAGATTTAGTTTTGACTCATTTAGATGCTGTCTCTTACATTGACCTGCACCTCGAATAAGATTTCTGCTTTCCCTGGAAGGCCATCCTGAGCAGCCAAAAGGGGGTGAAAATCCCTTTGGCTCCTGAAACCTCATCGTGTTTCTGCCTTGCTAACTTGGGCAGGATTTTGGTTTCCTGAAATCCCTGCTGGGGGGTGAGCACAGTAGAGGAAGCATCATGGGTGGAGAAAGGACAGGGAAGAGGAAGCTATATTAAGGTCTGGCACGTGCCCTTGCATCTACTGCTTGGGAGCTGTGGTAGCTCAACAACCAAGCTTTTCATATAAATACCGAAGATAACACAAGTGTTTGTAATTTGAGCAAGTTTTTTTAAAAAAAAGTTATGATTTTTTGTTCTGTAACTCATGGTGTTATTAAGGCTATTTTATTGCGTGCCTCATTCTATATACAGTCTTGATCCAAGGAGTAACAGATTTGGTGACAGTGTTGACAAACAAAAGTTGACAAACACCCAAATCAAGATACTGTGTGTGAGTGTAGATTGACCATTATGGCATGTTAACAGGCAACCTACTGAAATGATCAAGAATTATAGTTATTTTCCCAAACACAGAAAGGACAGTGCCCGCTGTCCTTTTCCCTCTAACTTCCATTTCCAACTCTGTCCCTTATATTTTGTGTCCAGAGGAGGAATTACTAAAGTCATTGGGAGTTTGTCTATGCCAGCCATTATCAGTATATCTTCACAATCACCTTGTAAGATGAGGGGAAAATACTAAGTTATTACTGTTTAATGAATGTCAATAGAAAATAAAGCCAAAATAACCCAGACTGTGCAGCTGTTTTGCTGTTTATAGAGTGACATGACCCTCTGAAGACCACAGGTATCTATGACAGTGGGGGTTCAGATAATCAGGCAGGATCAGCAGACACATCTGTGAGCAAAGGACAGATTTCTGTGCACTGCCGAGGAATGTTTTTAGCTGGAGAAAGACTCAGGTTGTGGCCAGTCTGCAGCATGGTTTTCTCTAGACTAGTGTTAGAAGTAGGACACTTATGGGCTGGAGAAGATCCAAAGCATCCTCCGAGAAATATGCCTTTTTGTGGGTATTTCAACAAGTGAAAATCTAACCCAAGCAAGCTGCTTGAAGCAGCTTGAGAAGCTGGATTGACTGGAGGAGAGGCTGGGTAGGAAAACTCAGTCAAACTGTAGTTTGTATTATGAGTTTGCATTAGCCCAGGAGTCAGGAGCTGATAACAGAAGGTGGAATTTGCTCTCTTGAGCTGCCACCCTAAAAACAATAACCTTGCTGCCCTGCCAGTAAGAGGAATAAAAAGGGGACTGATTTGGCTCAGTATGGATCTAGAGAAAGGAAAATGATCCATCCGTGGAAGTGAACAGATGCTTAGAAGAGCAGCTATGCACAGTATGAGTTCGTAGCAGATGAGTGATATGTAATCCAAAAGAAACCAATTAGGATGGATTGAGATCAAAATCATTGTGATGAAGGGAGCCTGTTGAAGACTCAGAGGTTTTGAAGACAAGGAGACTCTGTGTCAGGACAGCTACTGTCTTGGTGAGAGAAAAAATCCCAGACTGACCAGTTTGCACATCCATTTTGAGCTTTGGAGAGCTTTGATTAGCATTTTGTAGCTTTTTACACGGCTTTGATAGGGTTAATAGCTGCTATCAGTTAGAGCTGTGATCTCTAAGCAACCTTTAACTAAATGGAACTAAAATGGAACTAAATTGAACTAAAAAGAACAATAAAATATCCCTCCGGGTGCCAGGAGCTAGAAGAAATAGGAAGGTGCTGTCTAGGACAGGAGACTCCAAGAAAAGGCCTGGAGAACTCTATGAGGAAGACTTGAGGGCTGCCTCTGTGCAGTGGGGGGCCTGTAGGGCTCCTTGAGCTGCCTGTGGCAAAGACCATTTAGGGTACTCAGATACAAATCCTAGGTCAGCCATGGAGGCGGTCCAGCTGTGCTGAGAGACTGGGTCTGTAGGGGAATTGAGTTAAGGTTAAATGGGCAGAGACTTGCCTATGGCACTGGCAGCACCTCCTGTGCTTTTCTTTGGAACCTCGGCATGGTGTGTAGGTAGATCTTTCATGCCTGTCTTCATTTAAAAAAAAAACAATCCAAAAAACCCCAACCAACCATAAACAACAACAACCATCAAAACTCCCCCGAAAATAACCCACCAAAACCACTACCTCTCAAGGTGAAATGCGAAATGCTTAAGAAAACAAGGTGTTGCCCGGGGCAGATCACTGCACTCCATATGCTTCATCACAACATGGGCTCCCCATCTCATCATGGACCTTGTCCTCTTCCAGTCAGCACCAATGGGTATTTGTGGTCACTTTGTGTTCCCAGTTGCCTCCACTGGAAGTAACAGCAAATCATGGGACCCAAAGACTGTACCTGTGCTAGCGAACTGAACAGTGGAATGACATGGCCTCCAAGGCTCATGCAAGGTTGTCTGTACTGCTGGACTGGGAGCACAGTCCCCAGCTCTACCAGCATGTGCTTACCCAGAGGCTGCTGCCACGGACCAGCATGGATCAGCCTGGTCTGCAGTGAGATTTTACCTGTACGGATACAAGTCCGTGCTCTGTCAGAGTAGCTCATTCACTATTTTATGGCTGCTGCCAAGAGCCCTTGTTTTGCCAAGGGTCTATAAGAAGGTCTGCTGATCACCAGCCCTCCTGCCTGCCTCACCAAGGCTGTTCCTGCCCCGTTCATCCTATTCCCCAGCACAGACATCTTTCTGCTCCAGAGAGCATAGACTAAACTCTGTTGAAATGAAAGATCTGCCAAGGAAAAAGGAGCAGGGGAGTTGTTTTTATATAGTCCAACCAATAATTTCTCCCCTTAATCTCATTGTCTGAATTGCCTGAACCAATGTTGCCAACTCTTTTCCTGAAGAGTTGCCTGAAACAGGCACTTTACAAGCAAATTCTTGCTTGAGGCATTAATGTTGACAGTGTTATAAAAAAACTAACAAGAAGTAAGGTGTTGGGCATCCGTACCTGCTGGTGACGCTACCAGCTCTGTTTGGGACTACCCAGTCTGCGGAAATTCCTGTATGCTCTAAGTATTTGCTGCAGACTTTCTATCTCTTTCGAACAAATTCATTATATGGGGTGTGTGGGGAATGAGCTGACAGCCACACACAAAAAAACTCTTGACTGACGTTCTTCTTAGGGAACAGGCTGCAACAGATCTTTTCTTTAAAAGTCCCTGTACAAAAATCTAGTTCAGGATGCTAACAAGTCTCATATTAATCCACATCTTTCTGAAAAGCTTTAAAACGGCAATAATTTTATACAATTCTATTGAAACCAGTTGAATTTTACACTTCATTTATTCACAGATAAATAGAAAAGGTAATGTGTCTTCATAGCAAGTTTATGTCCCCCAAAACTGGGTTCTTCAAAAAAACCCCATCTAATTCTTGAGAGATATTTGACTAAATTCAGCTGGACTTGATTATCTTAAGGATCTTTTCCAACCTAAATGATTCTGTTCTAAATCCTTCTCACTTCTCTCAGCTTGAGAAGATGTTTTATAATTGTGATTCATTGTTTTTGTGCCCATGTTTGTTGCCCTTCTGTGTTACTCCTAGCGTACTGTCAATAAAGAAAAAAAAAAGGGGGTAACAGAAGATTTGAATAAACCGACCCAGTTTATTAAAAAAAAGCATGGGTTCTATATTTAAAGATTTTCTCTTTTTCTTACACTGAAGTACTTGGGATTGGTGTTTTCACTGCCAGTTAAATACGAAATGATAGCATGCATGCTGTAATCTGATGGAAATAAATTTATCAGGGAGAGAGAAGATTACTAAGGCTTATCCAGAAGAGCAATCTCATATCTAGAAGTTGAAAGTAAGAAGCCAAACATCTGCAGTCCAAGCCTGAAGAGTCATATATACAGTAAAAAACTACATCCTAACTTGTGGAAATAGGTCATAGGAGTATAATAAAAAAGGAAACAGGAATGTCAGGAAATAGGACTGCAAGTGGAGGAAAAAATATAGAGCAAAAATACAAAGCTCAGTATTTGTTGCATCTGCCCTCCTAGTTCCTGTGCAGAGGCCTCAAAAAAATCTATATTTAATAGTTTAAGGACAATCTTGTCTCTTAGCATATTAAAGATTTGCTAAATTAGGATTAAAGCTCTTGAAGGAATTAGGATCAAAGCTTTTATAACCAATGTTGAAGTGCATATTCTAATGCTTATAATTGCTAAATAGAAATTGATTTGGCATATTATATGCATCATAACTTACAGCAGAGTTAATTAATTGGCAGTTACATTTTTTCCTTGGTAGCCTGTGGCTCTTTTTGATTAATTTTTAAACAAATTTAGTTCAGATTTCCTATTTCCTATGGCCTTTTTTTTTTTTTTTTTTAATCCCCATAGCTTAAATGGGATGACTGAAAAAGTATTCATGGGCCCTTTCTACATTATGATGATATCGCATTTTATAAGAAAATGGTAGAGAAGTTGGACTCTGCTCAGAAGAGCAAATGATTCTTTGGAAATGTGAGAGATGAAAACTACTGACATTGTTCTGTGTTGTTGCCCTGAGTCATGAAGCAGCACAGCAAAGTGGGAGTCAGAGCCCAGCTTGAGTGCAGAAAGATGCAAGGGCTGAATTGAAGAACCAGGTCATTCCTTGGCTGCAAGTTCACTGCTATGAGCCAGTTTGCTGGTAGTACTTCCAGCTTGGGACTTACTGTGCTGTCCTCAAAGTAAATGCCCATTAAAATACTGAGAGATTTGTCACTAATTTTAACAAAGCATCATCTATCTGTGATAAATAGTAGATGTTTTACATCTACAAATTTGTTGGTTTTTTTTTTTTTCTCCAGGGGGCACATATTGCAATATTACAAATGAACATTTGGCAGTAAGAACACATAGACAGTTCTTTTTTCCTCATAGAAATGATTTGGCAATACAATTTCTCTGATAAAATGAACTTAAATACCTCCAGCTTTATTTTTAGCTAGCTAAGTTAAAACCAACTTCTCCCGGAATTGTGTCCTGGTAAGCATGTTTTAAATAACTTCTAATAAAAATTCCACTTACCCAGTCTCTTGGTGTATCTACCTCTGTAACTAATATAACCTTTCATGACTTAACAGTAACACTATTTTCACTAATTGAAGATCTTCCATTTATCTGTTTTCTTTTGGGGAAGAGATAAATTCTTTATTTGGGTTTAGTTGTATATTGAGTGTGGAAGGTAGATAGTTTTAGAGCATGATTCATATAGTAAGACCATCACTTTTTGGAAGTTTGGAGTGCTCTGAAGCCCAGATTCACAAGGAGGGAAATTTAGCCTTTATAAGCAATTTAGAGCTCCACATTGTCTGGGTATATCGATTTATTGCATAATATCTGTGTTAATGATTTTTCTGTAGGTTGGGGAAAGGCCTGCGAAAGATGAGTTTTGCCCTCCACCATATACTCACTATGAGGTCCCACCAAGTTTTTATCGATCTGCCATGATACTCAAGCCACAGTTAGGACTGGGTGCAGTGTCCAGGTTACCATCTGCAAAGAGCAGGATTCTCATTGCGAGTCAAAGATCCTCAGGTAGCTGTCTCCATCAGCAAGGAGAAATAACAAATGCTCCCAACCTCTATCATCCTGATGCTTCAGGTAAAGTATGAACTTTCTTTCCTTTTACTGTAGTCACCAGTAAGATTTTTTTTTTTTTTTCAGAAAGAAATATCACAAACTAAACAATGTCTTGACCTGATACTACAAAGCTCCAACAGCACTCTTTGAGGTGTGTCTTTTTATCCTGCAGCAAGGCTGACTGGGGAGTCTGAGACTTGCGCAAAGGTTGTTTAGGAGGTCATTGCCAAAGGAGGAGAATACTTTTCAATAATTCTCATTTTACTCCTTTTTATCTTCCTCCACCTTGTAAATGCCTCAAAAATCTTTGCTTTTGCCCTGCAGAAGGTAATGGGCCATTTTCCTCCATCATGAAGGCCCTATTGTTCAGTCTGGATTTGACATTCCCCCACTGTGTTGTGCTCTGAAAGCCTGGGCAGTGTTCAAATGTGCCAGCAGAGACCTTGATTCTCTGAAACCCTGGTATACACCTCCTTGGAGACAACATTTCTAATACCTTATTCTTCCCAGTTACTGCCCAGCTCAGCATGACCCTGAGAAGAATTACAGGGGAGGGAAAAGCAAGAGAAGAGTTGGAAGAAGTGTACGATGCCACAAGACAGAAATATTAATTAGTTCTGCAGGACACTTCTTGGTACCCCGGAAAAGCTTTGAGGTTTTAACAGTGCACATTTAAACAGCTGCAAGTTCAGAGACAACTGAAAATCAGTAATTTCCAGAGTGAAACATAGCAGCTGTTTAACAGCCTACAAATCTGCAGAGACTTTTTTAAAATAGTCATAAGGGCTTAAGTTAAGTAATGACTTGGTGTTATATGATCCCTTCTCTTGCGCCAGGTTGGGAGTCCTTCTGATACACGCTTATTTAACCTGTTCATGAAAAACTATTTATAAAAATCTTCAATATGAGGTCCTGGAGCCTCTGAAAGCAGGACTGCTCCAATGCATTACCTTCTTTCCAGTTTAAAGTTTTCCGTAGTGTTTTGCCTAATCCCCTTTGTTGCAATTTATTTCCTCTTCCATCTGGAGTGGATGTGGGGTCTCTTTGCAGTTCTTTGAAAACTATTACTATCTCTCCTCAGTGTCTATTTCTCCATACTAAGAAGCAGGAGAAATTTAGAGACATTTAGAATGGAAATGCCCCAGAGTGTCTTGACTTTACCCTGAGAGGACAGTCTCTGTCAGTAATACTAGTTGACAGGATTTGGAGTTTATCAGAAAATCAAATCAAATCAAATCTCTGTACAGAAACACAGTGCCTGTTGCCACTATCCTTTACTATCTGATCCTCCATCTGGAGTTTATCTACATTGATGCCATTAGCAGAAGCTGACCAAACTCAGCTGTATGTGACTTCTGAGACATTCCAAGATTGCAGACTGGGTAGTAAATACCATTTCAGCCCTGTGACTTGAGTTCAGTCAGCATTAAACATGAGAATACAGGTGCAGAGTGTAATTGGATCATAATTTCCATTTAAATGAAACTGCAAGAGGCTGTGAGTTCAGGATATGAGTAGGGTAAGTTGTTGTATAACTGGAAACAGTTTGGAAGATAGATATGAGAGGAATATACAAGCAGGGCCTATTAACAAATAAACTGTCTTTTCTGATTCTCAGAAATGAACTTTACCTTGATTTTTATTCATCCATTATCCATCCATTATTCACATTATCCTGCATCATTGATGATGGCAGACATGACTTTTCCTTAGCCACTTTTAATCCATATAGGAATTTGTCTTGTGTATGTTAATTTACTGTCTTCTTATATTATGTGATATTCTAAAATCTAAACAGATCCAGCCTTTGAGTCCTATTTACTGTCTTTAATAGTGCCTTAAAAAATGCCGGTGCATGAGAAGTATACATGAGTAAATTGCACTAGCTGTTAGTGTGATTCTATTCCATTGAAGTTGTATTTCCTAAAGTTTTCATATTTCTCATAAGTTTTTTGTTGTTGTTATTTTTTGAATTTTTTTTTTTTTTTTTAATCTCTGATTATTTCTTAGACTTTGTCTGTTTTGGAAGTGAAATTTAATTCATTGCTTTCCATAATTTCCTTCCTAAAACTGTTCATTTGCTTGTTTCTCTCTAGTCTATTGATACCTTGCTGTTTCAAAAGTACTAATAAAGATACCTCATGGTAGTCCAATAATTTGTCCATCATCTCTTTTAGGATCCCAAAGTGGGTCTCATCTGGTGCTTAAGCTCTAACTGTTTCTATTGATTTGAAATTACTCAAGACTTGTTCTGGAGAGGTTGCTAATGTCTCTAGTTGTCAGCTGTCCACCTCAGGACAGATTATTTGCACTTCTGGCATCTCACCTTCCATTTTCCTTGCAAGAGGAAGAATGTGTTTGGTTTTTTTGCAACATATTCTGTTGCAAAGTACTTCTCACTGCTTTCTGTTGGTTCAAAGCTTCCCCTTATTTATCTTTCCTGTATTTCTGACATCTTATTTTGATTTCTTTATTTTTACCATTTATTTCCCAATTATCCATTCAAGATTGGCTTATAATCACATTTTCTTTGACCAAAGCCTTTTTCCTTGTATGCCTCGAGTGACTTAATCTTTCTCTCAGCAACATATAACTTCACAGGTCAGCTTAGCACGCTTCTTGTCTTTAGTACTGCCTTTTGAGAGAAATAAATTGCTCGTGAAAGAGGCTGAATTGACAGAAGATAGGACAAGAGTGGTACAGGAGTGCAAAGGCAGCAGAGAATTATTTCCCATGCCTGTGCCCACAGCAGCGGACCAGGGGTGGGTCCCTGGTTACCATGAAGGGGATGGATGGGACAGCATCCGCATTATTGGTTTTGATACAATATTTGAAAAGCAGGATTAAACGCAGCTTTGCTATAGTCATATTTACAGACAAAAGAAAATGAAATGCATGACATATGGTCAGCATACTGGAAGCAGAGCCAGTGAGACTTGCTTGTGGGTGTTGTGGGGTGTGAGGGCTTGGGTGACTACAGCAAAATCAGTTAGGGTGTAGGGGGTATTTTTGCCTTCAAGATTGCTAATCAGCATCCCTTGCAGCTTGATCCTGGGCTTTTAATCCAGTTTCCAATCCTGGTGATTTCAGTCCTGCCCTGAGGTAATGGAAACAGAAGGATCTCGCCAGTTGCCATCCCGTGACAAAGTGTGAAGTACCATGGAGGCTTTTAAATGGAAATCACCATGTCGAAGTATTGAGGACAGCAGCAGTGCCTCATAATGAGGATTTTATTCCCCTTTTCCATACCATTCATAATGTAGCAGTCTGGTTAAGCAGCACTGATAAGCTGAGTGGTTTGGACCATGCATAATACTCATAAAACTGACTCTAAAGTAATTGATAATTAAATCCCTGACCTGCTGTGATAGACTGCCAAGTACTACAAGTACATTAGAGGTTTTGTTAGTTTTAAGTTATGCAACGTAGAAAGTAAAATAGTAAGGAGTGTTCCCGCTAAGTGTGATACCTAAAATGTGATTTGAGTAGAGATCCTTCTTCATCTGTAGGATATAAGACATATAAGACATGGGGTAGCATTGGCTGCAAGTTCCTTATTAAGCAGTGCTGCTCCTTAGGTGATGCTTTGCCTCAGATGGGTAGGGAAGCTGCCTGACTGTAAGAAAAAGCATTCTGAAATCTAGATAAGATAGGAAGGCATTGAATTGTGATATAGGTGGAAAAGAGTCTCCAAAAGCTTAACGTTCGTTAATTTTATGTAAAATGACTCTGCTCTTTCTGTGGGAAACTTGTAATTCAAAGCAAGCATTGAAGGATACTGTGTCTATAACATGTAAAATATTAATATGTTTTCCTTGATTATAAAGACTTCTTGAAGCGTGTTAGGATTTGCATTTATTAGCAGATTATTTTTAAGGAATTAATGTCTGATTTTGAAAAGTATAACAGAGATCTCATAGTTGAAACTTCAGTTTAATTATACTCATTAATTTAACTTAATTCTGCATTTTTCAGTAGTGTTTACAGTATTTTTTTCTCAGAGTGAGTTAATGAAATGTTGTTTCCTTATCACCTCCCTGTGTATAAAATTTGTCAGTCCTGAGGTTCCAGATGCTCCTCTCATTTCTAAGCAAGTCAACTTTTGATAAAGATAGAATTCACACATAAATCAGGACAGCAGTGTTTCTCATTAGTCAGATAGACACAGATACATACACTTATTTGTGTCTTTGCATATGTATAATGTATTTCATCAGGAATGCTACAATACGTCTACAGCTTTCTCCCAGTAGGAAAGCTTTATTTTCATGTTTATTCTCAGGAATTCTCAGAATTGAGCATGTAAATGAGATTTGATGTTAGAAAATGAGTTTTGAGATTGCTTCCTGAAATGTTGCTTCGCTGATACGCCAGCTGTGTACTTAGTTTATAGTTTTGCAGTCTGAGGTACTTGGATTTGAACTGGCAACTTCTTAATTGTTTAAGGGAAGAGATGACAAGGGAGAATTCACAGAGGAAAATATTCTCTGTGCTTCACTAATCTGCAGAGTTTTTAGTTGGCACTCTGCTTTCTTTGAGAGAGCAATCCTACTGTATTTCATAAAGAAAAATCAAGTGTTTCAAAGACCCATACACACTTCCTCATGAGTTTTTTTAAGGACATTGTCATCTTACTTGAGACGTAGCCATCTGCCACCTCTCTGCTCCCAACAACTGCTGTGTCTTCAAAGAACAAAAACACATCATATGACAAGGGTTGTCTATATGACTGTTGTACCAAACTGCCATTCATAGGAACAGTATCTCTAACAGTCTGGATGTAGCAGCAGGCAAATACTTCATACCCTACCTCCTCCCAAGCATCATCGCTGGCTGGGCACCCACAGCACTTGTGAGCAGCAGATGAGCAGCAGCTGGGCAGGTGGGATGCGGCTCTGGTGCACAGAGAAGTGTTCTTGTTGGTCTGGGCTTTCGGTGGAAAAGGCAGTGAGTGAGATTCAGGCACTGGCCGTTCCTGTGTTGGAAGTTTCTAAGGGATGCTCCTGCTTTGCCCATTAGCTGCAAAGCAAAGCAAAGCAAACATTTTCAGTTTGAATGAATTGTGAGATGACAAATTCTTGGGGTGTTGAGAATGTGGTAACCAGCCTTGGTTTGCCTGGGATTTGGGAAGGTGAAGAGCAACTTTTTGGAGCTTTTAAATCTGAATCATGAGGAGATGAGCATTTGCTACCACATCATTATGGACTGGCCTATCAGAAATTAATTGATATTCAGCAGTGGCAACTGTTTTGCCATTGGAACTGAATTGTCCCAGGCTTGACAGGGTAACTGGGCACAACCTGCTCACTGCTGTTTAGGTGTAAATTTTTGAAGCCTCAGTTCTTGTTCAGAGAGAAATTGTTATGTCTATAACAGGGAAACCATAAAGCTAGTGGCAACAGAATGGGTTTCTCACTTACGCAGTTTGGTTTTAATGCACAAAGATACCAGTGAGATGGGTTAACTCTTCTTGTGTTATCTCTGACTAATGCAGTGACCTTGCAGTTAAGTTTTTTGCCCCAAATTCCCCAATATGAAATAAGAATAGTGATGTTCAGAACATCAGAAAGTGAGAGAAAATATCTAATTGTTAAATTTTAACAGAAATTCTATTTAAAAAAAAAGGCAAAGCAAAGCAAACACAAAAACCCTACCACAAGATAACAAAAGCTTGCCAAGGATCCCTGAATTGTGGAGTTGAAGTCTTGAACCACTACTCCTTTTCATAAAAATATATCTGTGTAATTCCCTTCTTTAATTTTTCATTCATTTCAGCTAAAACATATTTCAGATTTCACGGAGAAGTCACATGAAAATTGCTTCTTACACGTGCATGAAGGTGCGATTCATGTGCAGTGGGAATGCATGAGAAATGTAGCTCAGACTTCTCTGAAGTGTCCCCAGGCACATCTAGTTTGTGTCAATCAGTCCCTACCTCAAAATGTTTTCATGTTTCAGGTTGGGAACAGCTTGAAGCGTCAAAGAAAATCACTCATGTGCGTACAGACAACAATACTTAATTCTATAATTAGCTTCAGGCAGTGAAACAATTGGAAAGATTTTTTGTCAATTTTTTAACTTATTTTGGCAGATTTTTATTAAAATGAAAGCTGGTCATTAAAATAACTTCTGTTTTGAACTTGCAGACCGTGTTTACAGGAGTACTTCTGCACTTTTAAAAAAGAAATAAGGAACATCCATGATAAAACTTGATATTTAGAACAGAAAATATATACAGTAGGCTGATGCCTCATGTATTTTAATGAGAAAGAAGATACAAAATTATTTAGCTTTAAGGATTTGAATGCATCCCTAATGAGGATAATGTCCTGCCCTCAGGTCCTCATGGTACAGAAGAACTGGATTACAAAGAAGAGAAGTGAAAAATAATTTAAGGTTGATGATGAGTTCAAGATGCAAAATGTTGTTAGTTCAGGGAGAGTTTGAACTGAAGTCATAAACTAGAAACATAAACACATGAAAGTGTGAGAAAAAAAGCACTGAATCCTCTGCCTGAGTCTGGGAGAATGACTTTGAAGGAAAGGTAAAGATGATGGCTGAGCAACTTGTCACCTAAAACCTTCTGGTTTTAAGCAAATTATTCTTCTTCAGTGACACTCATGGTGCTTGGTGTGTTGCAGACTGCAGGCGCTTGGTTGCATGGTGGTGCAGAGAGCAGGCAGTATGGGGCCTTGGTGCTGGCATCCCTGTGCTTGAGCTGGGGATGTGGGAGTCTCTGATGAACCTCACTGCTCTGGGGCAAGCACATTTGAAATGCTTTTTGAATAAAGCCATTTCTAACCACTTTACCCCACTGCCCCGGTGGAATTTCCCCTATTTTGTTGCTGGAAATCTGTGATATTTATAGGTTTATTTCTCTAAAATGGAAAAATCTCTCCCTCCGCCTCTTTTTACTGAGATTGCTATGTAGTCTAGGCATGTTGGTGCAGTTTTGGAAACCTGTAAAACCCACAAGAGACAGTCCCATACCTTCTCCCTGCTGCCACTGACCTGGGCAGGTTCCTTGCTCCTGAAGCTGCTTGCCATGAGTATTTGTCTCAGCTTCGAATCTGGACGCTACCTGAGCGTGGTCCTGTCACTGATGTGACACATGGAATATTTTGCAGTGGGGAAGAAAGAAGTCTGGCTTGAGGTTGCTTTGCAGATAGCCACAAACCAGCTGTAATGGACCACTGTCAAAGCAATGCTGCACAAGCCTGGCAGTAAACAGACAGTGACCATCACTGCTTATCTCTTCTTCGTGCTCATATGCCTGCACTGCCCTTCACCTGGAACCCACAGCTACCTCTGAGCCCATCTTCACATCATCCAAATGAAGCCAGATTCAGGATCAGAGTCCAAAATTACCTCTGTTGGTGCCAGAGAAGTGAATGGGGATTTTAGCAGTCTTTTGTTACACGCTGTAGATAAGTTGTTATTTTCCTTTGGATTACTCTGCACAGCATGTACTCCTCCCGGCTGGTAAAGGTATCCATCTCCTTGAGTCTTAATAAAGGGCTCCGCTTGGGAAAAGTGTGTACAAAAATGCATTTGTAAGAGCTTAGAGTACATAAATTGCTTTGTTTGTTGAGCAAGGAGCATTTTTTGATGTCTTTATAGGAATGTGTTTTATAGGATAATGAAACTTTTTAGCTTGGTGTTAAACATATTTCTATTTCAAAAGAAAAGGCTTAGTTTTGTTAAACAAAGCTTAGCATTAGTATTGTGATGAGGTACACAACTATCTTTCAAAATCCCCATAACACTTTTCTGCTCAAAGGAGTTAGTCTTGTTTTCTCTAAAGTCTCTGCAAAGTGTAATGCTTCATTAAAATTAATAAGGCTGTGACCTACATAGTTTACAAAAGAATTAAATACGGTAATAATATGAAGACCATATTCTTACTGTGCAGTTAATTTGTGTTTATATTATGAAAGTTCATTTCTTCCTTTGAAGTATGTTTTAGGCTAGTGTACAAATAGTGTTCACTGAATAAGAATGGAAAAAAGGGTGACTTTGTGGCCTTTTCTGGCAGAATATGTTGATAGTTTTTAATGATGCCTTGTCTCCTATCCCATTAGTCCCAATGACTGATTACATACTCAAGCATCAGTTTTTGGAGAATGTTGTTAATATTAAAAAAAAAAATATATGTTGTCAAATCTAGAAAGAAAAATTCTGTCCAAATTTATATGCAGTTGAGGTCTAGATTCACTTGGTATCCAGACCTTCCAATCAAAACCAAACTCTAATCTTTGGTCCCTGGCCTTGAAGACAATCCTGCCATGCTCATGGACCTTTGGCCTGTGAGGACAATGTGGAACATTTATGAACCTATGCTGTGGATTTGCCTAGGAAAGTTTGCAGAACACAGGTTAGGAGAGAAGCTGAAGACAGATGACCAGTTTTTACCACAGGCACATACAGTAGCTGAACTCCTGTTGTTGCCTAACTTCATGTGTTATAAACCTGCCATTGGCAGTTGTCTGAGACTTGGTTGATGTCACTTACATAGGATGATGGGGACATTAATGGGGAGAAGTCTGTCAGTGGAAATGACTGGTGGAAATGGCTTTTATAAAAAAGTACAACTTTATGGGTCACATCCTTGTCCCCAGAGTTGGTGCAAGAAAAGTGAATCTTGTTTTAGAGAAATTTGAAAGAAAACTTCAAAGAAGTGTTTTCTTTGATAGAAAAAAAGGAAGTTCTATGTCCTTGTTGGCAGTGTACAATAGTTTCCAAAATTGGAGGTTATGCGTAGCATGTTTGTCTCTGTGTATGAGGGTTTTTTAACTGACACATAGCAAATGTAAAATTAGAAAGTGATACAGCGTTAAAGAAGATAACATTGAAAGAAATTCTTAGCAGCATTGAACTATATTACTTTGCTGGAAATTTGAGTTATGCCTCATGGGTACTTGACACAGTTCATATTTTAAAAATTATTGTGACCTGCAATTTTTCCACTGAACGTCTTTTTAGTGCAGCAAAGGGTAAGACATCACTGCAGTTTGATCAGCTATTAAAACTTGTATTCAGTCTTAATACTGCCTCTATGTAGCTGGGTGTTACAGGAAATGATCAGTGTCTCCCAGTTTAGTTTATTTAAAAAAAAATTCTTTCTTTTTCCTTCTTTCAGTTGATCTTAAGAAAGGATCATGTCCAAGTGCTGCAAAATCAAATCTTCCCAAGCCCTGCCAGTCTGGACTTCGTCCTCCAGGTTATTCACGGTTGCCGGCAGCAAAGCTGGCTGCATTTGGTTTTGTCAGGAGCTCAAGCGTATCCTCTGTCTCCAGCAACCAGTCAAACGACAGTGCTCAGAGTGATCACAGCAGGACAACTAACCGTAAGTCCAAAAAGTGCCCTTCTGTCAGGAGGAATATTAAATAGATGTATTCCAGGATTGTCCAGATTGGAGTTTCTGTCGAATTTAAGACTAATGAAATCTGTGCAGTACTCGCTAATCTCTTTCGTGCCGCTGACTTTGGTTTGCTATCTTGATTTCTGAGTCAGATTTATTTTTTGAAATATCACTAATAATTATTAAATATTAACAAGTATTTAGTAAATATTATTGAATATTTAAAATATTATTATTAATAGGTGAATAGGGGCTGTCTGTACATCGCATAAAGAAGTGGCTGGTTTCCCTGGTACAGAGAAAATCCCATTAAGAGTGAACCCGAGGCATTTTTGTATTTTGTTTTTACCTGGAGCATTCCTTCTTACAAGCTCAAATAGTAAATAAACATAGTAAACTGTGTGTGGTAAGTAAATGGCAGCCAATGCAGAGCAGTTCAGGACAAAGATTATCTAAAATAAGCAGTATAATCTTTCTCATCTTCTTTTCTTCTGCTTCTTAATATTCAGTATAATAAACTCCGTTTAGAAAACTAAGCAAATAATATGAGCTAGTGATATGATCAGAACTGATATCATAGCTGTTGTTTCATTCACCAGACTTTGAATGATCCCATGCCAGATATGTCATTCCAAATCCTATTTTCTGTAAAGGCTGTTAATTTTATGAAGTACAAAATAATACCCACTGGATTGTGCAGTCCTTTGGAAGAGTGCGCATGCCCTGGGCTCAGAGCATGAAGGGGGATTGAGGAATTTTCATGCCCATTTTTCTTTGAAGACTGGATTGAGCCTGAACTGTGTCAATATCAAAGTGAGTGGTATCAGCCTAGGAGGGTTGCAGATGGGGCCACCAGGTGATATGAAGCAGCCGAGGAGACAAGATGCTGCAGGCCCCTAAGTCTTTCACTGTTTGTATTACTTTGAAATTAATTAAAATAAATGCAATGAAAATAGTGTAAAACCCTAAGGATTTTCTCTTTCTCCTTTATATGGGGTGATTGAAATGCCAAAGACTAATGTGAATAGGGACTTCTAACTTTTACAATGCCCCCAAACATGCTTGTATCTTGTTTTACTGTTGCACCGATCACTCATTTCTGTTTATTTCCTAATAAACCTTACTCTTAGGGTACTCAACCTCTTTTACTTTGTGCTTTTACCCTACCTTTATGCCTTTGGAAAGCTTTTCTTTTTATCTGGTGTTGTAATCTTTTAGTCTTTGGTTATCTAAAACCTGTGTTGGGGACAGAACTACCTGATTTCTGATAAGATATAAGCCACATCTCTGTAAGGAACGTTGTTGTCTAGCAATTTGAGGTGTGAATCTGAAAAAAATGACATCTATATGTACAGTACTGTCCATGAACACAGTAGATGCATACAGCCTATACAGCTGAGAATTCTCTAAAAGGAAAATGCTCCAAGATGTTGAATTTGAGTCAGTTGATTTGCATTAAAAAAACTGTGGAAGAAGCATTAATAGTCTTAAACACAGAAAGTTATATCTTACTCTTCAGTTTTCTTAAAGGAAGTTGATTTCATTTATATATTCTGGTGTACTTTTATATTATATTTGTACATTAAGCCTGTAAAAACTGAAACCATATTCCACTCACTGGAAGGATGTGAAAGCATTTGGCTTCAGCTGACTTCATTGAAGATGGTAACTCTCTTTAATGTCGGGATCAGGATGTTGTGACCAACTTGTGCATATTACAAGAAAGGTTTTGATGGATATGAAAATTACCCAAGGGAAGTGTTCTGCTTGTAGAAATTCATGTAGAGATGAGCACAGCATGTCACCTGATGAAAAATAGCACCTATAACTCTGCTCTTGCTGCCAAGTTAGATAACTCATCTAAGCCTGTGTCTGTTTCTCTCCACCACCATGTGAGAGCAAGAGAATGAGCCAGTCCTGATGTCTCCTCTGTCACATGGTTCCTGTGACATGCACAGCTGTCTAGCCCAGAATTCTTTTATTTGCCTTTAGCTGGACAAGGGTGAGAGAAGGAGAAGGTATGTTGACAAGCAGATAGGGCACATCTCATGTTTAGGGTGCCAGCCCTCTTGTAAGTCATCACACAAGATGACACAGCATCTTATGCTTACTTTGGATTAATGGCAACACAACTCTTGTTCATCCTTCCTGATAGGGCAGATAGATAGGAAGAAAAAATTGTTTCCTTAGTGTTGATTTATTAACTTTCATAGAAATATTATCAGTGTGAAACTGTACCATCTTTTCCTAGATATAGTTCATCTGCCAGCAAGAGTTAAATTAGTTACCCAACACCCAGGGAGCACAAATTAGTTGCTTTCCATTCTACCTCAGCTTATTTACCACAGAGCAGCAGTGCACTTCAACATGCACAGAAAGGATGTAGGGGAGAAGTATTGCCTCAGTAATCTTAGCATGACATATTATTTCTTCCCTTCACTGTCAGCTGGAAGAATGATTTTATTTAAATTAAATAAATAACTGATTCTGTAGATACTACCCAAGATCATGTCTTTGACTAAATCAGGTTTCCTAGAGGGCAGGATGAAGTTTTACTGTTAATTTCCTAGCTCAGTAGGGTAGAAAATGCAAAACTATCTAGCTGTAGAAATCTTCAAACATACATAACACAATTTCCCATTTAAATAGCATGTCTGTTTCTCAGGGAGACAGAAGTAGTTGATAACATCTTACAAGTGTGCATGTATTATAAATAGAGGAGTTGCTACTGTTGTCACTTGAGGGACTCACCTCAAAATCATGACGTATTATAAGTTACTAAAAAGCCAATGACTATGGCTAGGTGAGAGAAAAACAGTGGTTTATTTTAGGGAAAGAGTGTTCTAGGATAAGGGCCCCTAGTGGGATCCTTTTGTTACTTTCCTCTCCTCCGCCAGATGTCTTGAGGTGCTAGCCCTTCCCAAACACATTTCTTTTCAGAAGTCCTAACCAGGTCTCTGTCTAGAAGTAAAACTCTACTTGTTTAGAGTAAGGAGACATGGTGTTTGTGTTGAAGGGACGTTTGTTAATGGAGCTGCAATGCGGCAGGTTTGTTCTTCACCAGATTTTTCCCTTTCTTGTGACCCCTTTAAGAGCAGTAAGCCTGGATGTGCACGGAGCCTGTGCTATGCTCCTTGGTTGACTTTCTGGTTATACCTCGCGTTTTCACATTGACTCAATTAAATGTATTTTTAAACAGTGGCACTGTGCTCCTTTCCCATGGTAGAACAGGGCACACTGTACAGCACTTGCCTGTTTGTGCTCTGGTCTTTCTTAGAGTTCCGTCCCTGGATTGTGGGTATAAGCCCGATTGCTCTTCATCAATAACATGCCAACTGTGACAGTCACGCCACCAGCTGCTAATCAGGAGCAGTTGTAACAGGGCTCTGCTGCTATGAGGTCCTGCCCAATTTTGTGTTGAGGCTGGAGGGAGAGCTCTGGTATCCAAACTGCTCAGCATCTCACCAGTTTCTGTGGCAGGGAACTGACCTTCAGGCCAGGGTCACTAGTCTGTTTTGGCCATTTAAAATCCCATTTTTGGTCTCTGTGTTGACTTGTGGACTTGTGGTCTGTGAAGCTCATTCATGGTGATGGTGGCATATAAGGCAGCTTCTCACTTTGCTGAAGGAGGTGAGATGTAATGTCAGAAGCCAGAGACCATTCCAGTTCAAACCTGGGTTCTAGAATGGATCAGGAGAGCTCATCATGTATCGCCACTGCCTGTCCTGGCCTGTTCAAAATGAAATGGTTGAAATGGTTCAGGGTGAGCTCTTTGTTTGATATGGAGGACAAGGGCAGTTGTGTTTGAATAAAACAACTCAGAGAAGTGGAGGCAGTGAGAGCTTGCTGTACCAGTGGAGGTGGGGGTGCGTGGTGTGCCCATCCTTTGTTACTACAAATGTTCCTTTCTGCTCAGTGTGGAGCCTGCAGCTCCCCCTGCCACTTTCACACCTCCCATCCCATGGCTTCCCACATCAGAGCAGCTTTATACCACAGTGCAGCAAGGCCACGTGATGTCTTCTGCTTGGGCAAAGTCAGATGGCCTGACACCTGATGGACATCTGGGAAACTCCAGGCTGAGACTCAGCTGCAGGTCCTGCTATCAGCCCTACCCAGGTTTTTTCTGTGCCACAGATAGGTTTGTCCACTAATATTTTTGTTCAAGATTACCTGAAAAATTCAAGTTTACAGTCAGCTCTGGCCTATTACTTTGGAGATTTTCAAAAATGCATGATATTTTAAACCATTATTCATTATTTAGACAAAGGGTTTATTGTTTATCAAAAAACTTTTTGCTTGTTTGCAGCCTAAGTTGGCTAGAATAGAAAAATTCAGATAGTCCAATCTAAGAGGAGTGTGAATGTATTCTGCAAAATATGAGAAGAAGTGAATGACTAGAAAGTTCTGTTGAGGTTGAAACCAGTAACATTTGGGAGTGAAAGTACTGTGTAAAAATAAAGAAAAACTCCTAAATAGCTAACTTATAACAAAATACCTAACTTTGTGTATTTCCCATTAGAATTTTAAATTCACTGTGTTGAAGTCTGCTTCAATAAAATTTGCCTAAGAGATTCACATCATACACTGAAGGTCCACAGTTGTGAGATGTGGTTCCTAATATTAACTTGTGATTCTGCAGGGAGGTAATACGATGCTCAGACTGTAACTTCTGATATACTATTTTGGGGGGCTTAGAGTTCTCTCCCTTTCTTGTATCTTCATTTTTAGTGATCAGCTGAATACCCTGTTCACATGATTAGCTTTATGTACTTCATCAGAATAGACTCTAATGTTTGTAAGTACCACATGGGAGACAGTTTGTTAGCACGTGGAAGAGTTTGATGTGTGGAGGATTTCAAGGACAGATTGTTCAGAATGAGTTAAGGTGTGGTAACTGCTATGAGTTTTGGAAATGGGAAAATGTAGGTATAATATAGGGAATACTTAATAGTCATGAGGTCTATTAGTCTGTTAAATAATCACCCAACTCAAGTGATGCAATCCCTGTTGTTCAAGATTCTTAAAATAGAATAATAACATGGTGTTAAAGGCAACTCTTCTCCAGTGAGGTGCTAGACTAAAAGACATAATGCTGTTCAATACCTACTCACAGTTCTGAATGCTGAAGTGATTTCTTTTCAGACTGAATGAGAAAATGTTAGTGAATATTTCAAAACTTGTTTTAGTATCCCATGACAGCTATTGCTTTGTTAAAAATTATAGAAATATGAAATTGCATGTTTTATGTAAACTTCAATGATCCCTTACTCAACATATAGAATTTCTCACTGGTTTTTGACCTTGCATTTCCTGGCCTTGCTAGATGTTGAATTTCCATTTTAATATGCAAAAATGTCGAAGTGTCAGATTTATGTGGGTGGAGAAATGAGGAAATTAAAGTGAGAACAGAAGCCTTGAATAGATACCTAATTGCCTTCAAAATGGGTAGAACATTCAAACTTGTCACATGGTAGACAGGTATACTAAGTGTTCTTAAATACATGACTATTGTGTAAATACGAAGAGTTTCCTGCATGAAAATACATTCCAATAATTTTTCTATGGCTGATTTTCTGTTCAGTTTTCTACCTGACAAATTCAATTTTTTTCCCCTTCTGATCTTATTCTGATATTAATATTTTGATGGAAAAATCCCTTTATGCCATCATTTCAGTGTGAATAGGGCTAAAATAGACCAGTATTGAGTGAGGATTCTCAGCTTTGTGGGCGAAGCATATGGAAAAATGCAGTATGTCATCCCGGAAGAGCAATGGCTAAAAGACATTTTAGCTGCCTTCAGACTCTCAGCATTTACTTTTCATATTCTGGTTGTTAAAGGTGGGCAAAAAAAACATTCAAAGAATGACTTGGAGATGTAGGAACAGAGGTTTCTCTCTGTTTGCAGAGACTGAAACAACTGTGCTGAATTATAAGTTGTCCATTAACTTCAGTGGGTTTTAGCTATGGTGCTTGTGATAATATTTTAAATGTGATAATATTTTAATAGCTCAGATAATGTTTTTGCTATTTACATCCTTTCTCTGCCCATCAGAACACACAGCAGAGGGAAGCAGTTCCGCACTGGGAAGATCTGTACCACCCCTTGCAATGATAAAGTAGAGACAGGAAGATCAAGCTGCTTTAGAAATGCCGAAGTACTTTTATATGAAGATGCCAACCAGAAATATAAAGGGGTTTCAAATTTGCTGAGTTTAAGTTTGTCAAAACTGAAAAAATCCATGAAACTCTCAATGCTGCAAAGCTTTCTATGAGCAAAGAACTGTTGAAAAAGTTTTGCCAAGTTCTTGTGCCAGTTCAACTCAACAGAGTGCTTAATCATCATGTTTGTTATTGTTATAAAGTGCCATATCAAATCTTCATTTTTAGGTGCAAGAAGGCCAGCCTGGGAGATTCTGTGTCTGTGTTCTAAAATTGTCCTGGCTCAGACCTGGCAGCTCCAGTTCCAGTTTTTGGCACTTATTTCTGTCTCACTTTTTAAAAGTGGCTTAAATTATCCACCTCACTTTCCTGTCCATAAAATGGGGTGGGAGAGTACAAATGTTTGAACAGCTTTGGGTAATAGGGCAAGAAGGAAGAGACGGATGGTGGTAAATCCTCTTTCCTGGCCCATTTCCACACAGGATTATTTGACTGATTATGAGCACCTAATTTAGTCACTGCAACTCTTGGTGTTTAATCTGCCAAGAGTAAAAAGTAGTTCAAACGACTCACACACCAGGCTGCTAGACACCAGTTTCACTGGAGAAGGTAGTGCATTGCTCCATGATTAGATTATTCCCATTACAGACACCCAAAGTGTCTCCATTCTTTAACTCTGTGGGGAGATGTTCATGAGATGTCAGTCTCATGAATGAACCTATTTTGGCAGCCTGCTTAGATACCCCTAATAATGCGTGGTTTCATCAGCGCCTCTTTTCATTTTAAAGGTGTCCTGTGGCTGTTTTTGTGCTGCCATGGTCAATAGGAGATCATGACTACTTTATTTATTGCAGTGTAATGAACTTCGTTCATTTCTTAGAGGGATACAAAGAAATCAGTGAAATAGTTTCTAAAATTTCTGGATTTGTAAATCATTAAATCACATTTTCTAAAATATGTAGTCTCCAGGGATCCTGAAGGGTATCCCACTTGATAGGGATGTGAGGGGTCACAAGGAAGAAGAGAGCTGCTGGTGGAGTGTGAATTTTACGGTCTGGGGGAGAGCCTCAGTCAGTCCAGAGCCCATAACAGGGACAAACACAACATGTATCTTTCTGGGGACACACAGCACTTGGAACAGCGGCACTTAAAATGTCCTTCTGAAAATATGAAGGCAAGCAGCAGCTGGAACATGTCTATCACATCCAAATTAAAACCGTTTTGAAGACCAGAAGACTCACTATAAATTGTCTCCTTTTCCTACTCTAATCTTCCTATTCTATCTGTTGATGGGGGAAATACTCGTTTAGAAGTGAGCCCTGTGGGTATTCATAGAAATGAATTAATCTTTTAATTTAGCCCAAAGAAAAATTAAGAAATAAAGCTTTGAAGAAGTGAGAGCTCATCCATTTCTCTTTTTCTTTTTTTCCTTCTTTTTTAAATTCTTTTTTCCTTCTTCTTCTTTTTTTTTTCTAGTATCCTTCATTTCCTCCATTCTGGATTAATCTGCTTTCTAATGGAACCACAGTTAAAATCTTCATAGTCTTCCACTAATGAAGTACGACCTCAGAGGACTTTTGAGAAAGTTTCTTCTTCACCATGTCCCTCTCATGCATCTAATTTCAGTTTATAAATCGATATTTTAAAAGGCCTAATTCTGGATATCTAGCTGTGGGGCTCATAACTGGGGTATTTCATTGACTTCACCTGCAGTTTTTGTGCTTTCTGAAATTCAGTCTAGGTGCATTCAACTCCAGAAAGATACATTTCCAAAAAGCACCACATATTGCTTCTGATTCAGTTTTGCATTTTGTATTGTCTATGAGGTTGGAGCTATTGAGCACAGTGAGGCGCTTTGGCTTTGAAATCCGTAGGTAAATCAAACAGTTGCCTGACTGAACTGTCAATGACAAAATTCATTACAAAATTTTATGGTAATAGGCTTTCTTCCAAAGATAGTTTTCCCCCCTCCCCCAAAAAATAAGCATTAATTTAAAGATAAAAGAAGGTTGATATGGTAGTTATGAGACAACTTTGAGTCTCACTGAGACAAAGAAATACCTTTGTCACAGTTTTGAATTTTTGAAATTTTGAAATATTTTTAAAATTATGTTTTCCCTTGAATGATTTCTGCTTAGGGTCAGTGAGGCTGTTATCTTGTTTTCCTAAACAAGAAGCAAATAAGTTAAAGGTTCAGTGTTTCTTTGATCTCTTTCAAGAAGGACCAAATTTAAAAAGTGAGACTGAGATGATCTCATTACAATCGTATTATTAATAACTGCTGTCAAAAGTAAAATGTTGTGAATTTGTCACACACACAGTTAAATCCAATTGCCGTACTAGCAATAAACAGGACCAAAGTTACAAGTACTGTAAATATTACTGGCAAATCTCATTTAGACCAAAAGGTTTGAGAAAACAGAGCTGGCCTCTTTGTGGTACGTGAAAAATCAATTAACAAAATGGTATGCTCTTGCAAAATGAAGTGTGGATAATGAACACACATAAATGGGGATTTGGGAAAAGCCTGTAAACTGTCCCTTTTGGGAGGGAAAGTGACTGATTAGATGAGAACCATGGTGGATTAGTGCAGGTATGAATTAACAGTGGAGCAAAGGAAGACAAACTTCAAAGATGTTTCTAATCTTTGATCCCATTAGGGATCCTGCAGAAGACTTGTGAATTCTAATTTAGTTCCACAAGAAGTGTTACAGCCAAAAGAGGAAAAACTTCTTCCTTGTAGAGGTTGAGCTGGAATATCACCCATGACATTTTTTCCATCACACTAATCTAGTCCAAACAGGTTAAAATTGAAGTAATTTATGTAAGTCTTCCAGGTGCTCTTGAGAATATCTGCAATAAAAGAAGGAACATCATCTTTTGCAGCTTTCAGTATTGCCACAAGTCTGTTGAGATCTAAGAACTTGAAAATTGCAGTTTAAACAGCCTTTCCTTCCAGCTTGCTACCTCACAGTGTCTAGAGGCCTGGACAAGATTACATGAGGCTGTAAACAGCTCAAAATGTTGTGGTTCTTTGTCTTGTGACAGGTGTGAGACCACAGGCTTTCAACTTGGGATTTCCAAAATTAATTTAAATGCTACAAGAAAGCTGACTGAGGTCTGAAATAAGTAAAACTACCACTGGCAGAAAAATGACAGCCTGAGACCCTCCAACCAAGAACATTATGCTGAATAAAATGGAAACAATTGCACAGTATTTTCTTTCAGGGTGGGAGATACCAGAAGCTGTAGGCTGTTGGCACACTAGACATGGTGATACTACCATCAGCAGTAGCAAATGTTCAGTCCCTTGGAGATGAGCCTGAGAAATGGTAGCGTGCTTCCCATGTAGCAGCTTTAAGGGTCTACCTGTGGGGTTGGTGTTGTTGGAGGAGAAAGCCGCTGCTGTTTGGGTTGAACCATGGTTTACAAACAAAGCCTTTGACTCTCTGTTCCTTGTGGCAAGGAGTCAACTGAGCTGGGTCACATGGTGTAAATCTTTAATTTACGTTCTTCACAACTTCAATATCTGCTGATATGGTTTGATGCAGTCTAAGTTACCATCATTACTCCCATAGAAGGTTACAGTCAGAAATACTTATGCAGAAATATGAGCGTTTAGGATGAGAGAATAAAGTACTCTAATTCACAGGTGGGAACTGGACCTTGTCAGAATAGCTGGCAGTGTTTCCATAGAAACCTCAACATCTGATTGTGGGTTGGTGAGGTTCGTCTCAGAATGGGGCATATCACTCGCTGTGTGCTGGTTAACTAAGCCGTAGTAAGGTTACTGTGTTATTTTAGTGCGCACTATTGTTGCACTAAAATAGTGTGCTAATAGGGCTATTAGTCATTGAACAGTGTCACTTCTATGTAAAAAAGTAAAAATTGCTGACAAGAATGCAATGGACGTGACACTCACACTGATCAGCTGGTGGAGTGATGCCAGCAGGAACCACCAGCAACACTAACACTGCTGGTGGACCTTGGACACAAAAAGAGGTCAGATCAGTTAGTTCTTGATGTCATAAACCTTTCTCCAGCTGAACATGACATCAGTCTTCTCTGTTTGTTTTCTTTTTTTAAAATAAGCCTCCTAAAGAAGATGAATTCCATCATAGTCCTTAATTAAACTACCACAAAGAAAGAAAATAGCTTCTAATTGTCAAAGAAGAATTAGGAGACACCCTTTTACCTCACCACTAAAAGCAGAGAAGCAATACAGTAAATAAAGGAATGAGTTGATTCCTACCACTGTTATGCATCTCAGAAATAGTGCACATTTCTGGCACTGTTACAGTGTGGTATTTATATGTGGTCAGTAGTTAACTTCCTTTCTATCACACGTTACGGTTAAACTGTGTTCCTGCCAGCCATTCCTTGAAAGGTATGTACAACCTCAAGAGAAACTAAGCAAAACTGAGTGAGGAATGATATGTTTTGAATAAAATGGCGTGTCTTGATCAAGTCGTCTTATGACCAAACCTGAGAAACCCTTGTATGCCTTCCCCTGCTGCTGAACTGTATGGAACAGCGGCAGCCTGGAGCTCAGTCTATGCTCTGAAATGCATGGTATGATTTTTTTCGGTTAGATCAAAGAATTAAAAATGCCCCACTTTGAACGTATTTTTCTCTTAAAAAACACACACGCACACACACACACATATATATATATGTATATGTAATTTATTTGGCACTTTCTATAAACCCTTCTACTCAGTTCTTACCACATATCACCAGACTATTTAAGAATTAACATTACTTTTGTAATCTGAGGAAAGGGGATTTCCCAATGAGTGTTATTACAGTACTTTTATTTAAACTGAAGAGCTATTTTTAGATGCTTGGAGTGTGTCCTGGGATAAAACATTCTTTCTCTGACATGTTCTAATGTTGACTAAATGTATTATGTACTGCATCTAGGTATCTGAGGAATTTTAATTGTCTCAGAGGTACACAATAGCTTTTTAGAATTGGGATATTTATCACTTGTCACAGCTTGTAAATTTAGATACAGAACAGGCCTGTACACTGTCAAGTTGTGTGGGAAAGTAAGAAGGCTAAGAGGTAGCGTCATGGTCTCTGTATGCCTTCCGAACAATTGTTTGAAAGTATGTTCTAAAAATGTCTAAGATGTAGTTAAAAAAGATGTAGTTTAAAAAAGCTTAAACCTGAAAGTACGAAGCAAGAAAATGTAAAAGAAAAAAGCTGATCCTAAGAAACTGTCTCTTGTGCGCACAAGTCAGTCCCACTCCTTCGGCAGAGTTGCTCTAAGAAATGTACTGAATTATGCATGGCTTACCAACAGTCCTTCAGTGGAGCTCAGTTATGATGGCTTCAGGGAATGTGTGCACTCCTGAACTGTCATCTGTCTACCTATTGTGGAAATCAAAAGTATCTGCAGACAGAAAATTCAGATTAATTGAAGAAAGCCCCTAAGCAGCTTGTTAAGTGATAGAAGCTTGCTATCAGTCACAGTCAGGAGATTAAACTGTGGACCATCAGGATAAACAATTTGCAGCTAGGATTCATTTGGTATTCCCCACTTTAGATCATGCCAGCTATCATGTTAAAAAAAATCCCAACTAGTAGAACTAGTCTAAAACCTCAAAGATTGGTACATTTTAAAACACACTGGATTTTTCATGTAGCCTACATTTTCATAACCGTGTAATTTTTTATTTTGCTTTTGGTTTTAATTGAGTTGTATAGAAGGGAAACCTTTCCCTAAATAGTACCTTAGTAGCTGTCACAGAATTAGCCAGGGTGACAGGAGGCGGTTTGGCAGGGGTGAAGCAAAAGCAGCAAGATCATGCCCAGCCCTTGTGTTGGGGAGGACAAAACATCGCAGGTCCTTGGCCCATGGGAGGACAATCTGCTCTAGCAGCTTGACGTGACAGAAACCATGCTGCAATAGGGGGTAACTGCCTCTTGTTTGTACTTGCACACCTCCAATTTGGGCAACAGAGGTTCAATCACTGCTGATCAAAGTGCTGGTTTCCTATACTGTTATTGTTTACATGTGACAAATATATCTATATTAAAAGAATGGTTAGGAACTAGATTCACTTCTTAATGTTTCTCACATCCTGACACCTGCCTGCACAGAGTCTCTCCATTTGTGTTTTCTCTGTGATCATCAGTAGTGATCCTCTTATTTACAATCATTCATTTTTAACTTCTCCCCCTCCCCTATGGCCAGATATTCAGAGTAATCATCCTGCTAAAATACACTTTATTCCTTATTTTAACAGTTTTTAAACTGTGGTAATTTTGTTAGCATCTCATTCCAAGATGCCTGTGCACTATCTCTGTTTTGCTGTTTTCTCTCATGCCTTTAGGCAAGGGATTCCCTCTCTTATTGATTCTGTCCATCACTTGCATGGCACTATGCACATTCCCTATGATGTATGTGATTTGCCAGACTGGTACTTAATAAGAATTGTGATAAGATTTGCCTCCACTACAGCAGACACAAAGCTTCACCCTGCTCTTTTGCAGCTTGAAATGAAACGTATATATAATTAGCTTTGATAATGCTTCCAGGAGACTACTACAGGCTTGCTTGAAAGTTTACCTCACTGTGTAGGTATTTTGGATGGAAGTTTTTGGGGAAGGAAGCTCCACTAGAGTTTTTAGATGTTTTCCACTGGGTGGATTGTAAAGAAGTTGGGTTTTTTGCCAGACTTGGCTATTTGAATTTTTTGCAGCTTCCATCTCCACTGCAAGGTCCTCCCACTGCTTGATATAATGCCCTGGTCGCTTGGAGCCAGGATGGATGTGCCAGCATCTCACATTGGCAGCGAGGGTTGAAACATACAGCTTGTAGTGGATAATGTGCTCAGTCAAATTAGCCCTGCCACGTCTTGAGTGTGCATCTATTCTTCCTGTGGCTAACAAGATGCTGATACCACCCATGCGCTGCCTCTGCCTGTGGTTGTGGGAGTGAGGAGCTGTGCTTGCCTGCTGCTGGTATCTTCTGACGTTTCATCTCGGGCAGCCGCGGTGCTCTGACGTTGAGGGTCCTGCCGCAAGCAGGAGCATAGCTGGAGACTGAACGCTCTCAACTTTCTCAGTCCCTGTCCTTGACTTGGTATTGGACCTGGTGATTTTTATACAAATGTGTCTCGAGAGTGAGAGATGAGATGTAGAAACCTAGTGTAGTAAAATAAACTAGGCCAGTGCAGCACTTAGTGTGTTTTATGTCCCTCAATATGTAGTGCATATTCCTGCGTATCAACTGATATGTTATTTACAGCATTTTGGTTATGATCAGAATAAATGCATTTAAATTTTAGCTTCTCTTTAACATTAGCTTCCAGAACTGGAGATAAATAAGCCACAATTGACATTGGACTTTCCTTTCATTCTAAAGTCTGCTTAGCAGATTTCTAGCTTTTCAATTCTGGCAACATTTTAGCAAAGCTACAGTAACAAATCACCTTATATGAATTACTGTTCATCTGGTAAGGGCTGGGTGGCTTTAAGTTTTATACTTTCCTTCTATTTTTGCAGTATTATGCTGGAGATAAAGCAATTTTTCTGGTATTGAGTCAAAGGACATGGATAAAGGGTGTAAAAAGTGTAAGAGCAGTCTGCAAGCACTGAGAGATGGGAAGGGATGGCTTAGCTGGGGGTGGCTCTGGCACCCACCCTCCATTAGGAGTCCTAAACTGTCCATGAGCTATGGTGGTTTGCAGCACAAGGTTTCAAAACAAACTCTCCAAGATCTCAAAGTGATGCATAGGAATTAAACAGTACAAATACAGTAAGTAAGGGCTTAAAGATCACTTGCTCTTGTACTAACTTGAGTAATTGTTTTCATTGGCTTCATGGGGTCTAGTCAGTGGCATATCCCAGAAGCACCCACTGGGAATCCATATCGTTCAGGGCACTCAGGAACGAGGTGTTTCCACTGTGACTACAAGTGGGAACTCCAACAACAGCAGATAATAAACAACCTACATTTGCAAACACCTCACTTTTGTTTAAAAAAAGCCAAACCCAATACATTATTAGCCACTTGAAGGTTAATCTATTTACATCTGCATAAAGAGCTCCAGTTAGCTGGAATATGAAGAGCTTCTCCCCATGGTGGTGTTAATTCCAGTTCCATTGATTCCGTAGAAATTGCCCTGCACTTTAACTGCTGCCTGAAGGGATAGAATGTGGTGACAGATTTCAGCATTGCTGTGTTGCATGATATGGCTAGACCGAGAAACCTTTATTTTCGGGGGACGAATCTGTTCAGTCAATTTTTTTGGCTCTAAGTGAAATTTAATACATTGATACTTCTAAAGAAGTTTCTACTGAAAGATGTTAGTAAATAATAATTGGTTTTCTTTCAGAAAACTGTTAGGGGGTGACAAGAGTTATCACTGTCATGTGGAAAGAAGTGAGGAACATCTGTATGTGCCATATTCCTCATGAGCCATCTTGAAACATCTGTATGTGCCATATTCTTCATGAGCCATCTTGAAACATATTGGAATGTTTATGTGGGGTATTTGAAGCCCAGGTGCCTCCAGCTCTCTAAACCTGCTCTGTCCTAGGAGAGTTGCTCTGAGAGGCCCAGAGATGAGCTTTCTGGGAGCACAACATGGAAAACGACCACCAGCTGTAGGAACAATGTGCTGGAAGAGATGTTTTTCCTAAACCATGTCAGGGGGAGCATGATAATGCTTCAGGACCATGTTTGAAGCATTCTGACGCATATGTCACTTTTAGTCACATGTTCTCATCTCCAGTGGAACAAAGCTCTGCTTCCCTGGGGAAAGTTTTAGAAACATTTATGCTTTTATGTAATGCAGTGATGTCCCCTCCAGACTTCCTGAGCTGAGAGAGAACTTCCATGGGCATTTCAGCAGTGAAGTATATATAGTCCTTCATCTCTGTAAAGCTGGCGTTGGCATTTATCATATCAAAGTATTCAAATTTATGAAGCAGTTTCTTGGAGCTCAGTTAGTCCCATCGGTGACTTTTTTACAGAACCAGCAGCCAAGCTGCCTCTCTGTTAACATTGTGTAGGGAAAAGAGAGAAAGAACTGTGTCATGTGAACTGCAGGGAAATTAGAACAAGCTAATCAAAGAATAGCAAAGAGAGAAGTTAGACATTAAAGGCACTTTCATACAGACCACAAAACGTGGAACTAGAAACAGGGTCCTAATGTGTATTACACTCTAATGCACAATTAAAAGTATAGCCAGAATGCAGCCAGAAAAGACCATATTTGATAACAGATACTTTTTCCATTAAGAAATGGTAATGTATGTAAGGCATTTCTCAAAGCTTTCTCAGGGAGATCAGAGACATAGGGTCAATGAAAACAGGGCAGCACAGCAAAAATTCTTTGTTCTTTAAGGATGATCAGCAATACTTGCATGATTTGAAGCAGATTTTTCTCTACTGTTGTTTATCACATGTTTAAAGGATGGACCTTGACTAGGAAGCTTGTTTCTTTTTTACTTTTTGAAAATAATTCATGATGTCTAGCCTATGTTTCTCTTGCAAGAATTTATACCTGTTTCTCTTGTTCTATCTGCAGAGGATGCAGATAATTGTTTCTGCACAAATCAGAGCTGGAGAATTGTTTCTGCCTAGTACATACTTGAAGACTGTTGTCATGTCTCATTTCATTTCCCTTCTGCAGAAATGAATTAATCCAAGTGCTTCAGCTTTTTCCCATGTCATACTTTCAGAGACCTCTGATAATCTTCTATTCCTTATCTTTGGACTTCTACTTTGTCTGAGTGTGATTCCCGGACATGGACTAGATATATAAAGCTAATATAAATCCCATTTTGTAAAACTTTTAATAATGGAAGTCAATCACCGATTCCCTACGTAGAGAGGGAAATTAAACTTTTCAGTGTTGACATGACTTGACCAAGGATACCCCTCGGAGAATGGGCAGAGCCAGGAAGATGACCCCAGACCACTGGTTTCCCTTGGCAAACGTCCTACCTGCAAGCCTTTCATTGGTAAAATGTACCATGTGGAATCACTAAAGGATCTGGCCTGCCCCCAGGAAGTGATGCATATTCTTGCAAAGTGTGAGAAACACTTCTTGTATTTATGTGCTGACTGCTCTTGGTATGACGTTAACCCATCTGAACTCCTCCAGGCTCCAGTCTCTCATAGGCTGAAGGCATGACTCTTTAAAATGTGCATTGTCCTCTTCCCTGTCACCTTCAAAACTTTCCATAAATGAAGATGGGTGCCCAAGTTTAAGCTCTGCTCAGAGTAATTCTGTTTGTGCCTTTTAGTGATGAATTAGTGAAGAAAATCAGATCATTTAAAAAAAAGAATAGCTGGTATATTCTGCTTTATCCAACCAAGTTCATTTTACCAGCCCAATAAAGTAAAACTACAACTAGCTCTAAAATGAGGCTGTAGGAGTTGCCCAGCATGAGCTGCAATTGCAGCAAATATATTTATCCTTAACTACTGTGCAGCATCGAGTACATTAAAATGTTCAGGCTTCTCCTTAGCTATATGATGTTTGCTGAAACACAGCACAGCTCAGCCACATTGAGTAAATACATGCTTACTTATCTATCTGGTTTAAAAATATTCTAATCATTATTCAGTTGATCTATACACATTATCTTTGCAATTACTTGGGCCTGTTTACTTATTTCTTGATTTGGGGGGGGGGGGTTGGGTTTTGTTTTGTTTGGTTTGGTTTGTTTTTAATAAGAATACATTCATTAATTTTCTCCTCTATTACAATAGTTTATTTGTAATTTAGGATACAGGAACTTTGTTGCCAGTGGAGATCAATGTACTAATTTGATGCCAGCAATTGCTTAACCTAACCAAAGCCAGAGGGACCCCAGTGCAAGAAAGGGTGTATTAATACAGCTTTATGAACATGCAGCACTCACACCAGCACACTGCTGATTAGAAAACACAGGAGATATTTCTTCAAAGGATTCCCAATAAAGCCTTTGGACCCGTTTCCACACGTGGATTTTTTTTTCATTGTCCTAAATACATTTGTTAGACTACCTCATTTTGAACAGCAGCTGAAGCTACATTAGGGAAAGATTTTTTTATGTGTTTAATCCATCACTGAAAACAATTGAGAGTTATATATATATATATTTGAGCTGATAAATATCTCAGCATTTAAAATCCTTCCAAAGCCTTAGATAGTGCTACTTAATCTCTTAAACATGCACTTATAATGACTTAAGAGTCCACACACTGGAGATCCAGTGACCCACTTGTTCTCTGCAATGCCGTGTGCGGGAGGTGATTTGGATTTTATTAATCCAAATAATTTTTGAACCCTGTAAACATACTCAGGACTTTGCAAGTGCTAATGAGCACTGCTTGCAAGCTAAGCAAATGGTGCTCTCCAGCCAGAAGCTCTGCGACGGGTGCACAGCCCTGTGTTGTACACTGCAGCGGTGAGCTCTGCCCTTAAAAGATCTTTTAATGTAGAGTAGTTACTAGGAAATGTGTGTGCTGAAACTTTCCGTGACGTCAGATACTGTGTCAGGGAAACAGACTGGAGATTGCCTGTAAGTTTTGAACTCAAATAATAGTATTTTTAAATGTAAATCTTCTCTATAGTATAGAAGAAAGTAGATGTTTTTCCTTTCTTTGAAGTATAGTGGTGATCGTAAATTGCCTTTCAGAATTGCCATTCTGAATGATTTATTGATAACGCTAGCTACAACCCCTTTGTATGACCCCTTACCTGTGAATTATTTCTGTTCCAGGGAAGGAGGAAAAAATTATTACATATGGAATAATATGATGCCTAGTAATTATCTCTCCTGAAGCAATAGAGGTGTATTTACTGGTGTGAATGCCATCATAAACAGTCATCATAAACCCCACTGTATTCAGCTGCTAAAAGCAGTTTGTTACTGGTAATAGTATGTATATATATTTTTAGCAGCTTTCAATATTTTTATGTCTAGCCTCTAAACTGTCAAGTTAAATGTTCCTTCTCTGTGTTTCAAGTGGTACCTTTGGTAGTTAAAATGAAAGAACACAATAATAATAAAAAAAAAAAAAGCTGAACTTACGTTTGGTGTTATTTACAACAGTCCAGCCATGTGGATTGATTAGTTGCCACCTAAACAATTTAATATCAAACATCCTGTCAGGGCATTTCCGAGAGGTGGCTTTCACAGCAGCCCTGCACAGCTGCAGCAGCACTGTAAGGGTTTCTATCCATCCTCAAACCCATTGCTTTTGCTTAAAAAGCTGTTCCATTTTTTTCCACCGTTGCCCCATTTATCTATTCCATGCATACTGTGAGACCCAATGTGTCACTCACCCCTGTCCCTGGGTTCTCTTAGCACTGCCAAGCTAGCATCCCAAGCTGCTGCTTGGGGAGATGAAAGGAGCAGCCTTGGCAGTAGTGTGATACTAAACAGCTGAAGGACTACAGGCTTTAGGAGGTGATAGGCATTTTGAGCTCACTTCATCAGCCCATCCTCATCAACAGACAGAAGGTGGTCCTTTCTAAAAGCTGCATAACAGGTGACAGCTGCTAATTATCATATACTGAAAACTTTGCATGGTGAACAAGAATGATTTATAGAGAAGAAAAATGGATATTTTTTCCAGGTCCCCACTACAGCTGACCATGCTGGACTGGGTCATGGCACTGCAGGTAGACCTTGGAAAGCCCACCTTGGTCTGTGCTTGCCTATTGTGAGCTGCTGTAGGGTACAGCTGTGTTAAGGGTGCACCTGCCCTGAATATTGCCTTCAGGTGCTTCCTTCTCTGAAGACACATCCCATCATCCTCCTCTTATCCCACAGCAGCTGTGTCACTTGAGGTTATTCTTTGACTACAGGTCAGACCAGCAATCCTCGCTATCATGTAACACTTGCACCCTCTGGAGCTGAAAGCCTTCTCAGAGGGCACTGAGGCACCTTCCATAGCACAAGAGTCATCATGCTTTGTCATTCAGACTTAAATGCATTTCTTTTGTCAAGGGCAAATAAACCTGCTCTCTTCTCACATAAGTAGGCTTTGGCAGTGAATGAGCTCTTTAAGCTGGTTTGTAAATAACTACACTATAGGACATAAAATCCTTATGGAGAAAAAAGGGGAGTGAAACTGTGAGTGTATTTACTTATAAATAAATGATCCCTTTCTCCTAGGGTCTAATTCAGAAACCACAGATAGAGCAGGGTACTCTGTATAAATTGGACCAGCTCAGTTTGCTCATGAGCTTTTCTTCTCTCAGAGTAAGTCATCTCCTTCCAATACCCTCTGAAGTCAGTCACAGTGTGGTCATAATAAATGCAAGTGCAGCCCCTCCTCTTTCAAGAGCCTTGGACAGCTTGCTCCAGCATAAGGGGCATTAAAACCCTCCATATTACATCTTGGCCTCTAAACCAGCTGAAATATAAACATGGCTTCCATGCCACAAAGCTCTGTCCTTAAAAGCACTATAAACAAAAATCAGGGCTGTGAACCTGTGGTGCCTCAGAGGTCTGCCTGTGAGTGCCAGGGACAGTGCTTATGCACTGGATGAAACATTGCCATGTCAGAGGCATTAAAATGACATGTTTATCCTATAAAATGAACTTGAAAGGTTCAGCTCTTGCAGCCACCTGCTCAGGTCTGCATAAGTATTGTCTGAGAAAGCCTGTTTGGGAAAGAACTTGTTTGGATAGGGTGGCCTTTACTGAGGGACAGTTTATTATCCTCCAGGAATAAACACCTTTTCATTATGGAAGATTTTACAGGGCTCTTTTTTTTTTTTTTTGGTCAAAAGAAAGATTCCTATCACAAATGAGACATGAGCTGCATTGTACACATAATGAAGGATAGTGCCTGTGTGAGCGCACAAGGAAGATGCTGGGAGCTGGTGATTCAGACACCTGTGATTGCATGGATGAATCTCATCTCAGGGATTGAGAAATCTAGATATCCAGACTCTGGTACTTGCAATGCTCCCTAAATGTGAGCTACTCATGGATCTAGCAACACAAGACCTGGCTCAGTATGGTGAGAGAAGCCTGCAGAACTACATGTCTCCTCCTGAAGTTGCTGCTGACTTTAGGCCTCCCAGCCACCCTCACCTGCCAGGGCACTGACAGTGTGGCAGCCTACAGGACCATATTACACATGCCATGGGGCCATGCACACAAAACCCAGGAGAGCCACCTCAGTGCACGCCATTTCTGCCTTCCAGCTCTATGATACTACAGGTAGGATTTACCATCCCTTGTGCCCAGGGTTTTATGTCTGTTTTAAGCGATGATTGTGAAATCTTTGCGAGGATCAGCTGAAAAATGAAGTGCATCCGAAATAGTGTGTGTCTGTGAAAAGCTTGATTTCCTGAGGTTAGTCTCTGGCTGGCTTGGAACAAAAAGAAATAGTTTTTGCCCAGTAAATTGTCTCTGTAATTTGAAGGGTTTGATTCCTTTTTTTCTTTTATCTTGTACAAAGAAATCAAGTAAGCAGTATGGGTATATTTACTGAACTATTACTCTATATTGACTCAGCTCTGATGCATTCATACCTTAAAATCTGATGTCATGTCTTATCTTTAAAGACAAGCTATGGACTTTTGTTGCTTTTGATCTGCCTGCTTACCACTCTGCCACTGTTAACTTTTTGTTTGTCATCATGGATGATGGATAGTTCTCTCCAAAATTTGTCCTTCATTTTTAGCTGTGTGTGCTTTAAGGCTGGATCTGTTATTTCTTGTGCTACATGACACATCAGAGATACAGCTGTTCTTGTTATGGAAACAGTCACTGCAATCAAGTAAAGATTAATGGAAAGATTATTTCAGTGAGTATCAAGAGTTCCTGGAATATGGTGTTTTCCATGTTAATATATTCAGAAACTGGATCACAATATTGCCACCCCCAACTCTGCTATTTTTTGTCCTCTCTTTTCCCCCATTTACGTTTGATATACTGGGCTGTGATCTCTTCCCAGAGAGTTGCTTGTAGTAGCAGTGTCCTGCGCTTCCGTACCTCCATATGATGTATCCCACTTAACCAATTCTTCATGAATGATTTGTCCTTTAAAACACATGCTTTTATTCTAGCAAACATATGGTCTGTCCTTGTTCTGCCTTACGTACTATTTGAAGCCTATCTCAGTGACTTCTTAGATGTTTCTGCCTCATTAGTCATTATTGTCCTGGTCTTTTGTCAAAATGGAATCCAAAAGATTTTTCTTTTTTTTTTTTTTCATACTGACTATGCTGCATCATTGCCAATTATTTTTGAGTCAGAGGTATACCAGTCTCATTTAAGTTTTTAGCCATATGTTGCAGAGTGAGTGTGAATCTTGTCACTTCTCAGGAGAGTTTTCATGCATTTATGCCCCAGAATGGTACCACACAAGCTCTTCAGTCTTCTGACATGGTGTGAATAAAATCCTGAGAGTATGTTGTCCGTGAATGGCCTGAAGAGCAGCAGAGGATGTCATCACAGTCTTCCCCACTGCAGTGAAGGGCTCTTACAATTTTTATTTTCCTGTGTCCTCCCTAGAAGACAGGCAGCAGAAAATGGCCGAGTCCCCATAGGCCCGGGGCATGGATCTGATGGGAAAACATGCACAGGGATGTGTTTTCTTGCTGAGCTCAACAACCTGCTCTGGTGGGCTAGAGGAACGTGCTTGGCTAGAGCAGCTGCTTGCTGTGGAGATGTTTTTGCCTGTCTCAGTGTTTCCTCTGTGCACAGACAGAGGTAACACACGGATGGCTTTGGAAGGATTTGAAGCCACATCCTCAAAGACTGAGTGTCTGTCAGTCATATCCTCAAAGACTGAGTGTCAGTCCCTCCTCCTCCTTTTCCTGTCTGGCTCTGTAAAAGATGCCTAAATCTGGTCCTTCGCTTCTATTTATTGAGAATACCCGAAATGCAATGCCATTTGATTGCTCACACAGCCATGGAAGTGTTTTTTAAAGCCAAAAATGATTCATCTCATTTAGCACGTGCAACATGCATCTGGGAAACCTGGTACCTTCTTGGTGAGGGCACTCAGCACCCACCCCTGCTGCTGCAGGGACAGTGCTGTGGTGAGTTGGGGGGGACCAGGAGGCCAAACCATTTGTTTCAGCTACATAGATTATACAGTGGAAAATCTGCACTAAGAAACAACTATTTCTCATTTATTCTATCTGCCATAGTAACAGTGTGCATGAGCAATAGCTCACCTGCTTGGGTATGCCCCAAAATCACCGATGACTTAGTTTGTCCCTGCTGTTCCTCTTACTAATTTATAGTTTATTCAGAAAACACAGACATTTGACTGAGGTGTCTTTGGGTCTTTTAACTGGCTTCTAGCCAACTTTGCTTGTCAAGGAGCCTTCCTTTTCTTCTAGTGCAATATGTTTGTGCTGGTTGCTAAGCAGATTACCTCCTAGCTGCATATTTAATGGGAATGAGAATAGTAACACAGAGTTCAGAGGTGCTGGATAGAAACATGGATTTTCTTGAGTTAGGAAACAGTAAATAAGGGACTAAAATAATGATAGCTGCTGCTTCCCAGGATGGATTTTTTATGCATGAAATCCTTGAGATTCTGATATTTGCTGTATTTTATGCGGTGTATTTACTTCCATTAATGACTGAAAATGTTTGCACAGGCAGCAAGAAATCTCATCTGAGGAAAAGTAAGTAATGTTTGCTGTGAAATAGATGTTTTTTAGAGCTTTACTATTTACTTTCTATATATTTTTGGCAAAATCATATTGGCTCTAGTGCCATTGTTTCCTCTCCTTGTGTAGCCATTTCTTTATGAATGTCTTCAGGTGTGGGTTGCTCTACTGAGGAGTGACCGTGTTCTCTAAGCAAACTGATTACAGATCCTCTCATGTCCCATTCATACTATTGCAGTATAAAAATGTGATTATACTGATTATGGCTTCCTAGTCCACAGAGCTCCTTTATAGGATGCATATCCTGAGGCAAGAGGAAATCAGCCCAACAGTATCTTCAGGTTATTCTTGCTGTTGAAATTGGTTTGAGGTTCTGCCTGAGAAAAAAATGTTACATTAAGACCCCATAATTTTGAGTTCTGAGAACTTTGTTTTGATTTGTTTTTCTTTTTTTTCTTTTTAATGTGCCTAAGCTCTGGCCAATGCAAACCTTTAGTCATTGATAATACAGCTTTTCTTCTATCCCTTTCTCATTTCGCTTTTACATCTTTTTTTCTATGTTACAAGATGTTGAGGGAAGAAACTTTTTTCAGCACACTAAGAGCTCCAGCCTGGTATCCACAGAGTCATGTAAATCACCAGACAAGTTTGGAGCAAACACACATTTTCAAATTGCACTTCAAAAAATGAGGAGCTTCTGACTGGACACACTGGACCCCAGCAAGGCCCCTTGTTTATAGGGACTGATAGTACCTTGATTGTCCCTGGAGGACAATCTGCTGGGAAAGATACCAGATGTGTTGAATTCATACCTGCACCTCTTGTCAACCTCCGTGAATCTCACCCCAGCAAAAGGACACTTGCAGGGCAGGCAGAGCCACAGCTCAGTTTCCTCCTTGCTCTCTTTAGGATGATGATGCCTTGGGATCTTGGGATATTCCTGGTGCGCAGCTTTCTTTCGGTTCTGCGTAGAGTAGCTGATGGCCTTAGCACATACCCTGCTCTTCTCTCTCCACAAAGCCCAGACACGCTCAGGTGTTGTGGCTCGCTGCAACTGCTGTCCTCTGCAGTGTGGGAGCAGCAGAGCGTGGCTCTTGCTGCTTCACCTGTGGCATGGCTAATGATACACATCCAAAGGCCACTTCCAGTTTCCTGAAGTGGGGATTTCTCTTTCATACACGAACTGCGGTGTATCCAGCTGAAGCAGGAGCATGTGCTTTGTACAGCGGAAATCAATATACCAGAGACCAAATTGCTGAGTTTGGAGAGCGAAGGCAGGATGACCTCCAGTAGGTTTTCCTGTCTCTATTACCTCTGCCAGCCAGATGGCCTATGGGACTACCTATTCCATGGCAGTCATGCATTCTCTGATTTACAGCTGCCCATGTCTGGGCCCAGCAAGGGTGACATTGTTGCTTATTGCTGTTCAGGTAAATCAGTCAGTCTTGGCACTACAAGCAGCCCTGGGGAGACAATGGTGGCCAGTCTCCCCCTAGAAGGAGGCTGTTGCTTGCTGACAAATCTGGCCAGCGTTTTGCTGGGTAATGTATTCAGGACCAGTCTGCAAAGGTCTGGAAAGGGTCAGCTCTGACACTGCAGTCTGTCTCATCTTGCCCCTGTGTGTCTTATTTCCAAAACCACTGGCACTACGGTTGGCCAGATCCAACCAAGTTTAACAGAGACACACATACGTCAAACATAAACAGCCAGAAGTTTTGAGGAATTTACCTTATCTGGGAGGCAAGATCTTACTGATGCTCTAACTGAGGGAAAGCCAGGAAAATGAGCTCATCATCTTTAACAGCAGGAAATTCTCATGGGAGAATGGCAGTGGAAGTGTCCCAATCAGAAGAAACCTTCATTAAAAACACTAGCCCTCTTAGACACCAGAGAGTCCAGCCAGAAGGCACAAGGCATGAGGCTGCATTACCTCCAATACTGATGAGAATTTTTTTTCTTTCACTTGAATTTAGAATCACTTAATTGCCACCAGCTATTGCGCTATTTTCCACAATCCTGTTCCTTCCACACATTTTAGAAAGCTGAAAAAAAAAAAAGGGACATCTCTTAAACTTTTTACAGCCACAGGAGTTTCGTTCTTTCTTGCTCTCCTTCTGAAAAGATGAGCACGTACTGCTTCACATGTATTAGAGACACTGAACAAATGGACAGCAGACACTGAGGAGAGAAAAATAAACAATACCCACAGAGAAAAACTTTTTCTTCAATGCCCTTAGCCTACTGAGAGAAACGTAGACAATATTATCATCATTGCTAGTGTGTTTCCCCCAAATATGCTGGCTAATCAGGAAGCATAAAGTTGAAGTGAACAGATTTACTTACTAAGCATTGCCTTGTGCCTACCTTCATTAAAATTTATCTACCATCGTGTTGCCCAATCATCCACTTTGATTAGATCCTCCTGGAATTCCTCTCCATTCTCAGTCATTTTGTGTAACTTAAATAATTCTGTTTCTTCAGCAGATTCACCACCTTGCATAGTGCTTCCTTCCCAAGATTATAACAAAAGTTATTGAGTCGCAGAGATGTTGAGAGCATTTACATCTTCAGCTTGGCAAGAAAATTATTTACTCTTCCTTATCACTGCTTTTCTCTTTTTAAAAACTCTTGCGTTTCCCCATACAGTTGCAAACTTTCATTAATATTCTCCCATGGGGGACTTTCCTAATAAACTTGGGTAAAACTAAGTAAATATGTGTCTTAGTAACTTTCGGCCTTCCTAGAGCTCTGCCAGGTTTATTGCAGATAGCGTATTTTGACAAAAATTTTGCTGCTATTTCTCTATTTATGTTTAACCATCTGAGTTATTTGTGTCTTCAGTGATCTTTTTTATGTTTAGATGACTGTATTTTACAGTGTAGAGTGAGAAAAGGCATATTGCAAAACAAAGAACAGATTCCTATATGTAGCTTGTAATAGAAATATTAAAAAGACAAAACCACAGTGTTGATGGTCCTCAGAATTATTTCTGTAAATGAATGGGGCATATCCATATATTACTGAAAATCCAATTAGTAGAAGTCCCAGATACTCTCATTTACAATGTTGTCTTTGTGTCTTTGCTCTTTTCAAAGAGTATTTTGTACTTTGTAGTAGTTTGTTGCCTAGCAGTTATTTAGTTGTTTTCTTTGTGCCATGATTAATGAGTATTAGGAGAGTGCAAGTTTAGTTTGCATGGTATTAAATGAAACTGGGCAAAAACTGAGGATACCCAACAACGTCTAGATATTATTTGCTTTCCACATACATTGCTATTTTAGAGGGTGTACAAGTACTCTAGAATTAGAAAATCAAATTATTTTCCTTTTTCTATAGTGATAGAAGATAACCATTGTTTTAGGTGGAAGAGGTGCAGAATGGATGGGCTACTTTTCAGTTGCATAAAAGGCAGAGTAATGCAGGTAGGTTTGTCCTGTGCTGGCTTTCAAAGCTCCTGTTGTGCTGTGGGTGCATTTGTATTGTCTCATGAAAGTTGTCAAAGGCACATTTTGGGTGTGCGCAAAATGAAAAAGGAAAATATCTTGGTCTCTTAAAGATAGAGCAGTCAGAGCAGTGGTGCACCAGCTGTTCCACACCAGAAAGAAATCTTCAAATACAAATTTGAGAGAGTTCAGAAAGCCACTGTAGGATAAGTTTATTTTCTTAGTTCTGTGCATTTCAGCTGCCGGAAATAAATGGCTAGTGAACTGAGTCATCCTGGTAGGTTGTATGTTGTTTGTGAGTGAAGTGTTCAACCAGAAGAAACCATTGTGCCCCTGACAGTCTTTTAAAATATCACAACTCAGAAAGATTAATTTTGAGAAAGCACTGCCTCCCAGGCTCTTGGTCAAAAGTCGTAGGAGTACCAATACTTAAGACGGTTCCAACTATATTTTTAGGTTTGGTTGTTTGGTTTGGGGTTTTTTTTTGCTGTTACATGTGCAAGTGAGCCCTGTAATACGTTTTTTTTTTCCATCTGTATGTTCATCTCTAAGGAAGTTACCTCCTGAAATTTTTTTACTGGGCTATTTTTGGGATTTATTCACAAGTGATTCCATGCTGGCTTAGAAATACACCACTTCAGCACAGTTCATAGTGGCTCAAGCAGGTACCATTTAGATGTGATGGCAAATAATGTCTTAACAGTCATGAAAAAAAGAATCAAAATCTGAAATGTTGCTACCTGCTCTGCTTATAGACTAACCATTTTGCACCTGCAGATGAAAGACTACCCAGAAAATGTATCTGCGGTCGCCTGTCTGTAATAGCTAAGAAAGGAAGGGTTTGTGTTAGTTGATCAGTGCTTGTTTGTAATATCTGAATGTGAAAGACCTCAAAATTCTTAAGAAAAAAATAGCTAAAAATTGCTTTGACTTGATACTGCTGTCCCAACCTTCTCTGTGCAGTTGTTTGTGGGGTAGATTGCAACAGGGTTTAACATTGTCCTGATGTCTTAATAGATTAAAAATAATTTTTAATTTCTGACTGAAGCAAGTTCTAATTGACTAACTGATTATGATAAATTATAGCATCATTTAGAATGGTTTATCAGTGCTGTCAGGATTTGTTTAAATTAAATCTGCAACATTTCTAGGTGTTTCCACACCAGGAACTGAATGTGTCTTAGAAATCCCAATAAGCAAACCAACAAATTTAAACCCTTACCAACCCATGCTTGTAATGCCAATAAGATCAAGCTGTTGAAAAATGACTGGGAGACATGTATGGACCTACATGATGGAATTTCACAGTACTTGAGAGAGATGGGCTTTGAAAGTACTGCTTTATGTAGAATTTGTGATCCTAAGACTAAGGCACATTTTGGTTTTGAATCCCTCAGCTTTTATCAGAGAAGAACTCTAGTGTTGCTTTCTACTCAGCAACTCTCAGCAGAGCATCTCGCAGCTCCCAAGCAACTATTATAGTAAAAAGGCTTCCCAACAACTCCTCCAGCATACTGGCAAATAGAAACAATAGGAGCATAATGTTGTCCCATGAATTCTACAGTGTATGCTGGAGAACAGCAGTGTCTTGGTCTGCTTGTATATTAGGGTCTGAAAGCTGGTGTATTCTTCAGGTCTTTTGGGCTTCTGCACTCCTGATCCTTCATTGTTGACTTTGGCACATGCACCATTAGTACCTAAGGCTTGTGCCTCCTAGAGCATCTGGTGATTTATTTGATTTTATTTTTGGATTGTCCTTCTTCCTGGCATGTTCACTCTTACCAGTTCTCAGCCTTACTGTAGTGTATTCATTTTTCAGTCATTGTGATTCTGTAACCTGTAGGCTTTTGCTTGGAAGCCACGCTCATAACAGCTTTTTTTTAAGACTGAGTGGTATTTGTTTGCATTAGGAGTAGAGAAAATCCGGAGAAAAGAGTTAAGGCCTGTCAACCTTACCAGAAAAATTCAACTTAACACAGGTTTTCCTACCAGCTGACCCTCTAACTGTTGCACCCCCAAAAATAGGACCCTATCTTTTGGAAGTCAGGCAGGTGTGAGCACCTTCTGCAGCCAGAGGATGGGACCAAGTGGACTTGATAAGAGCTGTGGAAGGGGGAGATGGAGCAATGTGCCCTCCATCCTCCAGGCACAGAGCTTTCCCTTCAGTTTCATCTCTCAGCACATCACACTGATCAGACAAGGGGAGATATACATGCACAAAAGAAAGGGAAAAACAGATATCCCTGAGGTCTCTGTGCTTGGGAGCTGTAAGTCTTATAAATCTTATCTTACATGTCAGCAGGATGGTGTGCTATCTTTAATAATCTGAAGGTAAGAATTGCTTCCATTTCCTTAATATCTTGTGAGGCAAGCAACTAATTACCTTCCTGTCTTTAATTTCTTTTTTAAATCTATTGATGAATAAAAGTAAGGAAATTTTGCAAGGTATTTTCCACTGATTTTTTCTTTCATTGTCTGAATACCTCCTTTGCCCATCCATGCCTTCTTTGTTCATTCAGTTGCAGGAGCTGTTCTACTGTAGTATTGTTAATTATTCTTTGTGTTGTAGAACTCTGATTATTCTTTATCTTATATGCTCTAGTTATAAATCAACATTATTGTTATGAGAATCACCTGGTACTCTATGTTCATCTACAAACATTAATATGGAAGTGTAAACAAATGCTCTTTGAAAGTGGTTGCAGATGAATTCTCAGTAAAGCAGGGTATGGAAAAAAGAATTCTTTCCTTCCCGACATTAGCTATTGAAAGAAAACCAGAAGAGGTTTCATTTCCTTGTAGTTGTCACAGTGGGAAACCATCAGAAATGTAGTCTTTACTTGAAAAATTTGTGTATCCTGGTTTATTTAGATAAGTTGTATTACACCCACTATTGGAACCAAATGGAGTAATTTTTATATTATAAGGAGGAAAAAGATGCTGTAGCTTGTACAGCTAATGGTCTAGCTGGACCTGGATACATTTGTCTTCATAAAGATGGAGCAGCTCAAGGTTGCAGAAGCTGTGATGTCTGGACCATTATTTATAAAGACCAGAAGACGAAGAGTTTTTCAATCTGCCAAGCAACCAAAGGTTATTCTTTGCATGATGTCCAATAGCTCAAGACAGGTAAAAAAGAAGCAGAGAAACAAAATTAAGTCCAAGCTGGATCCTTTTCTCCAACTTCTCCTAGATGTAGTTTTCCCCTATTAAAGAACTCTGCACGTTGTATCTTAGTTGATTAATAATTATTGCATTGTTTTTGAAAGTCTGCAAGGTCCACTGCAATTATTTTAATTTAAATTCTTCTTCTGAAGGGATTAATTTCAAAAAAAATGCTTTGTAGTTCTTTTGGACTTCCTGTAGTGATTGTAGAAACCACAGGAGTGCTATAACTATTAACTTAGCTTCAGAGCTGAAAAAAGTTGAGCAGGTCACAGATATGCAGAAACAATGCTAATAGTTTGCTTTTAAAGTACTCAGCCTAGATATGGAACAAAATATTAGGCATAACTTCATAAAATTCCGACATATAATGTCCGTCTGTCTTTCCGACCGTCCCTTCTTATTGTGCAGTGTATATAACTGGGAAAGTCCAGAGTCTGTGGTGATGAGGCGGGTCTACACTTAAGGCAGGAACACAAATCAGTGAGTTAGGGTCAGGATCCGGTTTGGAAACCAAAACCAGGGACAGGCCCAGCTCGGTGATTACCAGGCAAGCTCATAGTGATGAAGCAGCTCTGGGTCAAGCCCCAGTTTAGCCCGTTGTCTAGTCTCTTAGCCTAGTCTGAACCAGCTGGGTCCATGATCAGGGATGGGCACAGCTGTGATGCCATTGTGCTGTTGCTCAGATGGGAACAGAGGGCAAGAGCCTCATCATGGGGACAGCTCCAAGAGGAGGAGGGCAGCCCTTCTACAGGCTTCCTCCAGCCCTGTCTTCACAGCATCCCACACCAGCTGTAAATCCAGAGGAAATAACAGAAAAAAAAAAATAGGACTGGGAAGGTGAATTTGCAATATATCAGTGGATTAAATGAAATGTTTGTAGTTGAATGATGTGAAAACAAAGTAAAAAGGACATGAGGACAATAATCATTGTCCACAAGTATGAGAAAGAATGAAGTATTGTGTCAGGAGAGGACTAAAACATATGTAACTTCTCTAGGGGACATAAGCAACATTAGAGAAGGAAAAATAAAGGTCAGAGGGAATAAAAAATCCAAGAGTGACAGCCATGCAGCTGTCTGTGAAAGAGGTGGTTAACATCATCGCTCAGAACTCTGTTTAAATGGCCTCACTGAAGCTTTCTTCCTCGTCTTCTAAGGGTGAATCCATGACTGTAGCCTCTAATCATTTTCTCCTTTGTTAGAGCTTTGCACAATTATTTATAATTTTTTGTCAGACAAGTCAAAACTTTTTTTAGAATTGAAGCACTGTAAGAAGGATCCTTATGAAATATTGCTGTGGTTTGAAAAATGTTTCCGCTGTGTGCAGCCTCCTATTAATTTCCAGAGTCAGTAACTAATGGAAGCTAACTGAAAGCAGGAATCATTCTTAGGTCTTCTATTTGAGAACATCTGTGAATAAATATTTTTATCTTTTCTTCTTCTTTCAGTTACACCAAATTTAGTAACGTAATTTCTTGTATTTTGTTATATGTACAGCCATAAATTCCAAAGATAAGACAGTGACAATAGGAAGCCTTACTTAGTTCAGTGAACCTACAGGCATATGCATGAGTGCTCTTAATAAGTTTCACACTGGTATAAAGAGATCCTGCAATTGAATCCAACTTGAAACTTGTGTAGAAGAGTTGTTGAGTGAAGATAATTAACATCAATTATTATTTTTATTATCGCTCCCAAATCTCAAAGGCAAGTGTTGGTGCATGATTAAGCATTAAGTTTTGTATAACTGTCTTAATAAAAGATGTGGTCTGCTGGCAATCTGTTGGTAGGACAAATACTGTGTTTGCAGTCTAACCCTTCCATTTTTTTCCTTTCTCATTTCATCAGTAATAGTTAATTTTAAACTTTATAGAATCATAGACTCATAGAATATACCGAGTTGGAAGGGACCCACAAGGGTCATCAAGGTCCAACTCCTGGCCTGCACAAGAATCACAGGATGGGCCTTAGTGCCTTGTCCGAACACTTCTTGAACTCTCTCAGTCTTGGTGCTTTGACCACTTCCCTGGGGAGCCTGGGAACCAGTGTCCAACCACCCTCTGAATGAAAAACCTTTTCCTAATATCCAACCTAAACCTACCATGACACAGTTTCAGGCCATTCCCTCGGGTCCTGTCTCTGGGCACCACAAAGAAGAGATCAGTGCCTGCCCCTCCTCTTCACTTTGTGAGTAAGTTGCAGACTTGAGATGAGGTCTCCCCTCAGTCTCCTCCAGGCTGAACAGACCAAGTGACCTTGGCCTTTGCATCTGAACAGCAGTCAAACAGATATTGTGACCTTCCTCTTGCTGGTGCAGAAGGACTCTTTATTGCCCGATGATACTTCTTGTGGTAAGGGAGGAACACTGAGGTGCACTGAGTAGCAAATACATTGGGAAGCAAAGCACCTGGTGGCTTATTTTGTAAGGAGGTGAAAACAGAATTTCTGTGCTCCCATTTTTCTCTATAGAGCGTAATTAGTGGTATATCTTTCCTCTGTCAAGAATGTTTTCAATGAGAAAATGTGAGTTTTTTTAAAAAATGTTTTAAACTGTCACTGCACAGAAAGAAGTAGAAGTATTCTTCACTTATTTTCACAGTATTGTCCAGAGAGGCCATTCTTGCTGCTTGCACTAGCTTCTGACTGTGAATAATTGCTGTGCTCCTTTGGGGATGAAAATGTCTCACATCTGGCTGATCTTTCTGCTGTCGTGGAGACAAAACACTATCCTAAATACTGAGTTTTCCCACCTTGAGCTCTAGTTTCTCTGTAAAGACCCAAACATTACAGCTATGTAGTTCAAAGTCAGACCAAAAAAATAACACTGCACTGATTGCATTGGCTGGGGATGTCTTGCTAGTCAAAAAAGAAGTTCAAGTGTCTGTGATGATCATTTTACATCTACTTGAGTCAGCTGACACTGTTGATCCAGGATATTTATATTGACACAAATGTGAACTCCAGTGGAAACCTTCAGAGATTGTTTTGAGTTGTTCTTCTCTTTCCCTTCAGAGACAGTACTGGAGGTGACATTAGGCAACTGTGCACTCATACTTGCAGAGTTTTTCTATTAATTACTTTTGGCATCTCTCTTGTCACTTTGCCCCTACTGTGTATTTTGCTTCTGCACCTGTTATGTTCTGTGCAAATGAGTAATCTAAGTAGTAGGTATTCCTAATAAAATCATAATTAGGAAAATTTCCATCTCTCTCCCTCCTGAGACTTCATGGTTTTGTGCTTGTAAGGTAAAGTGAAATAGAAAAAATTTAACTCTGAAAGCTTTAAATGTTTTTTTAGCCTTAATCATTCTCCATGTCCTTCATGATTTAACTGAGAATGTCATGGACAGATAGATCATTCTTACTTTGTCTTAGCAGTTCTTTAAAACTGCTTTGTAATTAAGGAAGACAAGCAGTCTGGGTGATATATCACAGTATATGTAATGCATTTCTCTCCCGTTTCATGGAATAATTTACAATTCAGAGTGACAGTCCAGTTTTTTTTCAGTGGAGAAAGAAAATGCTTATAATATACTACAATGCATGAAGGGATGATGTAGCATTTCATCATACTTAAGCAATGATTACTTCATCTTAAAAGCAAACCGTTTCATAGACTCAACACCATGTAGACCATGGCTTACCACTAGCTCCTAAAGACTCATGAGTTGTTCAGATGTGATTCTTGTGGCCAAGGCTCTGATGTTTGGTTACCAGACAATCAGCTTCTCTGTCTGGAGATCTAAAGAGCTGCAGGGGTCTGGGAATCTGGCACAATTATGGTGAAAATGGAGACAGGGACTGATTCCTGTCTCAGAAGTCATAGTGTGAACTTGGCAATGTGTTTCTGGGGACTAGATTCTTCTGTAACACTACTGTGCTGGGGATAAGTCATTGGAATAGCCAAAAAAAAGAGTTAGTAAATGGAACCAATCATTAAGGACAATCAAGGACCTAGTACTCCAGTTTGGTCCTTGGTACTCTTGTTTTACTCTTGTTTTAAAGACACTACCTTGAACTTAACTATAGCCCCAAGGTGAAGTGAAAGGACTTTTACGAAAACACCACTGCCTCCTGTATCTGTATTATTCCTGGAGTTCTCCCTCTTCATGCATCTTTGAAGCATGAAATCTTATCCACCCAGAGATTATGGGATGTTCTTCACAGCAAGGAAAGTGATTCAGTTCAGATTTATTCAGAATGGCCTCTCTAATTAACAGCTTAGGGCAGAATCTGCCCATCCTTGTGGGAGCTCCATCTCAGATATTGCTCTCACAAATCCTGATGTAAAACAACAACACTCAGACCAGAGCAAAAGTAAATCCTGGCCTAGAAAATAACAGGATACATTGTCATCAGAAAATGTCTCCTCTAAGCAGTTAAAATAGATGGCACCGACCACAAGTTGGGAATAGTACAGAAAGCTGTTCAGTTGATTGTGTGTCGGTGTCTCCTTGAGAATGGGATGGACAATCCACTATACACCTCCACCTGTGTTTTCTAGGTTGCCCATGATATACTGTTAGCATACCGAGATCACACAGAGATACCTGTTTTGTCTCACGTATGTGCAGATGCCTCATCTGGAGCTGAATTCCACCCTTCTGTCTCTTTCAGAGTAAATCTTTGAAGATCAGGTCATGTCTGTTTTTGCATTCAGTTCCAATTGCTGGTCAAGGACACTGTGATTTTCGTTTCAGAAGGTCATATTTCTTGCCTGTGATTCCAGCAATACTGCCCTTGGTCCCATGGTTGTCACGCAGATTGATGTGCTTAAGCTGGTTGGATAATCATCACACCAGCACCGCTGTTGGATTAAATTGCTCTTGGACATGCAGATCAGCTGTATTTCCCAGCTGCAGTCCAGACATGTATCCATCCATGAGAGCCAGGAGGTAGAACATTGGGGCTTAACTGGGGTATTGAAATGAGCTCTCTTCCATCAAGTCACTCACATGCTTAGTGTTACAGTTTTTGTTCCCAGGCGCTGGTGTGCTGGCGCAGGTCTGCGCTGGGGAGCGTCAGCCACTGCCGCTGTCACTGCACTTCCTGTCAGTGTAGTGCTTGTTAATTTTGAGGGAAATCTGGGCTCACATGTCTTTCTTTTGGTTGTTTTATTCCCCAGTAGTCGCTTCTTTGACTCCATTTTTCAGAAGAGTCCAGATGTTTTCCTGCACCCTTTTAATTACACGAGAGGCATGCACCATTTACTCTGCCTAATGTGTTGGGGTGCATACTTCTCTTCCATTTCCTTTTACCTCTGAGATTATTGGAAAACAATTTACTGACAACAAAAGGAGAGAAGACTGATTGTAGTTGGCGTATTTCTATCCTTGAGAAATATTTCACATGCTTTAAACAGTAGTGTTCAAAAACATCAGCGAGCTATCAAAAATAGACCAGCAAGTAGTGCACTCCATTTATTTTTGTCTCACAGCTCTCCATGCTGGATTAAGAAACATTAAATATTTTAAACTGAGGAGTCAAAGGATGAATTCTGGGCTTGCTGCTAAATCCTAACTGTACTAACAAAAGATAAATCAAATTTGTATACTATTTGGTGATGCATAAACACTCGGGAGTTGTTTAAAAATGCATAATTTGACATTGTTTTGAACTTCCTTGTCATTAAATTAACTCAGTCTTGAGGAAACAATTTAATAGCTGCTTCAAGCAGAAAATTCAAAATACCCTGAAATTTCCAGTACATGATCCAAGTGACTTGCAGACCTGTTCCTGTTCTCTCCTCCCCCTCTTACATCAGTAAAATATTACATGTGTTTGAGAGCATTTTCTATTTTCTTTTCAAGTAATTAAACTATTGAACATTTTTCAAAACTAAATTGATATCTTAAAGCCATTATTTAAAAAAAAAAAAAAAAGGCTTGGGGGCTGCGTGATACCTTTCTGTGGTCCTCAGAAATGTCCATTACAGTTGATTCTTGTTGACTGTGGTTTTCTCAGCACCCACACTGGTTATTAGCTATCACAGTGCAAACTGTTTACCCCTTTGTGCTGTTCTTCTGACACAGATCGCAGTCGCTGTACAATGTCATCGGGGTTGGCGACTGCCTGCATCTTTCACATGGAAAGAAGTAAAATGGAAATAAAATATATGAATGAGCAGCTCTACAGAATGGAGGATTAATTAATTTAATTGCTTGTATGGACTAGCTTGTGGTTATTATACCTCAGTGCTTAAACAGAAATATATATTTCTCTTCAAAAATATTGTCAGCTCCAACACAGCAGAATACTGACAATAACTATAAGGACAGCAATAACTCATAGCCGGTGTGTAATCTGTGCTTGATGTGTGTGTAATTGATAAAAATTGCTTTTGGTTGATAACAATGAAAGAATACACCATGCTCCATATATCTGTCAGGATGGCTTTGTACTGGTTTTTGATGATCTTTGGAAGCATTGCAATAAGACAGAAGGTCAGTGCACTTCATTCTTTTTAAATGAGTTTCCATATGGTCTTTAGTGTGATATAAAAGGTGAAGGCACTCCGGGCTTTCTTAGGCAGCATCATTTAGGTTAAGCTAATGCTAGCATGTAGGGATTGTTGTGAACCTCTAGTCTGGTTACTTGTATAAAGAAGGCTATCAGCTAGTACTCAAGTGATTCTTGTTTGAATAAATCTTCTCTGTCAGAAAAAAAAAAAATCATGAATTAAAGATGAAAGAGCCAGGATGAGCGAGTGTGTGTGTGGTGACAGAGTACTCTGTCCTACTGGCAAGAAAAAAAAAGAGAAGGATCGAGGGATCAGGGTTTTTTACAAGGGTGGACAAAGAAACATCCCTGAGGGAGTCATTTAGGCACAGCAAGCGAAGGGTAGGAGTTATATTCCCATCTCCTTCTCAAGGCCCTGTCTTCCAAGAAAAGAGCAGCTCTGACCTCCATTTCTGCACTTGTTTTTGGGATGGGGAGCAAGATGAGATGCAACCATCTATGAGGAGTACTGTGCTGATTGCTTTCTTTGACATCTGGGAAAAGTTATTCCTCTTGCTTCCACACTGACTAAGACATGGTAATGTTTTCCATGTGTTTTTGGGGCAGGAGCTCAGTTGGATATCCATGATAGTCAGGTTCTGGTTCCTGGTTCTTCCCGTCAAAGGGGTCAGTTAGCTCTTCGGTAAGACAACAGGGTCTATAGGCACGGGAGATGCCAGCTCCCTAAATTGTTGATACAATATACGTTAAGTGCTGCTTCATCTGGAGGAAACGGGATGTTTCCCGTAGTTTCCTGTAGTATATGAATTGCATTACTGGTGAGGAATTGGCCAGAGGAAAGACAAGCTCAAGTACCACTGAAAATGGAATTGTTAGGCTAAGGTGAAGATATTAATAGAGTCTCTCCAAAACTGATTTGGGGCCTAATCCTATTTAGTATTTTAATTTCTGACCTTGGTGAGAGTTTGTTAATGAAATTTGCTGGCAATCTCAAGTGTGAAAGCTGCATCAATAAAGAAGAGGTTTGGTTACCATACAAATAGTCAGATGACCTTGAAGTCTCTAGTAATAGAAGTGAAATGAAATTCAGTTGTACAAAAATATGTGTTCCTGCTCTCAGAAACTAACAGGAGGAAATTTTACTTCAAACTAAGAGGTCATCAGCTGGAAAAACCTCAATGGGGAGATTTGGTTGTACTTTCTACCCTGTGAACTTAAATATAATCAACGGCACATGACCTTGAAAGTATCAGAAACAAAGCTAGAGATTACTAGAAAGGACTGTTTCAGCAGAGAGAATATGAGCTCTATCTCATAAGACTCTGGCAAGACCTCCTTTAGAATTGCATTTTATTCAAAAAAGATTAACTGCACCAGGAGACAGGAAGAAAGTGGGAAGAAACTGTCCATAGCCACAAGTGAAGCGAAATTCCAGTGTCTCAAATAGTTTGGCACACTGAAAGCCCAGAGGAGATGTAGCCTATAAATATATATGGGTGGCCATTTGGCGACCAGTGATGGTTTCTTCATTTTGGTGCATCTGTTTCATTTCACCATCATTTTTGTGAGGACTGTTAGCAAATCCTGTAAGGGAACACTGCAGTTGTAGCTGAGCACAAGAGCTGGTGGCTCAAGTGTCCACTAGTCCTCTCTGGGTTTGCTTTTTTTACCCAGTGTTTCCAGCACGGATGTGTCCTTCACCCCAAAGATGCAGAAAAAAGGACTACTGAAGAGATCAGGGAATCAACAGCCTGATATATAAGATAAAATATAAAAGATTTGTCTTGTTTAATAGTACAAAGTCCTGTGTATAAATATTGTGACGGGGGGGTACAAGTGAGGATAAAGAAAAACTTAAATGAGAGGATCATGTTGGCATGAAAACATCTAGGTACATATGGCTCTGCAGAAATTTAAACGTGAAATTTTAATAAATTTAGAAATCAGAATATTCTTTATATAGGAGGAAAGAGGCTCAGGAAGACCTTCTAAGTAGAAGCAGCTAAAAAAGCCCCACAACTTTTAAGCCTGTCAACAGAACTGTGTGATGTGGTTCCTCGCTGTATCAGGACAGTGCATTTCAGTACACAGCTTCTCCAGTCAGTCCCTGTATTTTTCTGTTTGTTCCTACTAAGGCACAAGACACATAGTCAGGCCAGAATATTTCTAAGCATTATAGGAACCACCATTCAGCAGCACTGAATGAACAGATATTCTGCTTTCATTTTTACACATGCATAATAGTCAAGATGATTTCATCAGAGCTTTCATTCATCTTAACTTGCTCAGGTATAATGGAAGATGCCTACACTTAGACAATTTCCTTTTCAGAATTACAAATATGTCATCATAATTGTAACTGTATTCCCTGTCTTATTTTTGGACTGAGTGGAAATACTAGAACATTCAGAACATATTTTAAGATGCCCCTGCATATATCCAACTTGTGTGTTTAAAGTGGCAGAAAACTACTGCTGGTTTTTCCAGAATATGTGAAAATAATTGTATTTTCTTATTTTCAAAGGGGAAAAAAATTATTATCAGCCTTTTCTTTTTAGGCTTTTGACTGTAGTATTGGATTTTTTAGTCAGTATTGTTTTCACTGAAAGAGAAGGTAAAAGGTAGAAGGAGATAGGCAGAAGGAAGAAAAAAAACACCTCCAAAAGATTGGTGCAATAGCTGGAATAACAGAAATTGTAATCTGCAGAAAGCTGGGACGGCAGGAAAAAAGCCATTCCTTATAATGAAATATTGTCAATTTGATGTGAATGGGGCTCTTCAGCCTAAGGAAGAAAAGTCTGGTTAGATACAGTAAGTCTTGAAACCACGAAAGGGTGTTGCAAAAAGTAATAGTCTGTTCTCAAGGCCCAGAGTGGATAAAACAAGTAGTTAATGGGTGAGAATTGCAGAATCACTCAAGTGAGACATTATAAAACCTCTTCTTAAATTACAGATGTTGTAGGCAGGGAAGGTCATGTGGGAGGTGTGGAAGTGCTGTCGTCCAGGGGAGGTCCTGAGAAGTGATGTGTATGCCACCTGCACCACTGCACAGGGGCACTGAGCATTTTCCTGCAGGCTCCTGCTGACGCTCAGGGTATCTGGAGAAAGAGACCAGCGCTGTCCACTGCTGAAATGTCTTTTGTCAGTAATAATCAAGAAACCAAACAAAAAACCCAAACAAAAACCCACCAAACCCCCAAACAAACAAAACCAAAATCCCCCATACTTAAACATAATTTCTTTTTCTGATTTGATCTGTTGTATATACTTTGGTCACTTATTTGTAGTGGCAAGATTTTTTCCTATTTATGATTTATTTATTTTAAGATGTCCATAAGTTGGTATGCAATTTGCTTTGAGCACCGCAGAAGCATCTCTTGCTGAGTTCTCTAGCTGTATGGCTCAGAATTCTAAAGGGACATCTGAAGTTATGCACCTGTACTATTTTATGGGCAGAGAATTTTAACAGTGCTTTGAAGACTTGGGCAACAAAACTCTCCGTAAGACCTCTAGCTGAAAGCAGCACAAACAAATAATAGACAAGGTATTTTTTTCTTTATTGCAGAGAAATGCATTTCTGCTGCAGTTAGTGTTTCTGGAGATAGTTTTTAAGGGGAATTCATAATAAACATTATCTTCTGGTCATATTGGTCTGTAAAAGACCTGGTAGGTGTTATAATGTTATTGTAAATCATATTAGCAGCAGCACACTGACATAAACTGATTGTGTTAGGATCTTTGAAAAAGGAAGGAATGCTCCTCTCTACAACTGAAGATCAAGTTATCACTACAGAATATGAAGAAAACAACCATCCCCTTGTCAAACAACCCCTTTGAAGCAACGTACAAAGCAGATCATGCGATGATGAGCTTCACCTTGGTAATAGTTGTTGTTCCTGTGTGTGTCTCTCTCTTAAAAGGTAAGTGTAGTAGAATTCAAAGCAGTTCAAATAGAAATATAAAGGGATTTGTATGGAATGTTTTAAGAAGGGAGATTGGCAGAGTTTGATACATTTGCATCTTCTGAGGCAAAGACACTAGATAGTGACTTGGCAGTTACTGGTGATTTTTCATTGCTTTCTCCTCAGCTGAAAATCTGTGTGAAGAACAGGCTAAATAATTTACACATGTTAAATATTGAAGTAGTGAGTTATTCCCTCAAGGCCAGCATTTCCTGGCTGCTTTTTCATGCTCGAGTGGGTTCCTCTACACACACTGAGAAGCCTTCATGAAGCACGCAACCAGCGGTCTCACTTAGCTGGGCTACATTTTAAAACAACAGAGACATAAATCTTTTCCACAACCTCAGCACACATTTCCTCACTCTCCTCTTTCTTTCTCATTCGTAAATATGGTAACTGGCGACAGTAGTCATTTTCATCACTGTTTCGTTATGAGTCGCATTCTATAAAATAGGCAAAAAGCAGTGTTGGATCTTCTATGGCTTCCCAAGTGGTTTTACTCTGAAGCATAAATACTAATTTCTATTAGATGTGTTAATATTTCATTTCTTTGATTCAGTGTGAAGGGATCTTCTCCTGGCAGTCTTACCAGAAAAGATGTTTCTTTCAGTTGCTCTCAACCATTGTGAGGCCCCACATGGAGTGTTCAGCTGTGTTCAGCTCTGGGGCCCCCAACACAAGAACGATGTGGACCTGTTGAAGTGAGTCCAGAGGAGGGCCCCGAAAATGCTCAGAGGGGTGGAGCACGTCTCCTATGAAGGCAGGCTGAGGGAGCTGGGGTTGTTCATCCTGGAGAAGGAGAAAGGTCCAGGTAGAACTTATACCAGCTTTTCAGTACCTTAAGGTTGCTTTCAAGAAACATGGAGAGGGACTTTTTCCTTGGGCATGTAGTGATAGTGCAGTGGTTAATGGCTTTAAACTGAAAGAGCATATGTTTACATTGGATGTGAGGAAGAAATTCTTTACTGTGGGGGAGGTGAAGCACTGGAACAGGTTGCCCAGAAGAGCTGTGGATGCCCCATCCCTGGCAGTGTTCAAGGCCAGGTTGGATGGAGCTCTGAGCAATCTGGTCTAGTGGGAGGTGTTCCTGCCCATGGCAGAAGGGTTGGAACTACATGGTCTTTAAGGGCCCTTCCAACCCAAAACATTCTATGATTCTATGAAAATAGAACTAGTTCTTACTGTATTTGTGATTGTTATTAACAAATAACTTCCAATACCTGCACGAAGAACTACTGAGAATGTTTGGCAAATTATTTGGATCATAAATATGAATCTGATTAAGAGCTCTAAAGAACCTAAATTACATTATGTTATATGCACATTGATTTTGAATACACAGCCACCAGCTAAGGCACACGTGTGTGTGTATGAAGTCATGGAGACATGAAAGGATATCTTAAATGACCCAAAGGAAAAAAAATTACATCCCTTTAATGTCTCTCAGAGCTGCCCGAAGCTGGTGTTTATGACTCTTTAGTGTCCTGGCTTAGTAAAACAGGTAGTTTTATATGACAAAAAATTCTGTAGAATGGTTAGGCAGCTCTTACTGTACATCTTTTAAGCAGGCATAATGCTGATTTACAGAGAACATGTTTTGGTCTGCACCATCTTAATGTAGCAATACTGGCGTCTAATTTCTCCTGGGTGTAATTTTCATTGGCTAAAGGAGAGAAGTCAATGCTCAAAGAAATGAGTAAATCCATTCAACAAAAATGCATTGCACATGAATACTTCTACTGGCTGGAGATTTTTCTGTTACATCTAACTGGCCATGACATATTGTTTTACAATTTCCTAGATTTCAGTGGTTTTCACAGTTCTGTGAATCTCTATTTGCTTGAAGATTTTTATTTTTTTTCTTCTACTTCTTTTTAAAGTTGTTTTCCCTATTGGCTCTTAGTTATAACTTGCTTTCTAGTAAAATTCAACTCATGGTGCTTGTTTATGTGCCCATGCCTCTAATCTGCTAAATACTGGGTACATACACATGCACACACAACTCACATGCTGCACACATAAAAATGCGGAAATTATTCTGCAGAAACTTGCATCCTGAAATGACTTGTTAAGAGGGACTGTCAAAATGTGCTAGTTGACTGCAAAGCTCTTCTATATTGGTAATTCTGTTATCTGCATCAGATATATACACTGACTGCCTCTCAGTTATTAATGACTTATTTGGCTGAGAGCCTTAGCAAATCTTCCTGTTACCTTGCTGCTAATGGCTTTCCTAGATGAGTACTTACATGTTGGACAAGCATTGGCTGTGCTCATAGAGTTTTTAGACAGAGCACTAACTGGATTCACTCATAAAACAAATAAATTATCCGATATCTACTCAGGGTATTTCCTTGTTTATCCTTGCCATTGATCTTCTATTTAATTATTTCTGTTGAACGTACTCTAGTTATTTCCCACAGAAATTACATATTAAACTTGTCCCTTCTAGCTATTCCTAGTCTTTCTTGTGCAGATTCCCAGTCCCTAATGAGATATTGCCTTCTTCTTGTACAAACACTCCTATAAATTCACAATTTGCAGTATCCATATGTGTATTTTCTTAATTCTCTGTGAATTGCTGGATTAAGGGTTCCCCACTCCATATACTTGTGCAGCACAGTGATCTGGAAAACCCATTTCTGATCAATCCAGCTGAGAAAAACTGGAAGGCAAATTTCTGGGATTTCTCCATAAGCTTTAGACACTTTAGTTTTCTTTCTTCACCACCTTTGGATACGTCCTTCAGGCTCAACTTCTGGAGCTCAAACATTTAATCATGAAGTCTCCAGCATCAGTGCCTGCCAGTATGAACTAATAGGCTGGCTGTTTCAGAAGCCTTTACAGGCATTCCTGGTAATTTGGTTGGTGGCCTACAGGTGGTTCCACGAACAAGAAGAGCCCGAGTGTAACAAAGCACAGTATTTCTAGGTAATCGGCATATAAATGGATATCTCTGTAATGATGTGTGCTTGTTATCACTTGGTGGACAGCCTGCATGACAACCACCATGGGAGGCAGGAGATGAATTGGTACTGAGCCCTCACTGCTCAGCGAGCACCCCTCTAGGATCGTTCCTGGCACACTGTTGAAACTGGGATCTGAAAGGAGCTGTGGAAAAACAGGATATGGTGGTGTAATTGAAGATTGTGCCTTAATCCATTTGCACAGGAGGATAGAGGTAATATTTCCTTGGCGAACTTTTCTGCGATGTTCTTCATTTTGCAAATCTGAATAGTTTGTTGACTCTGATGTTCCAATTACTTGGTGTAAATACGTTCCTTTTTCTAAAGTTTTTTTTTTTGTGTGTGTAACTAAAAAATGTACGAATAAAGATGGTAATTTAGAAGGAACCTTTCTTTAATGTATCTTGGTGCAAAAATGGGATTTTGAACAATACTTTCATGACATTTGCAAACTATTGTAATAGGAAGGAAAATAAATATTTGTCTTCAACAAAACATTTCTGGTGAAAAACAGAGAAGTGGGGTTTTTCGGAAAGAATTCAGTGGAGATTCATGCTGAGATTTTGGAAACCTGGCTGTAAGTGGGCTGTGCCCTTGCAAGGTAGAAAGAAGCTGAGCTCACCGATAAAAACTAAATAATGAGGAAAAAAAATGCTCATTTCTCGCAGTCCATTGTTATGAAAGAATAATCATAGTCTTTCTAAGGAAATTGATGTTATAAAATTAAAATATACTTAAAATAGTGTTTAGCTGCACATCAGCGTATAATAAGCTGAAAATAGGAGGGAATTATCTGTTTTCTCAGTGTTAGGAAGCCTTTCTGTGCATGAGAAGCGTGAGAAATGCTGAGATGACTGCAGAGGACAGGTTGTGTTTATTATCCTATTCTGCTACGGGCCCTAAAGATTAGCTGACCTCCAGGGTCATGTCTGATATTCTCAATAGACTGGAGAAAGATACCCTTACCATGTAAAATAGTGTTACTTATTTATATTTCCAGTTTTGGGGAGCTTGGCAGTTAAATAAGACAAAGTGGTTGATGAGAATCACAAATGCAAAACATCATTTTCCAATACATGCTAAAATGTATTTTGTATGGGTGAACCCCCTCCCCGGGGTTGTGGCCAAGGAAGCTATTGTATGATAGTCTCTTTTTATCAGAAGCTTGCTTTCTAGCACGGTCAATTTTCTGTAGCAATCCCTCACACAGAAGCACTGCTCCTCTGAGCCCCAGAACACTATGGATAACTATGGCAGCAGGGAACCCATACATAATTACTCTAATGATATCCTCTACCAAATTTCAGGAACTGGTTGCAAAGCAAGGTCACAGAACATACGTTTCCTGCTGCCACAGTAAAAGGAGCTCCAACATGAGACACATTTTGTATTCTGCATCTTTAGCTCTGCAACTCCCTCTCAATATTTTTTTTTAGTCTTCTAAATTAAAGTACTATTTTAACTATAAGGCTTTGAGATCAAGATTTTATTTGTTGCCTTTGAAAATATTAATGTACTTAAATGAGAAAAACACTGAGAGGTATAAAACTGTCTGTCTGTTCCTGTACACACAAAAAGTACAGGGAAGCCTTTCACACAATTGACTAGATTTATTGTTGTTGGGTGCTTTTTTTCCCCGATAACAAAGAAAAGAGCAATCTAATAAGGGAATCAAACAAACAAGATGTCCTTTATGAAGTGAAGCTGATAATGAGTACTTGAAGACTTCTGTTTTCCTCTTTGCATTGATATGAAACAGCAGGTGATTTCCTTTAACTATGAGGGGTACAGTAAATTAATATTGCCAAAAGGCATTGAGGAAGACACATTCCACTACTAATAAAATATTGATAAAGATGTGAATTTTTTGTCACATTAAATATGCTTCATATTTGGTACTCTAGAAGAAAAGCTGAGGGCACAGTTTTTAATCTAGCCACCATCTATTAATGAAAATCTCATTTCAAGAGATGAAAACAGTTTGCAGAAGAGACAATTTTTAAAAGATGAATATCTTTCTTCAGTTTTTATGCAGACTACATGCCTGCTTGTTCAGATGTGTGACTGCATATGATCACAAGAATTACAGATACAAGAATACTTGTAGCTGCGCACACAAAACCCCGCACTTCAATAAAAACAACCTTAAGCTTCAAAGACAAAAGGGTTCTTCACCATTTTATTGCAGTTTTCTTGTATGAAGTGTGGCCTCAATCCTTATCCACTGTCTGCTCTCCAACTCTGTTATGAATACGTAATAATTAGCTGTAGTGAGCTCTAAACACAAAGGCAGGAGAACTTCTCTTTATAACTGATTACTTCATTATTTGCTGGAACTACATTTCTCACTGACCCCTTCACAGAGACATCCCTTCCAGAAATCATACCTGAAGGTCTTGTGTGGGATGCTTAGAGGAGGAGGAATTCACAAATTACAACCACCTGTAAAACATTTGATTTTGAGTGACGTACCACTCTCCCATAGGGATTTGGGTTTGGAGTCCAAGTCACTCTCCAGTGTGACATCAGTTGCCTTAACCGTTGTCCTTTCTCATCCTTTAGTCTCCTGCCATGTTGACTGCCAGTCTCCTGATGGCATTGGTCAACCCTCTCATGCAGCCGAGTGCCAAGTAGAAACATGTTTTCTGGCATCTGCAGTAAAACCTTGGGATTCTGCACAAGAACAACATGCTGCAGAGAGTTTTTTCATTACTGCTCCTCCTGGATTTATTCCATGAGCATAATCCAGCCTGTGGGCTGGGGCAGGCAGCACTGCTGAGATAAATACTGAATCCTTCCAGCTAAAAATAAACAAGGAAATGTCATGAAGTGGTGGGGAAAAAAGTATTCCAAGTTATTAAATGTATTTAAGTGATAGATTTTTGAAAATGGGATTTTAAATAGAAAGTTTTTCTGTTTTCTGCTCATCCTCAATACTACTACCATTTTGGCCTGTATATATGCACTTTTCTAGCTGAGGGGCAGTTGGGGTGGAGATGTCTGTCCCTCTGAGAGGCTGCCCCCCAGTATGGATATAGCCATACCTAGACACACACATAGGCTGTGGTGGTGTCTCATAACCTCTTGCCCATCAATCGTGGGAGTTACATTAGCATCACATCCTCTGGAGGGCTCCAAATGACTACAGTGATAAAAAGAAAATAACTGTTGAGAAAATGTGCTTTCTTCCCAGACTGAGCTGGGCTTTGAGCAGGACAACTTCCCTCTCTCATTTCAGGCATCAGAGGGCCCGCCTGCTTTGTAATTCACTGTATCTGCTGCCTTGAGAACACAGACCACCTGTAACACACATTGCATTAGTCCTGCTTTGTGATTCACAAAACACACAAAATTCAGCCTTGATTGCTTCTCTCTGTTTCTGTTTCCCTGGTGCTAAGATCTGAAGAACATCTCACAAGGGACCTGGTTCAATTTCTAGATATAGTTTGCATGTGGCATCCGGGACAAGTAAGCTTTCAAAGCCCAGCTGTTGTCTTGCACTGGCAAGAGCCGTATAGTGAGTACCCTACCAAGAGTCCCATGTGTTGAACTGGGCTGTTTTTCTCCCCATGGAAGATAGAAAAGGTTTTTCAGAGCATAGTGAAGAATCTGAGAGCTGAAAAAACACATCTGTTAAAAGAACACCTTTTCCTAGTAGTCCCTGAACTGTGAGTACTGACAAGTTTGAAATCCCTACTCGAGAAATTTAATTTCTCTTGTCATACATTTGCTATCTGTACATCTTAGAGGCTCCGGTTTGATTTTGTCACACATGAGTTATTTCTGTGCTCAAATATTTTTAAGAGATTTGTTCAAGATTATGTAGTAAATAATTGATTTGTCCCTGAAACTGTATTTTTCATCTAGCTGTGTTTGGATCACACAGAATACACGCTTTGAAAAAGCAGCAATCATTTTAACCTACTGCTGAAAGCAGAATGAATCTCACATTTTTGGGAACAGTTATTTTCACTATTTTCAAAACAGCACAGTGTTACATTCACATAATGACCAGTCTCCTGCAAGGCATTTCAGAAGAAAAGTCAAAGTCAACAGAAATCATTTTTTCATCCCAAAGACTGGGAATGATACATCCAGTCACTCTCACTGCCCACAGTCCTCTTATATTTCTCTTCAGCTCTTTAAGGCTTGGCTTTCCCTGGAGTCTTGGGTTGGGTTTTCTTATTGCTGCCTACAAGGCTCCTACTTGATGATGTTGGTTAGGGAATACTTCACAGATCCTTGGCTGGTAACAACAGAGGAAATGAGAGTTTATTGAAGGTACCCTTGTAAGAAACTGTGAAGAGAAAGAAGAGAAAGCCTGATTTAAAAAAAAAAAAAAAAAATTAACTTAAGCCTGCTTTTTTAAAATAAAAATATTTTTCTGTTTCAAACAGAGAAAGCAAAGTGGACCCAGTGATATAGTACATGGACCATAGGACTTCACATAATGCTAAAACTATAAACCTGTCTGTGCTTTAATTGAGCTACTAAAGCTGTTAATCTTTTAACCATAAGAATTATTGCTCTGAATTGAGAGAATGGAAGGGAATGGGCAAAACCCCCATGATAAATTCAGTCTCTCATCTTTAATTATTTCGTATGCCATAATATCTGTGCAAAGTTTCTAATTTTTACATGTCTAAAAGTCACAGAGCTTGTGATCTATGCCAGTGTGCTGGGGGCTCAAGCTTGGGGCACAGGTCTCATCTCCCTCTTGTCTTGACTTTCAGTCTCTGCATTGCTGCATCTTTCTTCCATAAGGACTTCCCACCCTCAATGGTATGGAATGTAAAGGTAACTCAGGTTGCTGTGGAAACCTTAATTTTGACTTTAGCAGCTTTTTTGCTGGTTAAGATTTCCATCTTTAAAATCGCATTAATTTTTCAAAGTGTAGTTATTTTTATAAACATATTTCTTTTGCAGTGTTTGAACAGTTCACAGTGACATTGTGAGAATCTAATTTAGAGTAAGGACTACGTGCGGTTGGGAGTAACAATTAAAGACAAACTACAGAAGTGACCTCTATACCTATTTACTCTTGGTAGTTTGTAGGGCTACATCTTGATCACTCAGTATATTTTCATAACTCGGTGGACACTCATGGATCTTCCTTCAGATTGATGTTATCCCTCAGGGGTGTGCATATTGTCTTTGAAAATTATGACTTGTAGCCTGTTGGGGTACAAACAATAAAAAATCTAGAGAATTAAGCCTGTGATCTATTTTGTGTTTGTTAGAGTCTTCAGAATCTGTTTTGAAAATCAAGCAGGTTTATAGTTTCTCAACCACAGGGCCCAAATTAAATAATTTTTTTTACAGTCTCAAGAGATGCAATACTGTGACTTACGTTAATTTCTCAGTGTAGTACTTTGTATGGTAGCAGCATGACCCATCTACAAGTCACTGAGAATCACAGTAAAAAAATGTGGCATTTTGGAAAAGCAAAGATCAGACCTGAAGAGCCTCAAAATTCTGATTTGAATTCAAAGAACAGCCAGTAAAAATTGTAATTCTTTTAGATCCCATGGCTTTTTTATGAAAACTGAGTTTGATCTCTTCAACTTGAGAGAGGGAAGAAACAAGAACTCCACACCTGTAAAAAATAAGACTGACTTCTTAAACATCATCAGTTTGTAATTTGTAAGAGGTTTCATGCATATGTCCCATACCACTCATTTAGGTGATACCCATCCATCTAACAATACCCACCTTCCTTAGAAAGAGAAAAAAACAGGAATCAGAAAAAATCATGGAGGGAAAATATCATGGCTGCAGGGAAAAGGGGAACACAACTAAGAGGTGTGAGAGATGGAAACCATAGTCACAAAGGAGTTAGTAATGTTAATTATGTGTGGACACTCAAATCCTGTTCAATGCAGAACTAAAGGGCATGAGCCATATCAGCACAAAGTGGCCTTGCAAGACTCTTGTCATGGGTTTAATTGAACACACTGATCTGGAAGGACATGTCACTGTCAGAAATATATTCACTGGAGGTATGCGAAAAATGAACTCCTGCTGCAACACACCCAATTGCGAATGAGAAGTTTCAGCCCGTAATAACCACTGTTCTCTGGCACTAGGAGCATAATGATACCTATGTGCAGGTGTAGTGGGTTTGTGAACTCTGGTGTTATCATTCCTCCCCTCCCCCTATTTTGGGTGACTTTGGAAAGATCTGCTACAGGTGGCCTGGGACATCAACATCCAGAGGGAACAGTCTCTGTCTCTCTGTTTGACAGAAATTCTCAGAACTCCAGATTTTTCCAAGGTTTCATAACGACTCTTGACATCTCCCTTTCATCCCAGTGGCCACAATTTATTTGTTTCAGAGCTGTGGAATGTGCATGCTCATTGGTACCACTTGCCACTGTTTTTCTGGTTGGGAATATCCTGCAGTGTGGGCTATTTCTGTAATCCATCCATCTGCATAGCTGGCATAGTGTCTTGTTTGTGTGCCTTCACCAGCTTTATGTGCATCCTCTCAGCTTGCAACCAGGCTGTGTGCATCCTCAGGGAATGCGTGAGTGCATGATCTGTGTTAGCTGTATTTCTAATGCTCCCTGACTGCTTCTCACGTTAACCTAGTTTAAAGCAAATACTGCATGTCAACACTAAACCGGGGACTTCTGTTTCAAAAATCCATAAGGACAACATGTAATCTCCAAACTCAGTCCTGGGCTATAGACTGTGCTGTGAAAATCAGAGGGGTTGTATGAAGTTTATTGAACAGTAGGGGCTCAAAATCTCTAGTAATATCCACAAAACTGTTATTGATATTAAGTGAAGTGGCATATGCTTTTTATTGAATTCTGCATAACAACAGTCCTCTGCCACATTGTGATTCTTTCCGTCTTACCTTTTTCTCTGTCATCACGTGTTTATGAATTGCCACTGACATTCTTCCCCTGAATCATATCACAAGCCACCAGACGAAAGATTATTTCAGGAAAGATGATTAGGAAGGAAGGATCTTGAATAGTTTATACGAGCCATGGACATCACTGATAGGATTTATTTCTATAAAAAATAAATTGTCTTTAATTTCTGGAATCTTAGTAAAATAGACTCAAAATGATAGTGCTGTTTCAGTTTAGATAAGCAGGTAATATTTTTTACAGGGATAATGGTATAATGGGTCCTACGTTGGATTTCCCTGTAAGTGATCAAAAGCCTGAACAAATTAAATATTATTTTTTGAAGGACTGAGACATATTTAAATTTCAGAGGATTTTATTCAGCCTTCATTCTTTTCCCTCCACTCTGTAAGCACAGCATTTGGCTGAAAAATAACTGCGATCTGATCTAAGATCTAAGCAATTACTCCCTCTCTTGTTCATGGCTTTGGATTCATTAGTGCATGTCCACTTAGTTGCAGGAAGCAATTCGTTTGGAACTGATAATTAAGGAAATGCTTTAAAATCTTAGAGCAGACTCTCTGGTGGGACAGACTGCGCTGCTCTGACACCTGGTACCTATGACTCCAAGTGTTGCCAATATATGTGGCTTGACTAGTCCTGTACTTCCTAGGTTTCAAAGTCTCCATTACTGTGATGCCCATGGCTGATGCAGGTGAGGGCAGGTGACCTCACTGCAAGCATCTACAGATCAGTACAGTGTTGGTTTGGCTTGGGGTTTTTTAGCAAAACCATAAAAAATTGAAAGGATAACTGGGAGAACAGTGGCAGTGTGGCACACAGTCCTTTTCAGTACTATGTATAAAATGTACAGCAGTGGATATGTGGGGTGGAAAGATTTCTGAATAATATTGTGGCATTCCAGATGTATGCCCACATAACACAACTAGTGACTTTTTGAGAGGTTTTCAGAGCCTGGCAGAAACTGAGAAGACTGAATTTGCTCTTTAAATATTGAAGGGTCAGAGCTAGGGATTTGCTGTGGTTAAATTGTGGTATTTTCTTGAATTACACTAAATTCATAAAACTAAATGAGGCTTTTTTAGCGATATACCGATATCAGAATTAATTGTGTATTTTTTTCTAATTGCGCTGCTTATAGGAGAAGAATGTTTAATTAAAATTATGTATTATTGAGAGAATTCCCTGAGGTAGCCACTAGCAGGGACCTCCCCTGAACAAGCTCAGCGTGCAGAGTGCCGCATGAAAGCAGAGAAATCTGTTCAATCACTGTGGGTTTTTTATGAGAGATTTAATGATTTTTCACAAAGTAGCTAGCATATTTAGACATACAGGAAAAGCACTGTGCATGGAGTCTTCTTACACAAGGTGGAAAAGACAAGAAATAGAAGGAATTGTGTTAAACTGAGGAAAAATAGTTGTCAAAGCTAAGACAGAACATAACATTATCTTTGACAAAATTGGCTCATGGTCTGTAATACCTCTGCCAACATAATTTTGTAAGACCGTTTTCATTCTCTATTATCTATTTTCATTTGGTGTGAAAGATGATATAGATGTAGCATGAAAAATGATGGAGTAAGAATCCTTCTGATCTCTAACATCTATCTGATTCAATCCAGAAAGAGCAATTAGGTTATCTATTTATTTACTGCCCTCGCTACATTGCTCTGTTTTATACCAGTATTCCTACCTGGTGTCCACAACTGCCAGAGCTTCCCGGTGTCTTCAGCGCTCCTCAGAGCCAACTTCCTCTCCCTCTCCTTCTCTGCTCTCAAAACTTGGGAAATGACAAGTTCTCACAGTATGTCCTCAAAGCTATCAAATGCTATTTAGTCAGAGGTCTGGCAGGCTGAGGCAAGAAATATGATTTAAGGGCAAAAAGGAAAATCCTGGAAATGCTTACTGGTTACATTGCGAAAGTTACATTGTGAAAATCCCAGTTACATTGCGAAAGAGCACAAATGTTTTGGGAGATGCTTCGGTGGTGCTTACTCCTACAGCTGTGCAGGTGCAGGGTGTGTTGAACCTCTGGCAATGATGACAACTGTACAAAAGCAAAAAAAAAAAAAAAATCCCTGGAGATTTCAGGGGAGGATGAAGAAATGTGCAGGTGCCAGGACCCATGAAACCATGTGTGTCACCAAGCTGATGGTAATGAGGGCCTATCCCAGCAAGCTGGGAGGGTGTGTTGGACTTCTGCAAGGGTATTTTCCCCAGCTGCTGCATCCTAACTGGTTTATGGGTGTTTTGTAGTGAAGCACTGGTAGGGAACTGATTGCAACTGTAGGGAGTGTGGCAGCCCTGCATGGGTCAAATTGAACTGCTTAGGGTTTTGGGGTATAAGCCACTAGACACATTATTTTCTGGAAATGCGCCCTGTGTCTAAGTTGTTGCTGAAATGTTTATACATGGCACCTCCAGAAGCAGGTCCCATGTTAGGAGTTTGAAATCCCCCCCAACACAAAACTGACAGGGGAGAGACAAGTGACTGGTCACAGCTTAGAGTGGGAAGACAAGGACAGTCTTGGATAGACTCAGACCTTTCAGTCCTGTCACCTATAAGACTTCCCTAGTATTTGCCTGGCAACAAAGGGCTGTTACTTTTAGTTTCACCTGGGAATTGTATATTTTGCTTGAGATAAGTTGACCTGTAAAACAAATCCAGCTTTGAATCCAGCATACCCAGAGGTTTTGTAGGTTCTCAACTTTAAATAGCCATAGTAGGTATTCCCCAGGTTTTGCCAGATGCAAGGAGATCTAGAATCATTCTCATTTGCATGATTCTACGTTTTGTAAATGTGGATGCTAAAAAGCATTGGTGTTTCTTAAAATCTAAGTGAATATTGTTTTGGAAATGCATGATTTGGTGTTTTGTAAGATGAAATGTTTGTGTAGCTGTGTTCTTATAGCCAGGGTGGTAAAAGAACAAAAACCCTGAAGTATTTACAGAGAAAGGTGATGTTATTTAGTAGAATATCTGACAGAATTGGGGAAAAAAATAAGGAAGGTTTCAGACACATGAGGTGTGGTCCTCAGGGATGATATAGATGTCATAAGCTTTGAACTATATTTAAACCACTTTGAGCTTAAGTTGATTACATTAATAGCTAGATGATGTAGAAACTAGGGAACAAAGGAAAAAAGTCCTTGGTACTTGAAGACTAGAGGTGGATGCTAGATAAGAGAGTTGAAAAAGGCATTCGTTCTTCTAGGACAAAGAAAGAAAAGTAATAACCAGCTGTGAAATAGCAATGGTCTCGCTGTGAGAGTGAGCAAAATTGTTATGTGCCATAAAGTCACCTTCCCCTCTGAGTCCGTAATTTTAAGTGTCCACTTGAGTTATGAATTTCAGTTCCCAGACTCAGCTTTTGAAGATATTTTTAAGACTTTAATGGGGCCAGGGACTGAGAAGTCAGAGGTGGAGTGGCTATTCCATGACACTGTCTTTCCCAGTGTGTGTATGAGAACTGTGTATTTCTGTTCTCTGTTACTTATGTAAAGCATCCTTGTTCTGGTGTAGAGTGGTTCATTTTTGGGAGTATATCCAGTGCCTTGGGTAGAAGGAAGTAAATCCAGGGCTGTAGGATGCCCAGACTGTGATATTTCTGGTGTGAGAAGCAGTTACTGAATGGGTCTTCAGTATGCTGATGACATGTCAACGGATTTGGGGTTTAAGGGTTTCTTACATGGTGCTGTATTTTGGTCTGCAAGTTATTTGTTTCTGATGTTGTTTGACAAGTTGAGGGGGTTGCCTGATCTCCAAGAAAGGCAGTAGTAAATGCAGTAGTTACTTTATGTTATGATCATCCAAACTGTGTGTTGATTCCCCTCCCCCCCCACCTACCCCTCCCATTTCCATATAGGATGTTTTGTAATTAGTAGAAATACATAAATATTTGGGCTTTCATTTTATATTCCATTAAGTATAACACTGTCCAGGCCCCTAAACACAAGTGCTTGTTAGGGGTAGGAGCAGTTCTCTTTAGAAAATTTAGATTCACAGAATCACTGAATATTCTGAGTCAGAAGGGACCCAAGAAGGATCATCAAGTCCAACTCTTGAGTGAATGGCCCATACAGGGATCAAACCCACAACCATAGTGTTCATTAGCAACATGTTCTAACCAACTAAGCTAAATAGATTGATGAGGTGGATGTTGCCAGTGTCCTCAGGGCATGTTAAGGTTGATACATAACCATGACCTTTTTTGTATATTTTTAATGCCTGTTGGATTTGTGGAGGTTGGACTGCTGCTCTATGGTGGTTGAAAATGTTTAAACATCTGATGCTGTGGTAAAACTGACACAGATGCAAATCCATAACTGGATTAGAAAGGAGCAGAAAGTGCATTTGGAACAGCTGCCTCACCTACAGTATCTGTAAGTGACAATGTAAGAAGGACTGAGAAAGAGCTGGAAAAGAGCCTTGTTCTACTGCATATTAGTGGAGACAAAAAGCAAATAGAGTTGCACTGGTCAAATCACACCTGAAGGTTTTCTTAAGTCACACATTTTGTGGTCTCCTTTATAAAAAGCTATGTTTGGTTTTTAACCTATCCTTACAGTTCAGTCCCTTTTTGTTTCATCTTGGGGAAAACTTTTTTCTCCATGTTTTGTCTGTGAGTCTCTTCATTAAGTGAAAACCAGAAGGGTAGTGGATAAAGTTGAGATCAGCATGGGTGTCACTTCAAATTATGACTTTCAGCTCTGCCTGTAAGGTTGCACAAAGAAGAACAAAATGGAAGTTAAAAATATTTGAAGATGGAATTTAGGGACATTTAAGGATAAATGCTGGAGAAGGAGCATGTCCTGGATTTCAGCAGTTTCTCATCTGCCATGATATGAGGCCAAACATTCCACTGGTGCTGTCCCATCAAAGACTGCAGTGGCTCTGTAGTGATTTATCCCACAGTTGTCTGCCTACCCCCTTACTTGCAGCACAGGCTTCGCTGTCTCAGCAAGAAGCATTTCCATTGTATTTTTTGGGAATACATTTGCTTCTTGCTTTCTCCAACCACTCACTGTCTGCTGCATGAACCTGCAACAGTTCACAAGAGGTATTACAGGTCCTGCTTCTGTATGGAGGTTACAAAAACCTAATCGATAACAATCACAATTTCTTCTAACAGTGGTTCATTTAAGCTTGGACATAATAACTGAAAAATAAGACATAATATTCCTTTAAGTATCAATTGATGGACTCTCAGTAGGCCTGCGGTACACCATTTGAGGACAACTTAAACACACCATAATTGGAAAAGATTTATTATTTCGGAAAACCTCTGACTAAAATGAGCCAACTTCTCCCTGTATAGCATGCCCTGAAATTTAAATACATGTCAGCAGCAATACTAAATATAGCTACTGGCATTATTGTCAGCATAAGCAGAGCTGGTATTTATAAAACCAATATCCTTTCTGCTGTGGTGTGCTACAGCCTTTGTCTAATTGCTAATATTTTCAGTTGAGGGAATTTTGATGTGATGAATTGCCTATTACTTGATGAGACACTTTGGATGCAATTTAAATTCAGTGTCAGTGTTCCACTTCAGTAATAGGTCTCATTTTCAGCGTTTTTTTTTAATTTATCTACTCAGTCCTACAGATTTACTTTAAATTATAGCAAGAACAATAAAAATCCAGAAGCTAATCACACCCCGGGCTAGTGCTACTGGCTAAAGCTGTGTTACTGGTCACAGACTTCATGGTATATATGGGAGGAACTAACAGCAGTCATATTACCAAAAATTCTCTATTTAAAAAAAAAAAAATGTATTTTGCAAATCATTTATTTCACTCTGCAAAATGCTCCCTTCTGCCTTATACACAGATCCTTTTACCTCGAGTCCCCATTTTTGTGTAGATGCAGTGTTCACTATATATTGTTTGAACAAATATATTTAAAATCTACAAGATCCATGTGGTTCATGTGGGTCCAGTGAATATGTTATGAACTTCTGTTTAATTTTTCTTTCCACCTCTGCAAGGATTGTGAATTTTTTTTCTGAAGCATGTGAACTTAAGTAAATTTTCTGAGGTCTTTCACAGTTTACCAAAGAACTTAAAATCAACTTGTTTAGATGCAGTTCTCCTAGGAGAGTGACTGTGGAGGAGATTGTGGTGTGATTATATATTGATGTTTTCTAAGACTGTAAAGGGTGGTTACATTTTTTTGTAGTAATGCAGCGGGGAGGGAACAGGTTGGCTAAACAAATGGTGTGTTGAGGTCAGTGAAAGTGTTGTTTGTACTCAGTACAACCTAAGAAAAAAAAGGATGAGGCCAGACATTAGTACAAGTTTCCTTCATGCTTGTGTACTTGATTAGTCATAGAGAGGCCGAAGAAGTGCTGCAGCATGGGATGAGAGTCCTCAGGGATTTCCATGTTAATAATTGCAAGGAGGAACAACTTCAGATAAAAGCTGCACTGTAAGAAAAAATAACACCCTGTGTGTTGGAACATTTTAGATTCCGTGTTACTCTAATGCAGTTGTAGATCGTGTTATACCTGTGGCTACAAATGTTTGCTGAAGGAAGCGAGGACTGAGCCCCAGTGAAGAGAGGCTGCTGCCAGGTTTCATTGCAAGCTGCAAAGAGGTTCCTGGGGACCAGCAGCGCCAGTCAGCCTCAGAGCAGTGCTGCCGTTGAAGGAGACCTCTAGGAGGATGGAAAGGTTGAGCATTTAACCTCACAGCTGGGAGGTTTTATTTGCCATCTGGCCGTAGAATTTGGGCAGCGTTTGCTTGCCTTTCTAAGGCAGGAACACTCTGGGGAAAGACCCACCTTGAGGTATTGCAGCAACAAAAAGGTTTTGCTGCCCCAAGGGCCAGAACCAACTGCAGAGGAGAGACAGAGAGTGAAAGTGGACCAGTCTAGGACAGAATCAGGGAGGAGCCTTGTTGAACTTGGCGGGGTGAAGCACGAGGCATAAGGAGCCCATTCTGCCCTGCTCAGCATTGCTTGTGTCCTCTCCCTAGCCATGGTGCAGACCTGGCAGCTATTTATTGTCCCCAGCACTGTGCTTCTACAGACAAGTTTTGCATTGCATGTGCTTTGAACATGCTGGTTAAAATGACCCTGCTGGAAGGTGGAGTTTTTGCTTTGGGGTGTGGGTATCTGCCAGACTGGAGTCAACTCTGGTTCACTCACTGTCATCAAAGCTATGACTTTTTAAACCATTGTAGACTAATCAAACGAAGAACAGTCTTTCTAAGCCTTAGGCTGTTTTTCCCAGCAGAAGATGAATCATTGTCTTATAATTTTAGGAGTAGAGTACAGTCAAATTTTTGATGTTGCATCCTCAAGAGGAATACACCTCTCTTTGGGACTGCTTGCCTTCCCTGTGCTCTTTGTGCAGGTGCCTGGTTTAATGAAGGATTATGAATTGAGCCTCATTTTAATTCCAAGGGCTTGGCTCATCGATAGATACACTTATTTGGCTGTGTATTCTTTACTGTCTATAAAATGCTTTTTCATAGACAGACCGTCTTCCTAATAATACCCATGCTTTAATTACAAACATGTATGGCAGGCACGCAGGATTACAGTGCTGGTGTGAATCAAATGCGGTATCTGAAGGTTTTATCACTTTCTGCAGAAGCATTATTGCACTGTGAAGGTGCAATCCAACCTATTAACATATTGGCAAGTGCAGGGCAGCAATCTTTGACAGAGTCCTCAGCCAATTAGGGATTTGTTCATGGCTCCCCTCCTGCGCTGTCTCCCCACTTACCCATTCGTTGACTCCATTGTCACTGCTCACTGTGAGCAAAGGAGTCACAGCTGAGTCCTCAGATGGGCCAAAGGGAAAACGGAGGGATACTTACCAGGACTAGGGATGTACATCACTAGCATTATGGGCAGCAGCAGGACAGTCAGTGCTGTCACAGAGGTGGCTTGCCTGGCATGTACCTAGGAGGACAGGAGGGGAAACACAGACAGGGAATTGCTTAAAGTCCAACTTTAGCAGCTGGAAGTATGCTGCTCTGCAGAGGAGACATAGATTCTGCCATAGCCATCCTCCCTGTTCCTTACAAGTAGCTGTGGAGCTCAAACATACCTGCAAGAAGCAGGTAACTGCATGGGCTTGCAGCTCCATGGCAGCCTGTGGTGGCACTGCAGCTGTGCTGGTGTTCTTCAGTCACCACACCGCCAACCATTGCAGCCGGGCCCTCAGCTGCCCTCATCCCCTGGCATCTGCTGCTTCAGCAGGTCATACCAAACAACAAGAAAAAGAGGGTGCATTTAAGCCTGCAACCTTGCACTTCAATCCCTGGGGTCAGGAGACAGAATGGGAGATTTTTTAAGCAACCGTTGCACCATTTTTTGCAGATATGTGTTGCATTTGCCTGTTCATGTGCACGTACGGTGCCACAGCCTACAGTAAAGGGAACTGAGGGGCCGACTCAGTGTGAGCTTACACTGCCATATGCTGACTCAGATGAGATTATATCCTAAGACCCTTCTGGAAGTCTTGCTCTTACCTTGTATTTGCTGTGAGTTTTCCAGCCTCCTTGAAAAATAAATGGATGCTAGTTTTATGTTCCCCTCCTGCTGTTTGAGTGATACTGCAGTGCTGTGGCAGGGAACATACTGGTGCTGGGTTCAAGAGTGCTGGCACTAACTCCCAAGAAGATTTGCTTCCTTTGTTTCTCTGTTGTCACAACATTAGCTTTTGTCAGAAACCTGCTTGTTCCAAGGTTTTAGGTTGCTAAATATTGATGATGTCTACACAGATATTTACAGCATTTTGAAGCCTCCGAGCTCCTGACTCCCTGCTCTGGAAAGATTGTCACTGCTTTGAACCTTGCACACAATTTAAGAAATCAAACAAGAGTGAAAGAGTTGTGGCAATGAGTCACTAGACACAAAGGTGGTTGGATCAAAGAGGATGTCTCATCTACTTTCCTGCCTGTGACCTTACATAAACAGCTTGCTCTTAGATCCTGTCTGTGCAGATGTGTAAATTATTCAAACCAACGGATACTGTACCTGCCAGAAGAGGGAAACAGGTAACAACAAAAGTCTTAGCTCTAGGAATTATTTGGGACAATGGGGGAAAGCAAAGGTAGTAAAATACATGGTAAAGTTAACCAAACTAAGCTAATGTATGCAAATAAAAGCAACGTGTCATTAAGTCCATAAGGGCTGTGGCAGAGTGAATACCTGTTTCTGCAGAAGTTGGTGTTGAACTTTCCAACGTAGGATTTAGTCTTGCAGCTTTTCACGGCTGTAGTCTCTGCTACTTTTGGAAAGGAGGATGAGGGAATTATATGCATATGAGTCTGGGAATTGTGGCAGGACTAGGGGCAAGCATGAGGCATATCCACCTGAGTGTGAAGAAGAAACAAAGTTGTATCTGCTAGGCCAAAGGAGTGTGAGGAGATGTGGAAGAAGATGATGCTATAGCTATAGGCAAGCATTCATAGGATCAAAGGGAGCTTCAATAATTGATTAATTAATTAATTAAGCCCCAGTTAACTCCACTCTGCATTAGCCCCATGATACACGAGGGTTTAGCCCATTGCCTGCAGCAGTCAAGCAATTAGCAAGGATTCCTCCATGCACCCTACCAGCTATCACTGGCTTTACCACACAGCTGGTTGTGTGCTTTCTGGGCATGTACCCAAACCTCCTTCCTCTGAAGTGTTAAAAGTATTGGTGCAGTCTAATTAACCATGGATGGTGGCCTGAAGTGGCACAACAGTTCTGCTGTAGGAGACTGATCAGTCCCCCAGGTCCAAGTGATAATTAGATGTGAGGATTTTCCTCTAGATCCGATTGGAAAAGACCCTGGGAACTACAGGCAGATTGCAGTCCCTTGCCATGGCTGTAGATATTTGATGGCACCATGGTGTTTCCTGCTCTGCAGTTATGACAAACAGTCATTCAGCTTAATGAAGAAATGTGGATGCCTGCCTCAAGTATTGGGGCTCAATTTTGAAGTCACTGGATGTCATATATAGGATCTCCAATACAGCTGGGGTCAATTTCATTGGATCCCTTCTGATCTTAAACATTTGCTCAGCAAATTACCTTTAAGAAAAATGGCGTGTTAAAGGCCATAGAACTGAACTGCAAAGCAGCATCTCCTGTTCATTTTCCTTTTGTTTGTCATTCTGTCATCTTTAGGTTTTAAAACTGGATATGGCATTGACTTTCACTGCTTGTCTTGCTGGACTTTCTGACTTTCGAGTCAAGATGTCTGTCTCAGCCTTAGACAGAGACACTTCAGGGTCTTATATTAAACTGCAAGTTTAAAACAGTCTCTACTTTCTTCAATTCTAGTTCACAAAAGCATTTGATGGCGATTTTTTCAGAACAATTGATTTCTGATTGCATAAAAAGTGAAAGTCAATCATTTACCTCAACTAACCTTTGAAATCATCTTGGGTTTCCTAATAGTTTTTCTCAGATCATAGCTTACATATTCTCTGCCTTAAACAGTGCTTCTTGAATGGTCCTTATTTTAAAGTAATCCACACTCACTGCAGTTGCCATTTTCTAACGTGGAGCCTTTTTTGCTGCAAATAGAGAGGTTACTTAAATTGAAAATATATTGCCTGAGATACACGCTAGTGAGAATACCATCATTCATATTATCACCTCACAACAAATGCTCCCTGTTTAGAAACTTTATTTCGTTTACTAAATGACACAGTTTATTAAATGAAACTTTTTTTCCTTTTCACAAAATATGTGCCTTTCACTGTATGTTTTTTAAGATTTGTTTAGGTTCCTTTGTTTCAGCAAATGTTATGCAATTCATGAGTTCAGCCCACAGTGACATGAATATTCTTTCCTGTGTCACGTCCTTACTGCAACATTAGCTGGTTGCACAGTGTTTGGTACAATGTAAGCATACACCTACACTCTCAGACAAACCCAAAGGGTCATACCAGATGTCCTGGACCTTCCAGCAATTTACATTTTTAATATCATATTCTTAATCAGAGCTTAATCATGAACACATAGAACTTAGATGGCCTTGAATTCCTTCTCTTAAATAATCCGTAGTTTGTGGGAGTACATCAGCCTCAGTGAAATATAAAGCAAACTAGATAATTGGTTGGCTCTGGTTTTTTGTGTGTGGCTAACAGTATCTTTGTTCAAAGTTAATTCCATAGTTCATTTTAAGTATTTAATGATTTTTTTTCTCATTTGTATAAGTTCTCCATGCAGCTAGAGAGGAGAGATAGTTACTGTTTCTGTGGATAGAAAAAACACATCAGTTTGAGGTGACAGAGAAGCTGAAGACATAAGGAATACCTGAAGCCACGTACATTCACCTTGGCCTGGCTTCCTATGGAAATGTAGCTCAGGCAATCATGTGGGTCGGCAGTTCTCCTAGTTCCTTTGAACTCTTACTTTGAGAGGGCGTTAAGAATTATTAAAGCTCTACAACTCTACAAGTCTCCTGAAAGTAAACATGTATGTGGAGGGAGAGCTACCGTGTACGTGTTTGGACAGAGAGAAATGCAAAAGTGTGGGCTCACATACTGTTAGGCATCAGAGGATCTGCATGGGACAGGGCTTATAATAAATATCCCAGCTGTGAGAAAAACGTTCTGCTTTAGTCCAACATTTTGTAGAAACAGAGATGCAGAAAAAAGCCGGTCATCCCGTCCTTTGCTCACAAAATAGCATGTCTTGTAATTGTAATCACAGTTGTGATAGCTGTGGTTTAATCTTACAGCTTTCTTCTGATAAGCTCTAAGCTTTGTTTTTTATTAATACTTATTTATGTATTTCTCAGTTGGGGAGCAGAAACTACATATTCATTTCAGTGAGATTACTATACACAGACAAATTGCTTATTTCATCTTTCAAAAATTAGATCCCCTCAATCAATCAGATGATTGCAAATGCATGTGGGTTTTTTTTTTAATCCATAACATACAATTAATTTAGTTTAATCTCTTACATCTAATCATGCAATGTGTCTTCCTTATGGATAGAAAGTAATTTGTTCTTTGCCAAAATATGAAAATAAGTGGCTGGTCATTTCATTCTACCCTTTTTTGTCCTAAAAAATTTTTGATGCTGTTGATCAAATACTGTATATCTCCCAGTTAACATACCAGTCAAACTCACAAGTGGCCTGTTCCATACATTGTACCAACTTTTGTAGTCTTCAATTCATAACTTCTTTCATAGCTTCATTTTGGGTATGAAATATTTATATTTAAGAGTACAGACCTGTTAAATGAAGTTGCATGCTGTGATTTCACCTAATGGCTTCATGCTTCAAAAGAATTAATCCATGAAATATTTTAGATTTAGGGAAGATTGTCTCTTTAGGGTAAAGCTCAACTCTTGCGAATTGCATTTGATAACATCAGGGACTTAGAAGTCTTGATAAAACATCTGCTTCAGAAGCTTTCTGACATGGAACAAGCAGACCTTCTTTTGTCAGACAGAATAACTTATGAAAGATTTTTATTTTTACTTACAATAAATTCCTGAAAATTTCTTACATCAAGTTACATTATGCTGATATCCTCTGAAGATGAGACATTTTATCTGCATTTACAGTACACATGCATGAATAAAGTTAATAAATCTACAATGGTAAAATTGTCAAAAATCACCCAGAATAGGTGGATTCTTCATGTACCATCACAGCAGTTTTTCTTACCCTTCCTAATTTTTCTTACCCTGAACTACACTTACTACTGTTCAGTTATTATAGTTGCACACAAACCCACGTGGAGCATCGATCTGACCCATTGCAACAGATCCTGTATTTCCTTGGAAATGTAGTAATTAGAAGGTTCATTCTCAGGTTACAATCCAGCAGAGCACTTAAGACAACACTTAATTGTTCCATTTAAACCATCAGCTTATTTGGGCATTTATGTCTTAACATGAGATAAAGGGCTAAGCATGTCCTGTGTTGGAGGAGGACCTTCTGATGGTAGATGGTATAGATTTAGTCAACTCAGCTTCATACAGTCATATCAGCAGCACATATTTACTCTCTTTTATTGGCACTCGACTGCCTTCTAGTTTCTTTGTTGCTCAGCAAAACAATGAAATCAAATATTATAATACTTCATGCATTGCTGGATCAAATGGTATTTTACAGTTGAATAGGGAGCTAAGTTTTGTCACGTCTGCGTTAATAGCATAATTACTATTGGTTTTATTATTATTGTCCATTGTATTATTTTGCAAATGAGATATTAAAGGCACAAGCAGATTAGGTTTGAGATTCATCTACCCTAATTAGGTATCTCAAAGTTAGACTTCTTAGTCTGCAGTACTCACCATAGGCTTCTTTTCTAATCAGCGGAGAAAAGCAGACACATCTTGAAAGCAGCTTGGGTCTTCCTAGAAGAGATGCTTTGCAGATGTCTCTTTTTCTCTGCTGATCATAAAGAGTTAGTGGAGTCACTGGTTCAAATTCAGATAGTCAATTTTTAGCGTAGCATTTTTGCTGAGAGAATTGTGGTCACAAAAGTGTCAGTGGCAAATGTGAAAACTGAATTAAAATTTGGTTTTCTTCTGATCTTTTGATCTATCCTTTGGTACCCCCACTGGTCGCTGGGTTTCAGGACCCTGCATTGGTAATTTTTTTGCTAATTTCAATTGGACATGAATGTCCAATACTACAAAAGACCACAAACTGTTAAGAGGTTTCACTGACCAGTACTTTACTATAAGCAGGTTTAGAGATATTTGTAAGACATTGGAGATAAATACTGTTGGGAAATCTTTCACTGCCTGGTGCACATCCACTATGGATGACTCCAGTTTGGTATATCAGTATCAAATATTTGTGAATTTTGTAATCCCCACTAAAATCTTTATTCTGCAAACTGGTATGAGAGGAGGTTTGATGCTCCAGTGCTTTGCTTTGCCCTTGTTTGTGTGTCTCATAGACATTTTTCTGATGCATAGAATCACAAAGCAATTGTTTAGTGCCTCCCTTGTTTCCAGTGAAGGAGACAGTGGAGTTGCCAAAATGGGTTTTCCCATGTGGCAAAGTGATGAAGAATCGTAGAGTCATAGAATCGTAGAATCAGACAGGTTGGAAATGACCTCTGAGATCATCAAGTCCAACCCTTGATCCAACACTGCTGTAGTTACTAGACCATGGCACTAAGTGCCCATATCCAGTCTCATCTTCAAAACCTCCAGGGATGGTGAATTCACCACCTCCCTGGGCAGCCCATTCCAGTGGCACCACTTTTGTCTCCTTTTCTTCTTCCCCGTCCTGCTTCCAGGATCATAGGAAAATGCTTCTGTTAGAGGTAATAGATGCTAAGAGCAAAGAAGGTCTCTGTGCATTTTCACATAATCACAGAATCATCAAGGTTGGAAGAGGCCTTCAAGATCACCTTATCCAACCATTAACCCAGCACCATCATCATCACCCCTAAACCATATTCTCAAGTGCCACATCCAGATGCTTCTTGAACACTTACAGAGCTGTTGACTCCACCAGAACCCTGGGCAACTTATTCCAATGCCTAACGACTCTTCTGGTGTAAATTTTTTTTTCTAATATCTAAACTGAACCTCCCCTGTCACAGCTTAAGGCCATTTCCTCTTGTCCTTTCACTTGAGACATGTCAGAAGAGAGTGATCCCCACTTCACTACATCCTCCTTTCAGGTAGTTGTGAATTTGCTCAGATCCTCCTGAGATATGGGACAAGTGAAGGGGAATGTCGCCTGGCCACCGACCTGTGCAGAGGCAAGGGCAGCAATGAAGCAGTTATGGATGTATGGAGCAAGAAAAGGTCCAGCATCCTTATCACAACCTTACTCCAGGCATTGCTGCCCTTCCCACCAACTACATTATAGGTCAAATTTGTATTTTATGGTGTCATTACATATGTTGTTGTTCTAGTCTAAGGCTGTGATGATTGTGCAGCAGTGGAATAAAACATGTAGCTTCTTGACAGTATTGATTTTCAAAAATAAAAGCCAGTCACTGACCCGTGGCAACATACTTTTCCTTCACTGCAGTGTGCTGCACTGGGCTGTGGTCTCAGTTCTCACAGGAGCATTTCTTGCTGGAATACTGTCAAGTAGCTCTGAACAAATGAGCAAAGCTGGGACAGTGTTGTGGTTTAACCCCAGCCCTGTGCAGCTGCTCACTTACTTCCCCACCTGCAGGATAGAGGGGAAAATCGGAAGGGTAGAAGTGAGAAAACTTGTGGCTTGAGATATAGGCAGTTTAATAGGGAAAACAAAACCCATGCAAACAAGCAAAGCCAAACAAGGCTCATTCACCACCTTCTGTGGGCAGGCAGGTGTTTAACCACCTCCAGGAGAGCAGGACCCCGTCATGCTAAACAGTGACTTGGGAAGTCAAATGCCATCACTCCAAACGTATACCTCTTCTACCTTCTCCCCCAAGCTTTATATACTGAGCATGATGCCATTTGGTCTGGGTTATCCCTTTGGTCAGTTGGCGTCACCTGTCCTGGCTCTGTCACCTCCCAGCTCCTGTGTGCTCACTGGCATGGTGATACAAGAAGCAGAAAAGGCCTTGACACTGCGTAAGTGCTGCTCAGCAACAACTAAAGCATCCCTGTGTTATCTACATCATTTCCAGCACAAATCCAAAACACAGCCTCACATTACCTATTATGAAGAAAATTAACTTTACCCCAGCCAAAACCAGCACTGTCAGGCTATTTCCTGAATCACTGGGTAGATTAATGTGTTTTGGTTTATTTCCAGAGAAATTATTTTCTTTTAACCCTTTAGTTCATGTCCAGAAGTTGATATCAATCAGTTCATTGAGTGACTCCTGTTTTCTTTGCAAAATTATAAATTTACAGTGTTCCTTCTAGCTAAAGAACCATTTTTTACATGCTTGCAGAACTCTGCCACTTCATCAAATGCCGAATTCATCTTCCCAGAAAACAGTTTATACTCTAGCATTTTGCCATGTTTATTCTTTTCTTATTCCATTACCTAGGTAAGCAGACTGGATAGTCTAAATTTTCAACTTAATGTTTTCTCAGTGTTATCAATAATTAATTTAACAGAATTACAAATACAGAGGCAGAGGAAAGTAGTAAAACCAGAATTTGACTACCCAGCAGGAAAACGAATATTCCCTTGTTTGTTCCTCCACCTCAGGTAAACTAAGGTCTCAAGGCTTCCCTCGGGCTTGACTTGGTGTGTCGGAAGAAGCATTCTCGGAGGATGCAGCCCGGGTTTTGCTCGTCCCCTGGGCTGAGTTGTCAGGATCGGGGCTGCCCTCCAGTGGCTGTAGCAGTACATCGCTAACGGGTTGCGCCGGGTCCATCTGGGAACCAGCGGTTTGCAAACGCACAGTGCGCGTTGGAAAGTGAAAATCAATTAATGTAGTGGAAAGTTGTATTGAAAAGGAATACAAGGCTGAGCTTGAATTCAATTGCCTTTACAAATTATTTTTTTTTTCTGAAGCAGAGGCTTGCAATAAAACTCTCAGAATCAATTGCTGATGAGCATTGATGTGCGTGAGTCAATAAGGAACTTGGGACCTCAAGAAAAACATTTCTCTGCAATGGGCTCTCTGTATCCAGATGATTTGTGTGGTTTTGCTTAGGCTGGTTGGTTCCCAGGCCATTTCCAATGCAGAGGTCTGTTGTTGTTCACAGTGATTGAAGTCTGTAACAGGGCTCAGAGGAAAGCAAATGACTCATCCCATACACTCAGCACCCCTCCACAGCACACATACGCCTTCACACCAAGGGAGCTGAAGAAGAGAAAGGAAAGAAGAAAGTCGGGGGGACCACCCACCCTCTTTCTATCAAAAGACTTTGCTGATCTTTCTTGGAGAAGAAAGAGTGCATGGGGATCAAAATGTAAGTAGGGGCTGACTGTATAAATCAAATACTTCTGAGTCGTGTGTGTACTGACGGTACACTTTGGCAGAGATTTTTGAAAATGCCTGATGCTGTTTAGCTACTCATTTAGGATATTGCTCAATGATTTGCTTTCCAACGGTGGCTTATCACTTTCTGGGGAACCAGCCCTAGCACGTGCTCCAAACTGAGACATTTGTGCTAACCTCAAAGTCAAGAAAATACATCCCCTGCTGAAAGGTAAGATGTAGGAAGGTGGGAAGGCAGCAAGGCCAGGGAAGAGCAAGCTCTGGGCCTGGGCAGCAATGGGCAGGGTGGCAGGTGAAGCAGCACCATGCTCCTCATGCAGCTGACAGCCAGGACAGAGTGCAGTGGCACCAGCAGCTGAGCTGCATGGGTGTACTTGTGCAGGTGCCAGCCTGCCCCCATTTCTGGCCGTCTTCCGTTGAACCCAATCACCTGTGTGTGCCTCAACAGAGGCATGCTGATGTGGGTACAGAGCAAAAAAGGATAGACTCAAGTGTGGCACTGCTGTGGTGTGTGCTAAAAGGTTACATGGGCACAAGTAAATATCAGAGAAGCCTATAGAATTGAAAGACACAGTGGGCTGCTTTGCACACAGAAAGTACCTTGAGCAGAGAGACCCCAAACCACCATGCTTTTGAGGCTGGAAAAACCATGGGAGGAGGGGAGGTTTCACTATCTTTTTCTCTATTTCTGTGCCTTTTTTTTTTCGCAGCCTCAGCTGCTGTTCACCAGTGAAAACAGAAAACTGGGTTAGCTGGATGTGTTGTCTGCCAATAGGGCTGGTGTTTTGTTCTTGCATGAAAAAGAAGCACAACCATTTTCAGCTTCATTGTGTTAAGGGCTGTACAAACTCAAGAGCTCTCACAATTCCGCTTTGTTTCTTCTTGAGGGGTTTGCTATCTTTGAGTACTCCTGTTTAAAAGTATGTCATAGGTACACCTACACAACATTTTCAAAGAATTGTTGTTGTCATAGTTGTTGCTAGATATCAGATATCTTTGTAATTGTGACTCTTTTCTATCTCTGATTCATTTTGTGCCTCTGATTTGTTTCCTAGCCCTGCTAGAGAAGGCCCTTTCTAGGTGCTTAAAAGAACTTATATAGACTATTGTATTTTCAAAACCACTTGAAGTATGAACAGTTTGAATGTTTACAGAAGGGGAAACAATAAATAAAGAGAACTTTTATCTGAAAGATTGGTAGCAGTTGTCAGATATTGAGTCCGTATTAAATATAGTCTGGTAGCACTTACTAATATAATTAATTATATCTATATAAATATATATAAATAGATAAATTTATAAATGATTAATACTCCCTTATCTGATCCAGGCGGTGGTAAGGATAGTGATTGTGAACCAGCAAGCGTCATGTGAACCATACCTGTGTCATTGCTTGGCTAGGCTGTGGCTGTGGCTGTGGTGCACTCCACAGTAATCAGCTTGTGGCTTTAACCCTTGCTAGTTGACAAGTGTCCTTTTGGGATTGTCTACCCCCTGGGGCAGCCCAGTAAGACTCTGTGCTGTAGGTGTCCACCTAAAGCCATGCAGGCTGCAGGCAGCTGGGATGTTAGTTTGCTATGCTGTAAACCCAGTTGTGATTTCCCCAGTACCGAGGGACTCGGATGCTCTCAGTCCACTTGGCACTTTGGAAGTACCCAGGAAAGAGAACCTGTCAGCGGATCTTCCTCATCTCTTACGGGACATTTTTCTGCTTCTGGGAAGCACATGGAAAACATAACCCTGTATGAATTCTTGTATACAAGTGTGTGTTTGTTTACGTATAATTTGGGATGCTTGGTCATCCTGGTTTTGTGGAGGGAACCCCTGGGATATCCAGGCCTCAAGGCTCAAGTAATGCTACTAAGAGACTTGTATTTACCTTCTAAAAAAGAGTCAGGCTTTCAGAAGTGAATGTTTCACCACATAAAGAGTTTTGCAACAACTTTGACAGGTAAAATGGAGGTTGACTTTGGGTCACAATCATGTTGAAGGCAATCATAAGGCTTTAAATTAATAAGACATGTATTAAGTATAGCCTGAAAGCACTCCCACTCCACTAATCGACTCAGAGTCACAGCTTTTGAAGGATTCATGTAGCATTTAGGTTAATAATATATCACTTAAAAATAGTTAATTTATATGACAGCTGAATTTTTGTTGAGCCTCTTAATTTAGGACTGTACTCCTGCTTAAATTGGAGTGTCTGCATAGCATTAGAGAGGCTTCCCACAGCTCACCAGTTGGAAAGCCCAAACCCATGCTTCCTTTGCGGTATCAATGCAGTCATTTTGACAGAGACAAGAAAAGGCTTTTCCTCCTTCCGTTGGGTCCCAAAAGCCATCCTTGTCGTTCCAGGAGATGTTTCATTTTTGAATGTGATGATAATGCCACAAATGCTTGGGATTTCTCGATTTTTTTTCATGATTTGCCAAGTAAACAAAGTCTGTGTTATTCAGTGGGATTAGTCCTGTATTAATAAACGAAAGTTTCTCCATCTCTCCTGCATTTTGAACTGCTCTGAGGGAAGGAGTCAATCCAGATTCTATGGGTTTCCCAGAAGTAGCAGCTTGATAAAGGCCAAAGATCCAAATTAGTGCTTTCCACTGACAAAAATCCTGTCTTGTAAGCTCAGTGTTTTGGGACCTGTCTGACCTTCTGGAACAAAACCTGCCACGATGCCAGAGCCTGTATAACAGTTAGAGGCTTTGGAAGAGGAAAGAAGGTTCTCTGTGTCATTTCTGAAGCCTTTTCAGGAGAGAAACAGTGAAGCTGTAAACACAAGGAGGATCTGCGGGTACCATGGTAGAGATTCATGCTGTATCTGATGGAGAGCTAGGAGCATTGTACTGGTACCCGGGCGTGCTGTCATCATCACTGCAGGGGAGATACGTAAAGCACACAGCACAAATCCAAAGGAGACCAGATTTCATTAGTCCTCCTATTCACAAAACAGCTTCCTGAAAAAAATAAATAGATGGGCAGAAGTTGGCAATGATACTGACATTGTTACATAGAAATGGTCTTCCAGATCACCCAAAGTGCAAAAAGTTTTTTGATTTATTGCAACTCCCTGCATTCTGCTAACAAGAACCAGGTGAAATCCTCTTGAAGAACCACCACCACCGCCCCCAATTAATCTAATTTAGAGGTTTTTCAGCTACATATTTTACATTTCCAAACTCACAGGAAACCTTTGTTAAACTAAATTTCAGATATTACAAAGAGGGCAAAAGCCCTGTCTGGGGTGTAGAAGTTAAAATTTCATTGTGAATTTGAACAAAACCACAAAACCTTCCAGAGAAACCAGCAGTATCTGGTGTGTTGACTAATCGGAAAAAGTCAGTATGTTTTTCAAGCTTTCCATTGTCTTTTCATTGCATAAACAAGAAAACAAAACTGAAAACAAACTTCAGAGGAAGTTCATGAAACCCTGTCATGTAAAACCAGAAGAAAAATTTGTTACCACTTATAAAGGTTGAAACTGTTTGCTTTTTTCCAGCTACTGAGAAGCCACTGACTGTTTTTGAGGCTGGGATTCTGGTGGAATGCACCTTAATTTTGAATGATGGCTGTACTTTGCTTAGGAAACAAATGGTCCATAATACCAAATATTTTCTGTGTGTGTGTTCTATGGGGCTAATAGTGTTTCTTGCTCTCAGACAACATTATTTGTAATTTGCGGTTACAAAGAAAAAATAAGTATCTGAAGTTCTGTTGCTGACCACCAAGTATTGAATCTCTAAATGCTTGTTCACGGCATTAGATTAAACACAGAAATATTTCGGTTTGGTATGTGATCCATGCACTGTAGTATACCACCTTCATCTTGGGTCTGCCAAGTGTTTGGTGAATTCAGGTCACACCAAAGGAGCTGCCAGAGCTCAACAAGGCCACTGTGCTGCCCACACCTTTTGTTAGAATGAGCCATTTGAAGGGTGTTGGATCATTGAAATAGGTTTGTCATAACACAGCTAGGAACAATACCATTTGAGAGAGGTTTAAGCAACAGGGAATAGAGTGGTTAAGGTTGGAAAAGACCTCTAAGATCATTGAATCCAATCATTAATCCAGCACCACCATGTTAACCACTATACCATTTCCCCAGGTGCCATATCCAGACATTTTTGAACACTTCCAGGGATGGTGACTCAACCAGTTCCCTGGGTAGCCTATTCCAATGGCTGATCACTCTTAAAATGACAAAATTTTTCCTAATATTCAATCTAAACCTCCCCTGGAACAACCTGAGGCCATTTCCTCTTAACCTGTCACTTGTTACCCAGGAGAAGACACGGACCCTCACCTGGCTACAACCTCCTTTCAGGTAGTTGTAGAGAGCAGTAAGGTCCCCCGAGCCTCCTTTTCTCCAGGCTAAACAACCCAAATTCTCTCAAGCCGCTCCTGTTGTGCTCTAGTCCTTTTATGAGTAGATACCATCTGCCTGTACATGCTGTGAGACACGAGTGTTCAGGCACAGTTCAGCCTGAAACCTGCACTGCCAACAAAATCTGTCCTTTGGCAGCAGCCTGGACAGTTGACAGTGAATGACATTAGCCCACCTCATGTTTGGACAAGAGTAGTTTCTTATGCTTACGGGACTGTAATCACAGTGCTTTTATTCTGCAAAAGTTCCAAGAGGATATAAGCCCAAATGAATTTTGCTTTTAAAGAAAAGAAAGTGAACTCTCCAATTACCAGTACTAGCAGACTCACCAGCCCAAGTTCAGCTCAGCCCTGGAAGAAGAGGGTTGCTCTTAGTTACTTTCACATCCAAGCTTTTGCAAGGAACTGCTGTGCTGCAGAATTTTTGTGCGTACCCTATCAGAGGTCATTTGTATGTCAAGCATCTGTTTTTTGTAATGTGAAAAATATTCTGTATGTAGTGTAAATGCTCCTCCCACACACTCTGAGAGCCCATCAGCAGCTTTATTTTTAGGGAAACAGCATGTGGTTTGAGAAATACAAGTCGGGAAGTGGGGATTTCATAGCTTGGGCTCTAGATGGGTCACTCAAAAGAAGTTCAGCTTTCACTGTTGCGCTGCCAGGTGTCTCAGGTCTCAAATTCCACCTGAAAACCAACTCTGACCTCTCTCATCTTATCTATCTTAATATCTTTCTGCTGTATTTATACTGGAATATGCTCAGAATTACTTATTAGAGGAGTAAGTATACAGAGCAGTTCTACCACCAGATTCAGTACTCCTGTTGTGTGTCAAATATTTCTTCTTATAGCCCCTATGCAAATAGTTTTAATTTTCAACATTTCTCATTGTTTTTAAAATGCAGTGTGTGTGCATTATGTATATATGTGTGTGTATATATATATATGGGCATGTTTATAATAGAATTTATTTTTCCACTTGCAGTGTGAGTGCAAATTGCTAGGTGTTTTGCTCTGGAAATTCATAATTGATCCTTAATAGCATTTTATAAATATTTTAAAGCACTGTTATTTCCCTTCAAATTTACATCCATGAATTACTCATTATTTTGCACATCTTTCCTCCTGTAGGCAAACAGCAGTGGTTGCTACACTGTTTTAAAATGAAAGCTGTCAAGATAAAGGTGGGTTTCATTAGTGAATGACTGCTGTGATATTGCACTGCAGGCAATAGCAGCTTGGTTGGATGTGGCTTTTAACAAAGGTTTCTCACATTTACCAGAATTTCATGGGTGCAAATGAAAGCAGAGAAACCTCATTTCACCTGCAGATAAGCTTTTTTTTCCTAACAGTATCTAATTTTTACCTTTCATCCCAAACAATTTGCAATTAATTCATCTTCATAGCTCTCTCACTAAAATAAGAGCATTGATAAAATTATGCTGGAGAAGCTAGGCTCCTTCCCCAGGTTTTGCCTCTAACACAGACAAAGTGCTGACTTACTAATCATCACATAATTTATTCCATTTTTCAGTATAAAGAATAAGCCTTGATAACAAATAACCTGTAGTCTGAATCTCTGCAGAAGATCCTTGTAACGGAGACAGCAGGACACTGACTGCAGGACCATACTTCAGGGTCTCTGCTTCCTTTGTAGGAAAAGAAACTGACTAAGGGTCACCATCTGAAGCTTGCAGCATCTTCAGTTACATCAGATTCATTATCACTTAGTTCACAATGAAAAGATGATGAAGACAACAAAAGATGAGTAAAGGAGCTGTGGGTTCACCTTGTTTTTGGCCAGTAGTTGTAGTTCACTCTTCCAGTGAGTCCTTGTTGTGAGCCTGCATCCTACCCTAACTTCCAGGCAGGACTGGAAATACGGAATGTAGGACTGGGACAGGCTGGATCATCCCTCCTTGAGGGCTGTTCGGATAATTCAAGTAGTGGACAGCAACTCTTTCTCTCCCCCTTTTCTCCACCAGCATGTAAAACACTTGTGCTCACTTGTGTGACTCTCTTCTGGCTATCAAAATTGCAACAGTTAAAATGAAAGGTGCCTGTATTATGGAATCACAGAATGGTTTGGTTTGGAAGAGACCTTAAATATCATCTAGGTCCAACACCTTGCCATGGGCAGAGATGCCATCCACTAGATCAGGTTTCCCAGGGCCCCATCCAACCCGGCCTTGAGCACTTCCAGGGATGGGATATCCACAACTTCTCTAACCTGTGCCAGTGCCTCACCACCCTCAAAGCGAAGAATTTCCATCTAATATCTAATCTAAATCTGCTCTCTTTCAGTTTAATGCCATTCCCCCTTGTCCTATTACTTCATGTCTTTGTAAAAAGTCCTTTTCCAGCTTTCTTGTAGGTCCACTTTGGGTCCTGGAAGGCTGCTCTAAGGTTTTCAGGAAGCCTTCTTTTCTCCAAGAAGCTGAACAACCCCAGTTCTCTCAGACTGTCCTCATAGGAGAGGTGCTCCAGCCCTCTTTGTGCCCCTCCCCTGGACCTGTTCTGACAGGTCCATGTCTTTCTTGTGCTGCGTACCCCAGAGCTGGATGCAGTGCTCAAGGTGTGGTCTCACAAGGGCAGAGTAGAGTGGGAGGACCACCTCCCTGGACCTGCTGGTCACATTGCTTTTGAAGAAGCCCAGAATGCAGTTTTCTTTCTGGGACGCAGGTGCACACTTCTGGCCCATGTCCAGCTTTTCATCCACCAGAACCCCCAAGTCATTCTCCCCAGGGCTGCTCTCTGTAAGTTCTTGCCCTATTTTATATTTTTGATGCAGAAAAGAGTAATATTCTTTCTCCAAAGTGCCTCATCAGTATCTTCCACTCCCTCCTTCATCCATGGGATTTAGGAAATTTGGAAGGAGACAGTCTTGGGGTATGGTCTTGTCTCACAGATCCTAAGGAGTTTACAAATACGAAACACACAGTTTTAACCCATATTGGCCTTTTTGCAGTTGTAAAACTATTCTGTCTCCTCTAAGAGCCTCCTTGTCTTCAGTATCAGTGATCTGAAGCTGTGCTAATACCCACGTGTTTAAATGTCAAGGACTAGGACTCAAATGACCTGAGATATTTGTTCATGTTTAACTGAGAGAAGGAGGAGCTTTTTAAGCACTCCTTAGAGCCAAGGCAACTTTAACCTGCGTGTTACCACAGCAGTGTAGTGTGATACAATGTTCATGCCCTTTCATAAAAACCCCAGGATATTTCTTTAAAAGGAAGATTTTGGAGATGGTCTCAGGCTACATATGAGGGCTGAGAAGGTTAAAAAAAGATACAAGTTTCTTTCACAGTAGTAGCAACTGAGATTTTTACATTACCACCTGCCTTCAGGGCCCAGGAATATAAGGGAAACACCAAGGGCATGTGATGGTCCTGTCAGATTGTGCCACCATGGAGGAGAATGAAACTTTGCAGAGCCAGCAAAACAACACAGGACAGTCTCAAAGGCAGTTCTGCTACTTAGACTCTCCTGAGGCCTCTGCCATTCATTAGCAAGGCTGAGAACTATCCAGCTCGTCCTCAAGAGCACAGGGGCTTTGGAGACCTTTTCCTGCAACTCAGGTACTTTGGAATCACTTGAATTACAATTTTCTGGTAGATAACAATTTGGTTGAGTATTTCTGCACTTGTACTATATACACACAGTTAATTAAATGTGCCTAAAATACAAAAGGACATTATTTGTGTTGGTATAAAACAGTACAGATCATGCTTCTTACTGTACTTTGTGCCTCTTCAAAATAATTTGCACTTATTCACCCCCTCACCCCACTCCCACATACAAAAACCCGTTCTTCATCCTATTAACAATTTCAGTTGTCTAAAAAAAATACTGGGATTAAAAATTGTACAAAATAAAAAGCTGTACTTCAATAACCCATATACTAAATGTATGATCAAAAAGCTTTCATTTAAGTAGTCTCTTATAAGTCTTAACTACAGAATGATTCATACAGAGGTGAAATTAATAGGATATTTCTTGTTAATCCTGCAGTTCAGGTTTTCACATGCCAGAAATGGGCAAGTGAATTTATCTTTGAAGGTGCTATTTAAGAAAAAGAGCAATGGCAAGGGTGCAAGTAATTATACCTCTTTGTAACATCAGGACCTTGCTTTTTAAAAGCAATGGATTTAGAAGCATGACCTTGTCCAACAGAGGGGTGTTATCAGATGTCCCAACCAGGCCAGGTGCAATCCACGCAACCATGTTTTCCTCTAATCTTTTCAGAGAGGGTACTGTGTTACCTACTGCTTATGGAGCTCTTTACAGATATCACAAGCAGAGAGGCTGTTCCAAAGGATGTGGAAGGGAGACCTGCCCTTGCTTCAGTTATGGCCCTCAGGCGTGTCCGGGTGGTACTTTCTCATTCCCTTCCCTCTCCTCCTGACTGGACACACAGCTGTGGTGTGGCAGGGGCAAACACATAGTGGCAGAATGTGTCTTTTGAACTACCAAATATTTTTCCTGGGCACCTACAGTGAATCAAACTTCATATTATCTATAGGTCATTTGCAGCCCTTAAGCCATACACAGCTCATACAGTTTTGTTTGCCACATAAAGACAAGGTGGGACATGCATCTTCCACTGGCATCATTGGAAGGCCTTGCTTGAGGGCAGTTTGGTGTATCCAATGAAATACCATTTAGTTGTGCTTTTTTACACTGTCTTCCTGAGTGCTGTTGGAAAGTACAACTCCACTTCTCCCCTTTTTGTATTTACGAAGGAGTTTGTAGCCATCCATTGGGGTCTTCTAGTCATGTGAATTTTCCCACCAAGTTTCTGTAATTCCTGTGGCATCATAACTCTCAGACTGGTCACAGAGTTCCAGTTCCTCCTGTTTATTGCACAGACAATGTGTGTACTTGCCTTTGAAAAGGGTTGCGGAGCATTGTCACTACTTTGGTATGTACCCTCATCCACCCTGTCGCTTATGGATATACAGGTGTTGCAACTGTGGACCCTACTCCCCAAGTTTAAAACACAATTAACTAAGTAAGCCATCTGCTATCAAAATGTTCCTGCCTCTTCTAGGCAGGTGGATCCCTTCTCTCCTGAATAGTCTGTATTTGTTGATGAACAACCTGTGCTCATAGAAACCAAAGCCCTGCTGTCAGTACCAGCCACAAAACCAGATACTGATCTACATGATGCATGAGCTTCTGCCGTCACCCCTATCCTAGACTGGCAGCACAGAGGATATCACTTGGACCCCCTGTCCCTTCGACTTGGGCCCCCAAGGCCCTGAAGTCCTGCGTGATCTTGTCCAGGTTTTGCTTAACTGTGTCTTTGGTGCCCACACGGAAAAGAAGTGGGGACTTTTAACCAGTTGTGGCCGTCTCCCTGTGACCTGCCAGATCTTGGCTCCTGGCAAGCAGCAAATTTCCTTTCACTACCTATGAGGCCAGCAGATGGGTGCCTTAGTGCCTCTCAGCAGAGAGTCACCCTCTGCCAGCACTCACTGCTTCCTTCTGGCATCTTTTAGCATGTGCTGCTCGTGCAGTTTCTCTGTGTGAATCTTGCTCATGGGTTTTGTCTGATGCCAGCCACCTGAGAGATGTTTGCATGTCCTGCTCGTTGTGCTCCTGGTGGCTGCGCTCTCTAGGGGCCAATTGTATGAGAAGCCTCACTGTTCCACTCTGGCTGTGCCATTATAACCCTGTGGAAATCACGTCTGCATCCTCCAATTAAATGGCCTTACATTTTATTACATATTGGTAGCATTTATTGTAATGAAGAGAAGCTGCTCAGTTTAATACTGCTACTGCCAGTCAGATAAATTTCAATACACAGGAGGAAATAATTTGTTCTATAAAGGCACTGTCATTTTTTAAGAAACTACCTGCTCTACTTAACCTTTGTGGGTTTCAACAGAATTTTATTTTATATGCTTTTAAGAGCTTTCGTTTTTTGAAATGAATGCAGTTAAACATCTGTTCCCTGCAAAATATTAAAGGTCAGTCAGTATAGATTACTTCAGTTCATAGAAATATAATCATAGCTAAAACATTTTGCAAAACTTATTAGCTGGATCACTAGATTATAGCATTTAGTATTGCTAATTGTAAGATTAGTTTATTGTAAAATAATTGAATTTTGCACAAAATAATATACTAAAGGCACTGTTTGTAGTAAGCATGAGATAAGGAAAATTTTCAACAGGTCACATAACTGAAAATTTATGCCTACTCTCCATGGATGATACCATTTATAATATAAACCTGTTTTGCTCTCTCTGAATTTCACTCTCCAGGTGTTTTTGAATTGCAGTTTTATATCCAGGTTCCTCATAACTGACAATATTTGTTAAAAAAAAACTTAGTTTGATCAAACAGGTTAAGATGTTTTGTGAGGAAAATACTTAATCAGCAGAATTCTATGAGTCAAGCTTATTTTTGGAGCCTTAAAATACAGTATAGCCATCACAAGGGAAAAAATAAAGCTTTACACTTAAAGATTTTTCCTGAATGTTGAAACTCTGGAAACTCTGGACTACATGAAAATTTTTGGTCAGATTTTTATTTTGCTGTAGATTTTTTTTTCTGTATGACATCTAAAGTAGCCACAAAACACAGATCTAGACAGCAGTCAGTCCAGAGCAGTACTGTACATGTTGTGCATTACTTACACAGGAGCTGGTGAAAATTAAGTGGGAAAAGCAGGTTCTCAAGTGCATTTTCTCTTGAACAACATGTTGTCCAAGAGGATGAACATGATCTGAGCACAGCAAATAGCTGCTCTGAACAGCTTAGAAGACTCAGTGCCTGTCTCCAAAACACAGCTTTGGTGCCTGCCACCACCTTTCTCCTCCAGCCAAAGCACTGTTCACCATTCATGGCAGATTCTACTCAGCTGCTTGCATCCGTCATACTCTGAAATGGAGACATTTATGGGTTTGAAACTCCTTCAGGGCTGAGATAGTGATTAAGAATAAATAATGTGAGTTAAATTTGAATGTGAAATGAAATAGTAGTTAAGTTTCTAAGCAGCTTTGAGGATCTGTGCCTGATCTCATAAAGGGCAATTAACTAGTGACTAACTGGGAACTTTCTAAGGCTCTTCCATCCTTGAGGTTTCAGTATGACATCTCCTCTCCTTCATGCATATTGCATGTTCTGCAGCCATCGTTATGCCAAGGAAGGAGTCAGACACATTTACTAGCTCTTTGATCTAGCACAATTCCATGTATACTGTAGCACCAATGTTGTTGTGGTTTGGCAGAGAAGGACCAGGTCTGAATGCTACCAGACCTTAAGCACTGATAATTGTTAGGGCATTGCTTAACCTCTCCTGGTCTGGTGAGCTGTGGCAACCAGTATGGATTGCTAAAGCTGATGGAAGTTCATTATCACAATTGGAATGTCGTAACACTTCTACCAAGAATTACATATACCTTTAAGTTTAAAAATATGGCACTCCAAGCCAGCGTTCAAGCAAATTAGAAGCAGCAATTCTAGGGAAGAGGCATTTACTGATGGTAAAATGCTGTAAGTGTCAACAGATGTCATTCCTTATAATAAGGCATGTGGCTCTAATTTGGCACTACTTGCCATCGGGAGGAACCTCTTGCAGAGCAGATGTCACTTCTAATCCTATCTTTCATGGTGCCTGTGCCCTGTTAAAACTAGTATGCCAATTCAGAAGCAGGCTCAGTGCCATTAGAGCAGATGGTCGTGAGCACAAGTCATGTTACAAAGCTGGTGCTTCAAGAAGTGTGGGTGCTGGGACTGAAGGACTACCCAGGAACATCAAAACCTTCCTACCCAGGAAAATTCCTCCCTAGGTATGTTGATACATGCCATTAGTGCTATAGTGGTAGTAGAAAATTAATGTTATCTGTATCTTCTTTCTGGTTATTTTAACTTTTGGCCAACCTCTTGTGATCCCAGGGGTCATTCTGACAGCCAAGGGCATTGGGTCATATGTTTGTCTTTGGCAAAAATGCCATAAATGCTCAGTGTTACTTTGGGAGCTCTACAGTGCCTGGGAATTAGTGCAGTGTGGAAGAGTACCCTGCTGGGCAACAAGGGGAAGAAGTGGCCATTGGACCTGTATTCATTCATCTCCTTTATAAGACAGTGCATGACCATGCCAGACAAATACCTGAAGTAAATCTGCTCCTGTTTTACTTCACGTGCTTTTGTTTAGTATAGAGAGTAGCATTTTACCTAGAGCACTCATCGTAAATCAGACTTTTCTTGCATTGAAGGCAACACTTCAGTTGCCCTCATTGGGAATCAAATACAGTTTTTCTTACAAATTCAGCCTTCAGTAACAGTTCATTTCAGTAAATTTACTGAACACGGGATCTAAAAAAATCTGTTGCTTGGATATAGCTACTCATTTTCTCTCCCAAAATGAACTTGCTAAGGGGAATTTAAATGTGTAACTGATTTGTAACATGTTCTTCTTAACTTGTGTCAGCAAGTAGAGCTTCCAAAACACTGTGACTACTTGCTTGCCTTCAAGTGTACCTCAGGTTTTAAAAACCAGCCCTTGCTACAACTAATAGCCTTTGCTACAACTTGATAGACCTCAGTAATTACCCAGTAAGATCAGGTTATTCTGATCTGATCTGTTAGAAATGTTAATCCATATGTCAGGGAGAAGCTTACAGCAGGTATGTTTCTCTCTTCTCAAGCAGAGAAGCAAGTATTTCTCCAGTAGGGAGTCCTACTGCCTCAGCTTCTCGAACTACCACCTGAGTCGCTTCCGTGGAGTATTTGTGACGTGGGATATTTCTTGTCACCGTGATCAGTCATATACTGAATGAGGAAAGCTTGTAGGGAAGATTTTGTCATAAATGGCCTTTGATGATTCAGCTCCAAGTAGTGCCAGGAGATTGCCCTTTCGGAAGGTGGATACACAGTGATGTCTGAGGCCCATTTTAAAATGTTTGTGCAGTCCAGGTATCCTTGGAAATATTTCAACAACCTTATGTTATCCTTTCTAACAAATATGACAAATGATCAGCAAAATATTATGCTGTCTTCACTCTATGCCCTAAGGGGCTTAAAATTAGCCAGCTGTGCAAAAGCACTCAGCTAGCCAGGCAGCTGTACAGTCCACCAGTGGTAGGCAAAGCTACCACCAGCATATGGTGAATTTTATTACATAATAAAATGCTCACCTTTCTTGATAGAGATGTAACATTTCACCAGAAAAACCAAATAAAATGGGTTATGTGATTTGAAAGTCTGGCATAGTCAGCAAGTTTTCTGCAACCCCCCTAATACATACAATAGAAATTTCACTTTGTGGTGAAATTTTCACCTTGCATAATGAGGCTTGTAACAATTCAGTAAGGAGCGGCATGGAACTCCACTCAAGTAAGAAATGCATTTAGCCAGATCCAAAAATTTATATTTTTATTGGTGATATAAAATGAATTAGTTAGTATTGATACAAGCAAGATTACCAGCAGAGGGCTGTAGTTCTACTATCTGTTATGTATGAAAGACACTGAAGATGGGATCTGTGCCACAAAAATTAATCTAGATTTCAAAAACTCAGTGTCATCAAAAACAGTCAAACATACAGGAAGGAGCTTTAATTCCACTTCACAGGGACAAAACATCTCCACTTTTCTTAAACCCACTGCACTGTAGGTGAGGCTAAGCTGAATGACCTCCTTTGCCAGGGGCTGGGAGCATACACAGCCCAGCTTGGTGGATGCTTCTTGGCTGCAAATCCAGCTGTGCTGGTGAGTAAGGGAGAACCTGGAAGCCAGCTAAGCCCAGTCTCCTGGTCCCTCACCCAGTTCTTCACACTGTGGCTGCAGTTTGGGCTGCTCTAACCCCCTCAAGAGAAGCTGTCATGATTAGACTGGGTGGTGGCAAAATGAGCCAGTCTGCACAAGTTGGCCAGCTTTTATTTAGCAGCATAGATACAGCCTGGTAAACCAAGCCTCATATAAAGGGCACATCTGCAAGGGCATCCTGCTGTGAGTAGGGTTGCCAGTGCTGCCCTGGCAGCACAACTGCCACCTGAGTTAGGAAAGCACAGCCTGAAGAGGTTATGCTTCACCTCTGTCCTGCTAGAAATACCACCTCTGTCTTTTTCTTGCCTGGATCAGCTGCAAGTGCAGGATACTGCCTCTGACTGCGAAAGGAGTCATGGACAACTGGAGGTGAAGGAGGAGCCTGCCAGTGCATTTGCACAGATGTGCTTTTTCAGCTCTTCTGGTGATAGTCAGTTTTGCAGGGTTCCCACCCTTCAGCTGCCCAACAGCTTTCTGCATGGCCAGATCCACGGGGCCAAAGTCATCTGACAGCGGGTGTCATAGGAGAAGAGTGCTTGGATTTAGGATTGGAGGGCATGGGGAGAAAGATGGACATGCAGCAATCTCTTACAGATGTAAGTGATAGTGTACAAAAGCCATTACTGATCACGCAGCTGTCATTAATCATCCATGATGGTGTCAAATTCCCTCCCTAGCAATGAAGGGGCTGTCTCAGAGGTAGCAATCCACAGTGCAGAGACCCAAAGCTATCTGTAACACTGAGAGTTGGCTCCTGTGCTGACAGGCACTGCAGATTTGGCTCCTTATTTTGGGGGAAATTATTAACCCAAAAATACAAAATTCAGGTTTCATTTTTGAATGTTTAGATTTCTGAAAAATCAGCTTTTATAAAGGCGTGTGGTCAGGCACAAACCTCCTCTAAAATAAATATGTTACGGGGGATTATTGCTAAAACACTTTTTGTCTGAGCCAAAAAAATGCAATGGGAAAAAATACTTTGAGCTAAGTAAGTTAGGCATAAGCACTGTGTGGACATCAGTCCTCAAGCCTCTTCTTGTTCTGGATGGAAAAGAAATCTGTCATCAGGTGGTCCCTGATCTCTTGCACATTTGGCCTATTGTATCAAGAAATACCAGACACTGGCTCTCTGCAAAGAAAAAGAAACTGATTAACCAGCTAGTAATCTTATGTAGTATCATAACATCTTAATAGCATGGTAAGCCCTCAGGACTAATGATCACACTGTACCACTTGGTCAATAGCTTTATTTCTGCTTGAGCTGCAGAGCTGTATGTTCAAATGTGTCTCTTGAAAATGACTCTGTGAAGTGTTACACTGAAATAAGCCGTGTTGAACTTCAAAGCGGTAACCCCGAAAACAGTGAAATAAAAATCTCAGCTGACAGCTTGCATATCTTGCAATCATTCTATAAAAATTACTTACCACTTTACAAATAATAATCAGAAATAAAGAGTGGATATTAACTAAAGGATGGGTAAACGTTCCAACTTAGTTAAAAGTGTGTCTTGCTTGTTTTGTTTTTAAACATCACCTTATTATTCACAGTAGTTTAGGTATTTTCCTTATCAGATCATTCCCCATGGCAGTGATTTTAAATTTCACTTTGTCCTTGTACTTCTGCTTGAAAACTGGGGCACAAAAGTGCAGCCTAGTAAAACCCAGTGTTTTGCAGGTGGAAAAAAAGTCCTCATTCATTATCAGGTTATCCTACTCGCTTCTCTGTCTCTTCTGTTTCCTTGCTGTGTGAATGTGGAAAGTGGCTCAACTCCTTTTGTAAAGCTTCTTGACTTCTGTGACTGGAAAATTCTTTAGAAATGCTAAGTGGGATCACTGATGCAACAACTTTATGCAATACCTTCATTGTCATTTAACTTGGCATCAAAAACTGTCCAAGGATCTTTTACGTGGAAAGGCCTTCCTATAACCCTGAGTAAATGTTTGTCCTTCAGCGAACATACATGATACCAGGATGTTCCCAGGGTCTTGGGTGTGATTACAGCTGTGGCAGGAGGTAACAGCTCCAAGCCTGCTGCCAGCACAGTGAATGCTTGACCTGCTATGCAGAGCTGGAAACTTCACTGTGTTGATAGGCTTCATATAGCAGCCCACGAGAGAGGGAGCTGCAGAAGCTATAATTCTCTTCTGTGGTTTGTCAGCAAAACAGAGACCCATAGGTGTCGTCAAACAAGCTACTTTTCTAGAAAGGATCTAGTTCTCCAACAAAAGGAGACTTCATTGCCCTAGATTGCAGACAGGGAAATCTGTAGCTGTGGGGCTCCAGAACACAGCTCTTCCTATGGCTGTCTCCTCTCAGATCAAGACCTGCCACACAACATGGCCTAATTAATTTCTCACCAAATGCGGAATTCTTCCCCCCCATGTTCCTGCTGGTTCTATGGTCATATATAATATAATATGATATTTCCATTCTTTTTTAATAAATATTTCCATCCTATTTTATAAATATTTGTAAATAATTTCAGAAAAGGATCACATACAAGAGACGCAAACTCATAGTGACATATACAAGACAGCCTTCCTTTTTGAGGGTGAGGAGCCCCTGAAGTGAACTGTGGCAGGGCAGGGCCAGAAGGTGAAGAGAACAGTGGCAGATATGGAGAGAGGGTGGTTCAAAGCCATCTGGGAGCCAGTGGGATTTTGGTCATGGTTTTCTTTGGACACACAGCCTACAATAAGTTTCCAGCCCTGAATTCTGCGTGTCTACCAGCATAAGAGCGTAGGGGAAGAGTGGCTGCAGCTGGGACTCTACAAAATAACTGCAGCTCTTCAAACAGCTATTCTTCTTTTCTGTTTTTTTTTTTTTTCACAAGCAGAAGAGTAGGATTCCTTGGGGCTTATAGTGAGGAGATGATAAAAGTGAGGCTGAAGGCCTTTAGCTCCAGCAGATCGTTAATAGTCTGTTAAACTCTCTAGTGCAAAGTCAGCAGTGCTGCTTCTTATGGAGCACAGAGTCTGCAAAAATACAGGGAGTTTTATGTAGAAGCCCCCAAATGACTTGTCAGGTGCTTCAAAGGCAAGCAAGGAGTCTCCCCTGATTTAGACAGAATGCCAGAGTACAGGCGTAGGAGGGAAGAGGTACAATACAACTGAGGATGCGATCACCTGGAAGCTGTTCAGCCACTGCACATCTGGTGTCTCTGTACAGACTTTTACTGAAAAATAGGAGCTGGTGTTATGGGAGGGCAGATGCTACTGACTCACCTGCTGTAGATAATAGTGGAAGGCATTATCTACTGACGGGTTGACAAATACCATCCGATGAATAATCCTTCTGATTTTTCTACAAGTCAATTCATTGAAGTGAAGGAAAAACTTTATTTTCCTCTTAGATCATGAGGAAGATGTATTCTCCTAGAACTTTAATTTAATTTATTCTTTGAATGCTATTTGAAAAGAAATATATAATCTAGCAGAGTATGTGGCAAGGCAGAACTCCTCTTCCCCTGCTCCTGGGGAACTAGAAGCTGCCTCAGTGACATCCATGGAATTGGCAAACATTTCATTTTGTGGCATATTATGCATACGTGTTGTTTTATCCCACTGTCTTTTTCCAAACTCAGTCTTAGAGTGAAGACCAAAATGGGAGATACTATATTGACCTTATCTCAGCAAATCCTTGTTGTAGTGATATTGCTGTTGTGGTGAGTTGACCTTGAGTGGCTGCCACACAACCCACCCTGCTACTGTCTCACTTTCTCACCTCCTCTACAGGACAGGAAAGAAAATAAGGTGAACATGTTCATGAGTAGAGATAAAGGCAGGGAGATCACTTAACAGCTGCTGTCACAGGCAGAACAGACTTGATTTGGAAAAAATTATTTAATATATTTCCAATTAAAATAGAGTTGAATTGTGAGAAAAAAAGACCAAAAAAAACCCCAAAACCCTAAAATTGGTTCCCCACATCCCTTTTTCCCAGCCTTGACTTCACTTCTCCCTTCTCTACTTCCCTCATCCCACATTCCCATCAAGCAATGCAATGGGAGGAGAACAGGTGTTGTGGTCAGTCCACAAAAGTTCCTCTCTGCCATTTCCTCCATCTCACACTTCTCCCTGCTCCTGCATGGGTCTTTACCCAGGGCTGCAGTCCTTCAGGATAAACCTGCTCCGGTGTAGTTCTCATCTCCTGAGGCCATAGCCTCTGCCAGGAGCTTGCTCCTGTGAGGGCTTTCCACAGGCTGCAGCTTCCTTTGGGCCATGATCACCTGTGCCAGTGTGGGGTCCTTCATGGATTGCTGTGTGGATATCTACTCCACCATGATCCTCTCCAGCAGCATTTTGCGCTCTCTTAAACACACTCTCCCAGCAGCACCTCCTTTTTTGGCTGATGGGCCAGGCTCTGCCCTGTGATGGGTCCATTGCTGGAAGCACCCGCGCTTGATCCAGGACAGCCCTGTCCTCCCTGATGCAGGCTGCCCCTGTGGCCTCAAGACACCCAGTACAGTGATGCAGCTTGTCTCCCTGAGTCCATTTCTTGATAAAAGATCAAAAGCTGTATCACTTTTTTTCTTTGCTTTTTTCCCCAGAGGTGTGTGTCCAGCAACACCACAGGGTGTGTGGCCTGCTCTCTCCAGGCACTGGCACTTCTGATCCAGGCATGTGATGAGGCCGTGTTTGTCAGCTTTCTCACCCACTCATTTATGTAATTAGGAGACCTCTTATGCAGTGGTTTAGGCAGAAAAAGTGTTTGTAGCTGGCAGCACTTTAGCTTCAATACCTAGAAAAGCTTTTTAATTTTTCTTTTTATTAAAAGGTTATGTAACTCACCTGGGCATTGTTCTTCAGTGCAGGAGTCGCTTCCATTCAGTCAGATTTGTGAGTTTAAATTTCTCCATATAATACATTTCACAACTGAGAATAAAGGGCTTACATTAAAGAGACTTGAACAGCATTGCTCTGCAAATAAAAAGAATAATTTCCTCTTCAAGGTTAGTGCTTCTGCAGCTGAAACTTTTAAACAAATAGCTGAAGAAAGAAAAAAATTTTCTATGAGTGGTGCTACCCAAAGTGACTGGGTGAGCACATATATGAGACCACTTCAGGAATAACTTCAGGAGTGGGATGCAAATGGCCTGAGGTGGTCACACATGCTGCAACATCCTCCTAACACCTGGTAGAAGAGATGTCCTCGTGCACAGCTGCAGAGGAGACTGGGTTAGGCTGGGCCAGATTTTCTACTGACTGACTTTACTGAAGTCAGCAGTGTTTTGACAGTGGATAATTCAGCACATATTCTTGAAAGTTTGCTACACGAGTTAAAAATCCGTGTAGTTTGGAATGATCTGATGTGCTGAGGGGTTGTTATGTGCACAGCAGTGTGAAGGTGACAAATGCTTCAGGTCTTTCTGTTCCTGCGTAGAGTACACTACACTGTTTTGTTTGAATTTTTAATGTAGCTTGACAAAGGTCAAATATATTTGTAGAAGTCCATTTATACTGCAGATACACACTTTAAATTAAGACTTATATGCAAAAGCCTTAAAGACACAGCAAAACTTACAGCTGTTTTGTCAGAGCCAAAAGGTATATTCTTTCATATCAGAAAAGAGGATTTTCTTTTCCTACCTGCATTTTTTTTCCTAGTAAAATTTCAGTAAGAAAGGCAAAAATTGAATCTCTCCCTTACTTGCACACATTCAAGAAGCCTGTGTCTTAAAAATACTGGAGACTTGGGCATGCCAATTATTAAAATCATACCATCATTTTCCTGCAGGCAGTACAAAAACAATATTATATTGTATCTTTATAAAACAACTGAAATAAGAATTATACCCTTTTCTAAAATCCTTGTGGTTTTTTGTCGCTATATCCACTCATTTTTTCAAACAAAATGTTTATCTGCGAATATTCAAGTCCAGATCTGCTGTAATCTTTTGCTCCTCTTAGACCTTGATGGCAGATAGATAAAGAAGACGCTCCAACTTTGCCTTTCTCAAATGTTAAGAAAGGATTGTTTTCCTTATGTCTACAAGAAACCTAGGATGCCATTTTTCCCTAGATGGCAAATCCTGGAGGAAACCAAGGTGGAAACCTTGGTAACCTAAGATTGAGGTGGATGTGAGAGTTAAGGCAGAATTTTTTTGTTTGTTTTTCGTCTTATTATTCAAATGTCTGAATGTGATCTGAGGAACTCTTTGTGGGAAATTCTACCTGGGTAGGGAATAGGGAGTTTTGCACCAGTGAGCACTGCTATTCTCCTTTGTTCTGACAACCAGTAGCTCCCAAACGTTAAGGAGAAAGTGTAGGTTGGCTCCTGTAGCAGCTCCACTCATCCACACAGATACACAGGAATTCCTTGGTTTCTTTTTGAGCCTTGTACCCATATACCTTCATGGAGCTAGACCAAAAGCAGTTCTTAAGTTCCTGTTGGAATCAGACTCCAACAGTTGCCAAGAGTCAGCATTTAAGTAAGTTGTTGGGAACTCTTTATTTCTTCCTAAAAGTTTATACTGGACAAAGTCTGTTTAACTTAGCCCAAGTTGCAGTGAGAACATGTCATTGTAGATTATAATTGCTGGTGGATGTTCAGCCTGTATGCCACAGTTCACATACATTTTTTATGGACTTATAATTAGTGCAGTTTTGGTCTCCTGCAGGTTCCAGCTTTGGAAATGAAGAGCAAGTCCCCCCTAAGGCATCTGCACCTTCTAAAGATGTTCCCAAGGGGAGCAGCAAGAGCTCAACACAGGTGTCAAGCAGCACAGCGACTCCACGCAGGAGCTTACTTCCAGCACCAAAAACTGCCACAGGACCTGCTGGTAAGTGCTCCAAACTTAAAAAAACACATATGCTAGGTGAAGAAATGCAGAAACCTTAATATGATGCTATTTTACTGCTTTTTTCTTGCAATTAATTTTCTTAGCATTCTTGGACATGTTGCCAGTGTGCTGATTTGAACTCTGTTTACTGTGGTCTCTTTGAAACACAGCTGGAATCTCATTTTGTGAGCTGTGTCTGGAGTTGAGGGCATTTACTGTCCCTAACTACACGTGCCAGAGATTTAGTGTATATTTTTATTGTGTATATTTTTGGAAACATTACATTGCTTTAGAGACCAAAGCATTTCATTGAGCAGATAGTTTATTGCTAGGTATGTTTGCAAGGATGAGAATACTGGCCTCAAGACTTTGGCAATCTCTGGTATGTTCACGCAGAGAGGCAGAAGGAGGCAAGCAAATAAAGCAAAAAAAACCCTAGTCTTGTTTCCAAATTGTTTCCTTACCTAAGCCCTTCTTCTGCTCAATCCAGTTATGTTCTCAAATGACCAGTTCCATCAAGTTCAGATTAGATCTAACGGTTTAGACTCCATAATAAATAATGTGTAAGTCACCAGCCCTATCCAGTCTGGCTCTTATTTAACAGTCTTTCATCTCTATTTAAGTTCCATTGGGTTTGATAACACATTGCAAATGGAACTGGGAAGAAAACATCAGTACAAAATATGACTTTATGAAGACTTTATGAATTACTTTTTCTGGTCACCCAGTTTCAAGTTAGATTAACCTGTTGTGGTGGTCTGACCTTGGCTGGACACCAGGTGCTCAGCAAACCAGCTCTATCACTCCCCCTCCTCAACTGGACAGGGAGAAATAAGTACAATAGAAGGCTTGTGGGTCAAGATAAGGGTGGAGAGATAATTCAGCAATTACCATGTCATAAACTTGCCTGTTTTATTCTGGAAGGAAACTAAACATAAAAGTAGTGTTACCTCACTGTGTTATGCAAACGGTCAGACAAGGTGCCTGAAAAGGGACAGCTGGCAAGTTTAGAAAGTTGTTATTACACGTGACAGACAAAAGCAAAAGAAACTGTAATAGTCCAATACATTGGTTTAATTTTTTATTAAACCTACCTAGCCAAGGTAGCAGCAGATATGTCAGGGGCATGTCATGATTTATCTTTTTATTAAAACAGTGTAATGGTTCCTCACAATGTTAAGTATCTAATGGGAACAAAGGTTAAAATAAATCAAAGCAATGATAAAGACAAGGGTTTTCTAGCAAGTCTAATCTTGCCTGTATTGCAATAATATATTAACACTGTGTGTAGATCCCAATGTGATAGAGAACCCTATAGAATGTAAAATCTTCTGTGTAAGTATCCTTTGGATAGTTTTGCACATCTTTTAAATGATTAAGCACAAAGCCATCCTTTTAAAATTGAACTCTTCATTAAATTGTAAGGAAGATGCTGCAGATCAAATGAAGCAAGTAGAGAAAGGTCAGTGAAGTATTTGTATTGCTTTGGGCTTTCTGATCCCAGGCAAACAAAGGCCCTTTACAGTTATGTCAGATACCATAATTTAAATATGGCAGAAAAAGTGCATGGGTGTGGTGAAAAGGCCAGTCTCCAAAAGAATGTCCTGCAGCAGTCAGAGGAGGTAAAGGTAAACACTGTAAAAGACCAGCTTGTTTTGCCATTGCAAAGTGGAAATGATCACCAGCACAGGCTACCAGTCTAAACTGGCAAGTAGATACAGTAAAAATTAATTAACACCCCCCCGCCCCCACTTGGGTCACTGACACTGCCATGTCATAAAGAGGATGAGTGCCATGCCTGGGGAAGCAGCCAGCCTCACTGCTGCCATAGTGAGGAAACATTCACCAGCGTTCCAAACTGAAAGATGAAATGTCTTGGAAACAGTGAAATAAATACATTTCTTATATTTTTCCAAACTATTCCACAATGGCAACTGCATGCATGGACAGTTTGAAGAACAGAACAGCAACCATGATGTAGGAAGACAATAATAGGAAAGACAAATTACTTTAGATGTTATTCAATGACTTAACGACACAGCAGATTATTTTACATCCAGTGACAATTTTGGATGTCCTTGTGTTGAAGGTAGTCTTTGTTCTCAAGGGGAATGCAGTTACAAGAGATCCAGATGCAAGTTTTGAAGAGGGGTGTAGAGCGCAACCTTCCTGATACATGTGCTTTCATTTATATGCTGGATTAAGGGGTATTTAAGGGAAGACTCAGAGTGTCAACAATACATCTCAGAAAGTCTTAGCTGGACACAGATTTATCCTTATCATGTTTCATCAAGTTCCTCATTATCAACATCAACGGTTTTTTAATAAATTTATAAGATATCCAGCTCCAGGTTGCCAGGGTAGCCTTGTAAGAGAAAAGAAGAGGTGGCTCATCTGACAGTCCCTTCCTGGGAATGACAGCCCTGAGCTTTGTGAACCTGCTTGATGCTTACTTGCAGATGGATCATGAGGACAGCATCTGCAAAGGATTGACTGGTGGGACAAATGTTTATCTTCCACCTCAGACCAGTTTCTCCGTAGCTGAACTGGCATCGGCCCATCTCCACCATGGAGTCATAGCTGGAAGGAACTAAGTCACCACAATATCCTGTTCCTTTTTTGCCCTGATGCAGGAGACAAGAACATTGCACAGAGGCTATGACAAAGGAGACAGGGATGGTCTCTGCCATGGATGGGAGTTTTTAGCTGGGAGTGATACATGTATCTTTGTACCACATACCCCTCTTCATAGATGGAGGGAAGTCCTTGTGTCCAGAAGAATGGACTTAAAACAAATCAACATCATATTGAAAGTCAGCCATATTTTCCCATTCAAAAAAAAGCAAATCAATAACATGACCTTAGGAGTTAATTTTTCATTTGAGGAAGATGTCACTGACCTTATTCAGTCGAAGTCCAAAGCCCAGGCAGTCCCTACCAAAGTCAGCTGTATAGTAAAGCCTTTGAAAAGTAGAGAAACTACAGTAGTTCATTCTTTATGTTATGTGTATTTGGAGAATTATATGACAACAAATCACCTAATAGTAATATCTGTAGGGCTTGATGTTGCATGTGTGTTTGTAAATACATACTGCATCTGTCCAATCTCCTGTGCAAGACATTGTAGTTACTAAACTAAAGCACTTAGAGCCCTCCACAGTTACGGCTGAAGAGCACAGGCAGTGTGTGTATTGGATACAGCATATTTTATGAAAGTAAAAAGGAGAGAAAGCATGTCACAAAGAGGATGGCAATAATTTAAATATAAATAATGTTTCTGAAAGAATGATACATCAGTTAATGTAAAAATTACATCTGTATTTCAGAGACGTACATCACAATGTATGTGTGAGTAGTAAATTAATTCACAAAGGAAAATGTCTACCTATTTTACTGAGTCAAAAATAACCAACAAAAAATTGCATGAAAGTTTTCATGTATTAGATGTTACCTGAGAAGACCACCTGAACTCTAAACTTTCATTTAAAAAAAAAATTGAAATGACTGCTCAAGGGAGATTATACTCCTGATATTTCATTAAAAGTGCTTGTGAAATAAATTGGACTACAGGGAATAAAAACGTTTAATTAATGAAAATGGACTCATATAGCTGCTGCTGTGCTTTAGATGATCAAAATAGAATTCTGGCATGGGAGAATGGCAGTGGAAGATCGTTGTCATGCAAATTGTTTTGCAGGTGTGCAAAAACTGATGGCCTTTCGACTGGCCTGTGAAAGGATTGCACTTAATTAGGTTTCAGTGTGTTACAGAGCCCTTTTTATACATATACGTCTGTCAATGTATAGAAAGTGGGAAAAAAGTGCACTTCACTAGAAAAAGTCTTTTAATTTCACTTAAATATATTAGCTACTTCAAGAAATACAGTGATAACCTAGCTGAAACTTACCATTTCTATTATTGCTTCATATTTTGTTTAATGATAGATGAAAGCAGCTTCCTCTTTCAACAGATGTTGATAAAAATATATAATATTTGATGCACATACATATGAATTTTCTGGTTTTAATTTCTCTTGAAGTGTGGTAGTATCTGCAGAAGGCAATGTTCAGAGGCAGCAGATTAACAACTTCCTTCCCTCATGGGGGATTTTTTTTACAGAACGCTTAGATTAATGTTCACCACAGGGCAACTCAGATCCTACATCAAGCCAGGACCTAACTCTGTCATAGTATGGGCAAAACCCTTCAGTTTGACATGGTGCAGTTAATGGTGGATGTGTTGAGCCCTTCAGGGTGTATAAGAAGTACTTGTTCTTACCCCAGCATAGCACACCACAACAGTTAGTAATCCAAAAGGAGCATGTCTGTGCTGTGCAGTGGAAAGGGTGTTCAGACAGGCCGTGATTCCTGAGCTGGCGCTGACAGGTCTGGAGAGTCAAAAAGTGCAGCACCATGCACCTGCTTAGACCTAGAAACAGGATAGTTCGTTCACCCAGCTCTGCAGTCAGTTGATTAAAATTAAATTGCCTTAGACCTGGGTTATATATCCTGACCAGGAGCTTTGACTTCGTCTGCTCCAGGCTTCCGCTTCTGGAGGGGGCTCGAGATTGAGCCTGTATCAAGCCTGGGAGTGATGTATTCTCTAGATAAAATCATGCTGGTAGCCACTCAACAGCATGAATTTGGCCTGAAACCACTTCCTGCAATTCCCATCTCACACTCAGGTTCTTCTGTGATTTTCCGGGGAAAAGTCCTAGGGTATCCTAGGTCTTGTTCAGCCACATTCTTCTCTCAGAACATAGAAACCCACAAAAATTCTAGCTTGGAATCTCTAATCTGCTGTCTTTTGAAACTTTTGTTCACCTTCAGGATACTGATGCAGCTCTGGGCTCATTTGTTCGTGCCTGTGTTCCAAATTTCTGAGCACCATGTTGCTGCTTGTTTTGGATCTCAATTCTGTCCTCCAGGCTGGACCTGCCACCCAACTGTCTATAAAATTAGAGATGAAGGATTTTTATATTTTCTATGCCTTGTTGTGGGGTTTATGGGATATATGTTATAAAGTACCTCTTTCAAGTTGGTTATTATTTAATGTTCATCTCACAGACAAGTGACTGTTATCTCCCATAAGAAACATCCTGATTTGAATGCAATGACAATAGCAATAAGGAATTATTTTGAGCAGCTTGTTTCTGTTTGGCCCATTAAATTAAAGACATTCAAAAGCATTGTTCAGAAAACTCACACAGTCAATCCCTGTGCTTTTACAAGTACCAGTAAATGATATGTAACAGGGTAGGTTGTTAAATGCAATCAGTCAAGATGAAAAATAGGAGTCCACTGTTATCACAGCTCTCACCAGCAAGCTTGTAGTGTAAAATGTCCTCCTTTTAATCAGTTTCTGCAAAATCCAGACAGAACAACATCAGCAGGAGGGAGTGGGATCAACTGAGGTCAGCTGAATGGGGAAAGCTAAGAACCAGTGCTCTTGCAGGGATAAAAGGAGAAGAGTTCGTTGCTGCTTTGTTCCCCCTTGAAAACACTTTCCCTTAAAAGCTGAACAGGGAGTATGCAGTGGGTTACGTTTACGTTGTTCCTGTACAGAACACAGGGATATGCAGCACTATGCTGCAGGGGAAAGTGAGACATTCAGCTTCAAGTTTTCCAACCTCTGTCCTGGGAACCACTCTAAAACATGCCATAGCACAACTGTGTGAGGAGGAGACAATAACATGCCATGGGATCCATGTAGAATGACAGAAAGAGAAGGAGTAGTTGTTTTAACCCTTTAACTAAGGTTAAATATTCTGAATTACCCTGAGATTTTCTATTCCAAAGAGTGATTCCTTTTGTGAGGAGGGTTTTTTCGTTCTTTTTTTTTTTAAATACTGGATAAAGAGATTTTTCTTTTTAAAAGACAGAAAACAATCACTTTCAAATGAGACAATTAAATTTCCTTTTTTTCTCATCAGATTGACTTTAAATTTGAAAGCACAAGCATTAGCACTTTCTACTTCAATAGATACATAGTCTTTCTTCTACATCTACTTATTTATTCAGTGTCTTATAGATCACAGGAAGGAGAGAGTCTCTAGAGAGAGTTAGACTGCTTGTATTCTACAGAATCCATCACATTTCCAGCTTCACTCATTTTGTCTCAAACAATGCATGCAGAGAGATGTTATTACTCACCAAGGACATGACTAGTTATGGTGTCAGGGGAAAGGGCAGAAGAAAGCTCAAAGTGGCTCTCTCTGTTTATGAGTGACTGCAAACCCTTCCTTGTTTTTTTTTTTTTTCAAACTTGCAGACTGCATTGGTTGACTTATAAAATAGTCCTGAGAACAACTGGAATGCATCTGAATGTAGTCAGTACTATTGAATTGTTAATAACGTCTACAGTATGTTAGGATTTGTTTTGAAATAAATACTCAATGTGCAATTTGTTAGCATGTTTTCAGTCTGAAGTGTGAAAGCAAATTGAAGCCTATCCCACCCTACTGGCTTTTGAAGACTCAGAAAGCTACAGGCAAATACAAGTGCTGATTCTGCAGCAGCGCTTGAGAGGATGTCTCAGATAAGGCGCCTTTTGCTTTGGTTCCTAGGCTAGCATTTAGCAGTGCTGGGGGAATGGAGAAATGGCTTTGTTTGTCTGCAGTTTTTCCAAGTGATTTCTGGAATGTTTTGCCTTGTATTTCTAATTATTTTGTATTTGCGCCTTCTGTTTTGTTTGGAGCAGGCTGTGTGTTTAAATTAGGAAATGTAAATACCTTTACAGAACTGTGTATTTGGATACATTTTTCAGAAGCAAATGCTGCAAGCACACAAGTAAACAAGATGAGTGAGTATTTATGCTCACAGTTATCTTATGGCCTGAAATATCCATTTCTTTACACAAACGTAGCTTTTAAAAGAAATGAACCATTGGGAGATGGGTGATCTTAAATGAAATGAAGATTCACATAAAAATTAATATTTTGTGGCTCTGATTACTGGCTACCAGAGAGACAACTTCTTGCTGCATGAGCTCCTGTAGTGGAGGGGGTTGGCAGAGCCTTGGAAGCTGTTCCAGGAGGCCTGGAATTTAATGGTGGTTCTTGCTCTGCGAGGAACTTTTGCTGAGAGGCTCTCTGCTAAGAGCCCTGAGTATGCAGCCAGAAGGAATAAAGCTAAATGTACAGGCATTTAACACAGAGCTAATCGGAGTTCTGTATTTCAAGTCTGTGGGCAATAACACTAGGAGTTTGAAGTAAATTTTCTTCCAGATCAGAGTTAATGTACATTTTAAAAGACGAATTTAGAAGAAAATTAAAACAGTGTGCAAGTTTAAGAAATACACACTCATGGTGCTTTATTTCCTTTTGTAATTTTATTTTTTGTATTTTTTATTTCATTTTATGATTGTATGCACAACAACTTTTGACATTTCAACATTCATTTTACAGAGTACTATTGGAGGTTTTACATGCATTCAGGCCTGTGATAACAACTAAAATGTTTGTCTTGTTTCCCAAGTTACTGCAGAGCATCAGACCTTTTATGTGCATTTTAGCCCCTGAGTTACTTCTAGTGCACTCCAAGATAGAAAAGATCAGACTATATAGCCTTCTGCCCTGTGGTCCCACATATAATGCTGATCATTGCACCAATGCTCTCCCTCAGATTTTTAAAACCTTAAATTCTATACTTCTGTGAAATGACAACTTCTGAGCCCAAATAATTGTAATTTGAAAATTAATTTTCCCTGCAGAAAATTCACTTGAAATCAACATGTTTTCTGAATGTCTCTCTTTTAACGAACTAACAGCTGTTGTTTCAAAAGACAAGAGAAGAAGAACCCCCATTTTTAGAAAAACATTCAGCACAAGCTCTTATTTGAGTTCAGATGCTAGGGATGGCTATTCCCACAAAATTTCCCTGTGGGTGATGAGCTTAGCAGAATGATAACAGTTTGCTCCTGCAGACCGTCCTTTCTTTTGCCTGCTGTGTGCTTTCTAAATCCGTCTCCTCTAAGGAGGGCCACAGAGAGGACACCAGGGCCCTTATACTTATGAAGGAGAAGTTGAATAATTACTAGCTCTGCGTGTCCCTCTCCTTGGCCCTTTCCCAGCAAGGCTGTTCTAGGCACTGGCTCTTCCCTTGCTGCACAACTCCTCTTCACTTGCCCAGTCATTGCACTGCCACCAGACCTTAGGAGCTCTCCTGGTCTGGTAAACGGAAGGAGGGCAGTTGTCCTTGTTTCCCCCTCCTTGTTATTAATCCTACTTATCTGTCCTTGTCAAGATATCTATTTGCACCTTCTCTCTGCTGATCTCCCACTTTCTGAAGTGGATGTCTCTCATGCAGCTGCCCCTGCTGGTCAGAACCGTCTGTACCCACATGCCACTATCACTGCCCTCCACAGACCCTGCCTTGCCCTCTGCAAAACAATGGTACTCTCTGGGCTTCTTTGCTTCTTTGCTCTGTTTTCTTTCAACCAAGCTCTAACTGGGGAATTGTTCCTCACTTTGGGATTGAAGTGGGGGCAGGGGGGAGGTGGCTGAAAAAATTCCTCAGGTCTTCCTCATTGAAAATGTCTCGAAAACAAAAGTAGTTAATTATTTACATACCCTTTGCTGCTGAAAGCATTAGGAAAGCACACACTTTCCCTTACCATTGTCTGTGTTTGCTGTAGCAAAATTTATGGAGGAGCTCAGCCTATGGCCCATTTGTGCATCATATTTTTGTTTTGAATGCCATAGAAAAGCCAAAGCCTCATTACCATGAAAAAGCAATGCTTGAATCTGTAACTACATAAACTATGCCTTATAAAACAAGCTCCCATCTCAGGTTGCTTTTATAGCCATAAACTTATGTTATGGCCTGCTCAGTAGTAAAGTACAGTGCAATAGGTGGAAGACACGGGTAATTTATATCTTCAGTCAATTCACTGTGAAAAGTATTAATCACAAGTGAGAATCATAGCCTCAACATGTTGACTTTATAAACAGCAGAGAAAATGGAGATGGACAAAAGTAAAGGTACGAGGAAGAGTTCAGTCTTTACTGGCCCCAGACAACTAATGGTTTGATTTGCCTATGAACAGTGGAAGACAGTCAAAGAGGGTTTTAGACCTTGTCCCATGCCACTCTCCCACAAACACTTAGACACAAGGCTTGTGCAGGTGCATGTGCTCTTTGCAGAAGTACTCTGCAATTAAGTGCTGGAAATTATGAAGCGCAGCTTCTGGTGCATGTCAAATGCTGCATCTGCAGCTCACTGCTTGCAAGTCCTGATGCAGACAGAAGTGTGAATGATGCATCAGAAATAAACCTAATACTGCAATTATGACTAGCTGTGGCTTTGGAGGGAGCAGAAAACTAGTAATCCAGTAAGTGTCCCTGAAGATTATGATCCCCATATAAAATTGTCACTTTTTTCCACTGTTGAAATAGACAGGTCACATTTTCATTAAACAAAATGGAAGATAGCGTTAGCTTTTGGACTGCCAAGAGTTAGGCATCACCAAGAAAATACGATTTTGTTTTTTCTACTTCAGATACTTTAGATTCTGTGGGACATTTTCCTATAAGATGTCTGTGAACGTGCTCATGAGAGAAGGGAAAGTTAATAAGATGAACTTTGTTTTTCCTTTATGACAAGTCATTTGCCTTTAGATCTCTCTATTTTTTGTGTGTATCCAGGGGCTTTGGCACAGTCCTTCAGGTTAAAATGAAACCCTCAACAAACAATAACTGTAAAAAAGAGGAAAGCAAACAGGAAAATGCATTAATGTCTCAGGGGGTTAGTTTTTATTTCTCTTTCTTCTTACTTCCTTGATGAGTGTTTTCTGCTTGAAATACTGTGGTTGTGACTGTCACACCATGGTCAAACAAGCAGGGCAGGACTTCGTGTTACTGCACTCAGCATGATGCCCACAGCTATTTTGATGGGAGTTGTGGGTGGGCAGGAGGGGTGAGCTGAGCTTGGGTGGCCGCTCTGGCATTCAGATGAAGTGGTATCTCCCTGGTACAAGAGGCAGTCGGCAACTGCATAACTTTGTCAAACTGACAGACCCTCCTGGGGCCCTAACTAGAGAACTCCAGTGGTAGGAGGAATGATAACAAACACTGAGTTGCCTCTGAAAAATTCCATGCTCTGTTGAATCCCGAATTGGCACAGTGTCTTGTAGGTTTGTGCACTGAATGTCCTGCAAACCTCTGTTCCTGCCTGACTTACTGCACAGGCAGAAACCCACTTTCCTGTGTCTGGGCAGCCACATTCCATCACAGCTCTGGCACATCCTACCTGCTTCTGGTTCAAGCCTCTCTCTTGCCTATATCAGACCATCTTGGGAAAGCTGGTCACCAGAAAAGGCAGCTTCCTAACCTTGGAAAAATTTGATAGAGCAGGGACCTGCAGGTAAATTCAGTCAGCTTCTCCTGCAGCCCAGAATGAGGATGCACAGCAAGGTAAAGGGACAGAGCACTGAACTCAGAAGAGATAGGATGGGCTACCCATGTAGCTATTTGTGCCTTAGTGGCATTTGTCACTGTGCAGATGACTGAAAAAACAAGGTAGTGTGTAAGTCCTTCTTTAGCTCAACCGCATGTACACAGCCATGTTTGCAGATGTGGCAGGTTGGCATCCAACATAGAAGTGCTGTGTGGCATCATTCTGTGTGAAGTCCAGGGTGTGTATTGAAGAAATACTCATATTTTGCCATTTTGGTATGTATCTTGGTGACATAGCTCTGCACAATTGTGAACAAAATTATAAAACAGATATCTTTCTACCTTTATTTTTTTCTAAAGCAGGTGTGAAGAAAGAAGTACAAAAAGATCAGGATGCTAACAGACCAGCTGTCTCATCCCCTAAGAAATCAGCAGTAACAGCCACAAAGCTCCATTCACCAGGTATTTATGAACCACAAAGGAGGGGAATCCAATCTTCAGGGAATATTTAAACTTGTTGACTTTGCATATCTTGTTAACACTCAAATCTGAGACCTACAATTGTTAAGTGAGGTTTGGTTGTGTCCAAGGTTCATAAAGCTGGCTGTGAGTACAGTGGGTTTTATCATGCCAATGCATGAGCTGAACAGACTTCTGTTTCTTTGTTACAACCATGCAATCATCTCTGCTTCAAATGAAGAGTTGCTTCTATTACATGTTTAAGGGCATGGGAACATTTTTTTTTTATCATTACAGTTTTGTTATATAAAAAGAGAACAGATAGATAGAGTGAAATAAAAGACACCTTAGACAATTGCCTGGAGTGATAGTATATTACTCAGAATCCACTCTTACTTTTATGCAGAGGCACTAAATTTCCTGGGCTATTTCTACACATTGGAAAAGGGATTATCTGTAGAAATAACCTTCAAAGTGCTATTGGGACATTGTCAACTTACCCCTTAATATTGGGCAAACCCACATGGTTTTAGCATTTCTGAATAATACCTTTGTTTATTTACCAAAATAAGGATAACTTGTTTCTACTTATGTCTACTAAGTGTACACTGATGAATGTATAAGGTGCCTAAAGGCTTTTGTAAGGCTGGTCTTTGGTTGATGTAAATGCTTCTGAAATAAGTGTGCACAGTCCCACTAATTTCGTTGTGCTGGCAGTTTATCTTCTGTTGCCTCATTTTTCAGACTCTACTTGGTTATTTAAAATGTTATCTCTATAGCTATATGGTATGTGAGATGTAATTATTGGGGGTAGAACCCCATGTTGCTTTATTTTATAAAATATAAAGCATGTAGAACAGTTCTTCAGCTCCTGTAACTTGCATCAGGAGTCTCTTCATGTTTATTAAACTCAGTCCCTGTTCTTCTCCTTCTCAACCAACAAAATCAAGAAAATGGAAGGTTAAATTTCATCTTCCCGGGCACCAGCAGGTTTCAGAATTCTTCTCCTTACAAAGATACTACAATAAAAAGATGAACTTAATGCTGTCCTCTGAATCATATAATTTACAGACTATTTTTCGCTTCATGAGATCACCAAGAGAGATCCAGAGAAGAGCTGGACCTTTTGCAGAGTGCCAGACCAGAAGCTCTCCAGTGGTTAAAACAGTCAGACTCCAGTTTAAACATCAGCACTGATTGTGGCTGTAGCAGCATGTGACAGCACAGCTGATTTGCTTCTTCAAGAATTAGAAAGCAAAATGGGAAACTGGCGTATTTGTACTGTATTTTTGTCCTGTCAAGGAGACCTACATTTCCACGGGTGACTTAATGATTTTCAAGGCTTAAATTTTTGGCATATCCAATTCATGAGGCCTCAAAGGTTTCTTCAGTCTCATGAGAGGTTGAGTAACTGACCTCTGTCCATCAGACTGATTTAGAATTTGTTCAGCTTGATTGTCTGAAATTAGGACAATCTAAAGTTGTTTATCACTGTAAGGATCAAGTAGGAAAATAAACCTCATCTTCACTTATATGTTTAGAGTAGCCTTTGGCATTCTTTAAAATAACAACAGCAATAACGAAACAATAGACAGACAATTTTTTCACCTACTTAACAATTTCAAAAATAGTCAAAACAGCCATTTAACAGAGTGAGTGTAGCTGGTGCCGAGAGGCAGTAACACAGCCTTTCCTCCATCAGGATCATGAACTCCTTCATCATTTACACTTTTTGATGAGAGAGCATGTGTCTCACAGGTAACTCCACCACACCTACATCTGGCCATTAGCAGGCTCAGAAATTTATGAGTGCTGTTTTTAGGTTATTTTCCCTCTGTTACTGGTGTCCTCACATTCAGTTCCTTTTAATCAGTGCTGGTTTTTGACTGCCATATGCATTTTTTTTTTAGCCTCAAATCTAATCTTTAGGATTTGGATCAGCCCTCATGAAGACTTGCAAGGGAGTTTTGAGATGCAGAGTTTTGTAGGGATCTCAATTTTATCTACTGATACATTACTATCCCTGAAATCTTTGTCTAGGAGCAGGTGTCCATAGATGCAGGTGCTCTCCTTACACTCCATTTTAGGACAGTGCCATCCATTTCTGACATCTGTCATTGTACAGGCTGCTTGATATCAATCATTTCAAAGTAATTTGCTCACTTTCCTTACCAGAATGTCAGAAATTGGACAGTTAAAAGGAAAATAAATTGCATTCCCCATCTAAATCCTCATGGACTGTATTAATTATGAGTATAGACTTGTTATGTCTCCTTGGTTCAAACACTCAGGTAGATAAAAAAGACTTGGGAGTTTTGAAGCACATCAAAGGGGTTCAGTGATTTCAGCAGACATTGGGTCTGCCCCCCTGGTCCCACCATCAGCAAAAAGGACATTCAGGATCAGGGCCAGCATCATTAATATGTACCCTATTTTGTGCAGAGCAACAGAAGAGAGACATCAATGGCAGAATAAGCTTAGTAAGCTGCCTTTCAGACCCAAATGAACCAAGAAATTCAGATTTATCCCTGAGGAGAATTGCACTGTTTAATTTACAAGGACAGCTTATAATACTGCCAAGGACAACACAGAGATGTGCACTTCAAATATTCCAGTGAACAGGAAGGCTAGAAAGATATAAGACAAAACAGCCAGATGGGTTTCTGTTTTAATTAAAACTGAACTCGTTTCAAGGGCTTTCCCCTACACTTCTCCCTAAGCCTTCTCTTGTAACATCACTGTGCTGCTTAAACAACCCAAGATTTTATTCTAAAAAGATATTTATGGGTGTTGGTTTTATGAATTTCTTATTTTGTGATATTACCTACCACCCAGTTAAGAGCCCTTTGACATGAACAGAAAAATCTGTGGAAAAATACCATTCCTGCAAAAAAAAACATTCAAAGACTTTAACTGACAAAAAAAATGGATAAATGATAAAAATATGGATAAAGCAATAGCTGAACTCTGGCTGAACTCTCCTAATGACAGAAACTCCTTGTATTGTATTATTTCGGTCTTGCAACAACACGACACTGGTCTTGCCATGTTGCGAAACCTGGTATTCTTTTTTGCAAATTCAAGTCATTGACACAGAGAGTTTCAAAGTTTGATTTGCACTTGTGACTCTTTGCAGTTGTACCATGAGATACTTGGAGACATGAGAGAGCATCTCTGCTGGAACTAGATCCCTCTAAGCTTAGCCTGGAGCCAGGACGTAGTTGGGCAGGTTAGAAGATATGCTCCCAATAGCTCCACACAGGCTGGGGATCTAAAATAGTAGGAATAAGTTCCTGAGGTAGTGCTCTGTCAAAGCCATACTGTTTCCCTGCCTCATCTAGTAAAATTGCCCTAAGGATCCATTTGCACACCTAGGCCATGGTCTTAAAGATCTAAAGGATCTAAAGCACATCTGGCAAAATTACCTCTGGAACAAAACTCCACTCTACAAATTGGCTCAGAATTATACCATCGGAGGCATCTTTGTGGAAGGATTCTTTGGGTTTTTAGGAAAGGGGTAGATAGTATCCACAGCAGAAGACTGTCCCCTATTACATTCATTGCTGGAGACTGGTTGGAGACATTGTTTCTTTATTGTTTTTCAGGAACTGTATAATACAAGACTGTAAAACTACAAACTGTCCTTTATTTTTTCATATTCTTGCATATCTGACCTGTTCTTCTAACACAGAAATGTTCCAGACCGGTGCCCATTATCTCTAGTAACACATGGGACTAAGGTGTCTGACTCTTAACTTCTTCCCCTTTCTTACTGACTTTAGCTCCTAGGCTAAAAGCTGGACACTGATGGGAGGATCTGTGGAAGAGAAACAGAGACTCCTGGCCAGTATTCAGGAATGAGTTAAAGAGCATTATCAGCTGAGGAGAGACTGAGGGTAGCGAAAACAAAATCAGTAAGCTGTGCAAAGGTGATGTCCAGCTGGCCATAAATGTTTGCAGAGGAGAGTTCTCAGAAAGCTAGAAAGGTAAAGACAAAACAGATTGTCTGAGCGCTGGCTTGAGCAGCCTGACACCACCAGGACACTGCCCCTTCTTGCTTCATCCTCATAACTGGGTATATCCAGAGAAATTGGTAGCTGACTCAAGCAGGATATGAACTTAGGAAAAAGCCTCACTGCCCTTCAGTGGCTTATCATGAGTAAGCTTTAGTTCTTGTGCAATTCATGTGAGTATGGCACTGTATTTGAGCCGATATCCTAAACACAAGCTACACTAGTGCTTTCACACCTTTGTACAGGATCAGGCTTGCTTCAAACCAACTTGGAGCACATCAGAGGAGCCAGAGTGGGCCAATTTCTTCAGGCAAACCATATAGTGATTCTGGTGTGACCAATGATGCAAAGACAGCAGCCATGCAGAGCCAGTGATGTAACTCATCAGCATTACACAGTACCTGGTGGCAATTCCATACATATCTTTTAAATGCTACAAGTTTAGATGTGTTGTAAGGGTGAGAGCAAGGGGAACTGTCAAGGTAGACTGCAATATTGTTGATAAAAAGAAACTGGGATATCCCAATAGCAAGCAACCCATGCTGGGTTTGCATTCAAGGAGGGACAGCTCCAGTTCCTCACTGTCCTATTCGGAGGCAAAAGGAAATCTGCAAAGGCAAAGGAAAACTGGCACCTCTGTCAAGTCACCAAGCATGGGGTTCAGGTGGACAAAGAAATCATGCATAGAGTATAAATGTCACATATCTGTTTTCCACATCCACAATAAAATAAGGGGAATCTTGACCTGGAAGTACCCATTTCTCTAATTGCCATTTAAGAGAATCCAGCATTGCACATCAAGATGCAAACCTCTGTTCTTGTAGATGTCTAACACGGGTGAGGAGATTCCTTCCTCTAACAACCTCAGTTCTCAGTGATAAACTATTAGGACAGGTCTCCCAAACTCATACAAGACCTTCAGGCTCAGAGCCTGAGGTGAGATGACTGTTAAAAAGCTTTGAGCTGTGGCCCCTAAGCCACTGTGCTCTCGCTTTTTTGAAAGTCCTAAAGTTCTGTGTGAGTGCCATAGACCATTTTTTCTTTTGTAGGGATGAGTCCCAAAGTCCTTAGAAACACATAAGGTTCATGTCTGTACATATAAAGTAAGTGACCTGAATGGTCTTTTCTTCTCTCCTTTGTAGGACATCCCAAGCAAAGGCCAACCACCCCAAGGAATGGATTCTCCCCCAAACCAGGAGATGGTCGAGACACTGAAAAGCAGTTCATTCAGAGATTGAAGGAAAAGTGTGATGAGCAGTCCCGGCAACTTATCAGTATTCAAGATGAGCTTAAAAGGGCCAGCTGTGGCTTTGATGTCTTTGTTGTAACAACACAGTACTTTTTCAGGCAGGTAAGTGCAATGGGTACTTCTTACCACTGAAAAGATACTTTGCCTTTACATCTGTCCCTTGCCCAGAGTTATTCCACAGTCACTGAAATTTTGTTGTTGGGACCAAAGCGTGTACTTTCTTTACAATGGTTATTATGAAAAGGGAATTACAATTTCATAGGATCATAGAAGGAAAATCTGCAAAGGCAAGGGGAATCTGGCACCTCTGTCAAACCAGCAAGCTTGGGGTTTGGGTGGCCAAAGTAATCATGTGTTGAGATGTCATCCAGTTGTTTAGGTTGAATAATTTGATTCCATATATTTTAAATTAAAAGTTCAGGAACTTGGAAGAATTTTGACTGAAGTGTTTGTCACAAGCATGGAGAGGCTTCAGGATGTTTTTAAGAGTGAAGTTGTGGTCTCTGACCAGTACAGCTGGAATAGAAGGTGTAACTGAGATATTGAAACTTGTGAGCAAATGCAAAAACAATCCGTGCATTTAGTCAACCAAAGGTGTTAGATAAAGGAAGTAATTTGCTTTCTGTCGATACTTATCTACTCTTCCTGTTCACCTTGGATCAGGCAGAGTGTCTCTGTTACAGAGTTGCCAATTCCTGGAGATGTTAGAGTAACATTATCTCAGCATTTAGCGCTCCTCAGGTATAGAGAAGATAAAGAAAATGTTGTCGGTAATTAACGAAGCTTATTTATTCACTAAACTCAGGTCAAAATGTATACATGTAACTGTGAAGGACTTGTAGGTCTTGCTTATTTCAAAAGCTGTTTAGTGATGTGGGAAATGTAGCTGGGCTCTAAGGTGGAGGCCTGGTTCACATGATGCCCATGTATTTTATACCATCCCAGGTTAAGCTGGTGTCCCAGCTACTTTGTAAAACTACAGAGTAGTTTTCACCAATGGGTGATTGAGTAGACAATCACCAGCAGTAGGAATCAGGGTTCGGATAATATCCTTGATTGCCTTTTTGTCTACTTCTGGAAGAGACAAGAGTAAACTTTCAGTGTTAAATGGGAGAAAGAAAACCAAGAAAATAAAACTCAGATTCAATCAGTCTTTACAAATTCTGAAATACTTTATTTAGTTTGGGGTTTTTTTTATATTTGTGGGAAAGGTTACCTTTGAACAAACAACCTCAGTTCACACTGTTCCCTAAGTAGGAGCTGATCTTGCCAGGGGGAGCTTCACTCAACTGGAAAAAACAGGGAATTTTTAAAATGTCCTAAATATTTTAAATAACTTCCCAGGAGATCTTCCCCCTCTGTTTTTCTTTAGGCTTGACATTTCTGGACTTGTTGGGCATTTCTAAGCTTTTTTTTTATTTTTTTTTTAGCTGACTGTGGAGTATTAATCCTTGTTTAAATCAGAGGGAAACAGAAAAGGGCAGAGCACTGTCTGCTCATCTGCATTGCCCACCAGGGAGAGATTTTTCATCACATGCCTCATTCACAATTTGGTAAAGGAATTCTGGAAGCTTGGGCATATCTTCTTCATCTCCTCTGGACATGCTTTAAATGAGAACAGCTGCTGCAACTGAGCTTTGCGATGACTCTCATTCTGTTAGTGCATGTTATATCTGTCCTGAGAATGCCTCCTGAATTGAACATCTTAGGGACCTTTCCTGGCCAAGCATAGCTGTGCCTCGTGTTCTGAGCTCCTTTGTACTCTGTACTATCAGGCCAGCTGGGGATTGCAGTAATGCCTCTCTGAGTGCCTGGAGGTGAAAAATAATACACCTGTGGAATTTCAGACCTCTTCCAGGCAAAGACAACACAGGCTTCCCTGGGTGAGGAGATGTACAGGCACCGTGAGCCCACCAGTTCTCCATTAGGCACCCAGATGTGGTACCTAAGTTAGCAGTATAACTGCTTTAGCCTCCACTTTTAGTGCTTGCAGGCAGGTGAGCACTTTGAGAAGATTGTTTAAAGGACCAAAGACCTGAGTTTCTCCTTAAGGTGCTTGCCTCTCTCTTCTGAGACTTCCAGGGAGGCCTGAGGCTGCTGCTGAAGTTGAGAGCCTACATGTGATGGGACAGTCTGGGACTACTCAAGCAGTTGTGTAACTGGGCAGTTGGCTGTCTTGCAACATAGACACAGACTCCCAAGTTTTTGAGTGTCATTAGCAAGTACGATCTGTAGACATTTTCTGAGATGGCATTATTGTTTGAAAGCTTGAGCAAAAGTGTGATGGCTGGCTTTGGGTTAGGGCAGCATGGGAAAAAAAATTCTTACACTGTAAAAAATCCCCAATTGGGTGTGTTTCTGAGAAGTCTGCAGGCAAAATGGTTGAGATCTAAGTAGATCTGCAGTTTGGCAAAGGAAAAATACTCATTTAGGAAAAAGGTGTGGCCTTATCCCAGAGAAGTTTGGGGTTGATTTGTCAAGCTGGCAGTTCCGCTCTGTTTAGCAGAGGGACCAATACTATTTTGGTACTAGGGAGCCTCTTTTAGGCTTTTAGTCTCCTGTGCTCAAATTTTAGTGTATCTCTCTCTCTCTCCTTACCCCACACCATAATAATGTCCAAAACACAGATTTTTCTCTGACTTGGACTTAAATTCTGTTAGAAAATGTGCTCTGAGGCAGTGAGAACAGGACTGAATCTTAAAAACAGCGCAAGGACCAGCGTTTTACATGCAGGTGAGAGTCTGCCCATGCCTGTGGCTCTCTTGTCTTGCTCATACAGCTTCTGTTCCCTCTCCAAAGCCGGGGAAAGCTCCAATGCAAGTGGTCCAACAAACACGTTTAGCTAAAGAAAGAGAGTGTCAGTATGTAATAAAAAGTGTTGGACCACACTAGCAGCTTCTGTGAGCGCTTTCCAAGTTTAGGCATTTGCTGTAGCAACCTTCAGATTACATGACCATTTTCTTTGAGTTTTGTTGAATCTGTTTTCTGGCTGTTTCGGACTACTGCTGAATAATATCCTGGAATCATCTCTGTTTCTTAGTTAAAAGTGTTCTTAATTGGCAAGATTCGTTTGATTGGCATCAAGGAGTGCACCACATGTAGCAATATTTAATACAGACCCATTAAATGCCAGCTAAACCAATTTGCTATCTTCAGGAAAAGCCTAGGCAACCTAAGCAGGTGATAACTGAGGCAGCAGATACAAAAAAATTAAAGCAGTGGTTCTGACATAAGCATTTATCTAATTATGAAAAATAATGATTGCAGTGCCTGTAGAGAGCATGGCTTTTAATTATTATTTAATTAGCAGATGTATTAATTTAAGACCTTCATATATGCACTCATGACTCTTGTTGACTTTAGGAACTGCTTCAAATTTATTCTGAAAGGGAGTGAATTAAGTTTATCATTAATGTCAGATGTCCATCATTCCAATATAACCCTTGTGCTGTGAGGGGTTGTATTGCCCCACCTTGTGCTGTGAGGGGTTCTCCAATGTGAACAACTGACTGTCAGGAGCTCAAGTGATGCTATGAAGAGGATACCATGAAGAGTTTTAGAGCAAATAACTCGAAGGGGGTGTGTATGTCCAGTCCTGGTTTGGATCGGTCCTGACCGGCACTGGCTTGTTAGCCCAGTGATAGTGACAGTCCTGGCCCAGCTTCAGTCCTGTTCAGCGAAGTATCCAGCAGTGATCCCTCTTGGAAGTGGTAACAGTGCCACCTAAAGGACAGTAAACCAAAGTGACAAATTCTAGAGGAAAAATCCTTCCCGACGTACATAGGGAGAGAATAAAAATCCACTTTAGTGTCTCTAAAGTGACACCAGTACACTCATAGGAGAGATGTTTGTGCTGAGGGCTGTCATGGCCTGTGAATGGGCAATGTGCCACTCAGTGTCGTGTAACCTCCTTGGCCAGATGATAATGACTGCCTGTGCTAGAGGCAAAATTGGTCACGCTATTTATAAGTTGCTTGGCACTTCCCACTATTACCTCCAAAACATTAATTTGGGCTAACATTTCAAGTGATTATCTCAGGCTGAGCTGAAAATGGTTTGTTTTCACAACTGTCTCAGAGAATAAGTTTAGGAGAAATATATCTATTGTTTGTGCCTCATGCTGGCACAGTGGTAAGAAGGCAGCACTCACCAGAAAGCCTGACCTTCTAGCTTTCAGCGGTACTGCTTTCCCAACATTTGCGAAATATCGTAGAATTTGGCCCAAGAATGGTCCTTAGAAAAGTGCCACTCCTCTCTCCATATGATTACATCTTGGCTAGATGTTCTGTATTGAGCAAGTTCAGTCTTTTCATTGCTCCTGCTGGAGACCAGAGCAGTCAGAGGAGATCACTATTTTCACTCTGTATCTTGGAAAAAGGACACATTGGACTCATCGAGCACTGACAGTTTAGGGTTATGAATCAAACTCATTTTATTGTGAGAAAAACAAAACACTTTTTTTACTTGGGAGGAAAACAATTAGAAGCTTTGTCGTCATTTAGGGCTTTCTAAACTGCTTTTTAAGGAGAAAAGCCCAAGTTTTGGTATTGGGGACTACTAGTTATGGTAAAACAGAGCAGTAAGAATTCAGATGTTCTCCTTTACTTGCAAGCATTGTAACAAAGGCTCTGTAATGCAGCTTCTGTGGGACCTGCAGGCCACTCACACAGGGTCAGTCTACCCAAGGAATGGATCAGGGTTTGTGAAATGAAGGAAATTACCTTCTGCAGGCCCCTGATTATTTGCTATGGATGCTAAAAGACAAGCAGTGAGTAGATAAGGCAGAGAAACCTTAAAGCCGCTAAATATCTTTCCTCTCCTGATGGTCTGGATAACCGAATGTTACACTGCTTCCAGACAATGTGGCCAGCTCTGCTTCAGTCCCTGCAAAACAGAAGAAAAAAAGTGTAGGGGACCTCTTGGCTTCTCCCTCTGTCTTCAGTGGCCTTCTCACAGATACTGCTGCAACAAATAGCGCATATTTTGGTTTTGGGAGGTGGAAGAATATGCTTCCACGGGAAACACTTGTATAGTTACATGGCCTTGTTTTGAAACAACGCCCAAAATTAGAGTATGTTTATATCCCTTCCCTGGAGAAGAATTTTGTTAGTTACACATAAATATTTCAAATTTTGAGATAAAAAAGAAAAAGCCCCAGGCATTTTAGTACTCCTATTGAAGAGGTTTTAAAAGGCCATTAAAAATTAAAGAACTCTTTATTTACACGTTGTCCTTGAGGAGAAATATATTTAAGGTGTGTGCCAAGCATCAGGTAAAAGTGAACTAATTTTCTCCTTTTGTTTGTATTACTGATTTCTGTATAAGCAGCTGGCTTTGACGGCTTTGATTTCATACTGCATTCAGAGGAAAAAAAGTAGAATAAGAGTCAGGAGTGGCTCTTGTGACAATGACAGCCTCCAAGAAGGATAAATGTCTTCTGGTGGGCTTGAGGGATTTGGCAATACATTTGCAGTGGAGTGAAAAGTAGTGATGAGTAATGCAGTCCAGTGCTATTGTGGCCTCTGTTCATTCAGGGGACAGAGAAAACCCAAATCACAGTGCTTTCATGCTGTTCTTTGAGTTCAGCAAAGGAGTCAGTGGAAACATGTAGTTAAGGATCCTGTTCTTTTCAAGCAACAATGGTCATGCCATTCTCAGGTCACATCGACACCATGAGTGGCTGAGTAACTGTTCACTTTCCAACCTGTTGTTGGCTTTGGCCTTTGTTTCTGCCACAGGGAGCTTGGGAGTTCAATTTTTTGTTTTCTCCAGGCCTGAGGACAATGTGAGAATCTCTGTCAGAGACAGATGCTCAGCTGTGACCCCATCAGTTGTCCGGGGTGCTTGTGCTTATTGGGAAAAAAAGCCTTGTAATCATCACATTGCCCATTCAAAGAAATCCAATATGCATCTGGGCAGGGTTTGTTAGAGCCATAGCTTTGATCTGTCAATACCAAAATATTCCAAAACATATATTTTGGACTCGAGGTGCCTGCATTTTTCCACAAAACTTTTGTTTCATCAGAAAAATAAAGCCTCAGTAGTGAATAACAATTCTAGCATCTAGAGACGTTGACATTCTTGGATCAGTACCTTGTGCCAGAAATGTATAAGCACGATTAGCTCTAAACATGTGAACTGCCTGTTCTTGGTACAGGCAGTCTGGAATAGTGCTTTCATGGACCCTCTGTGGTTTTTGTGCATATGCAATGGTTAGACCTGTGACAGAGTAATTTTGGAGTTATCGAGCAGTTTAAAACCATTTATAGTATCAAACTCTGTTCACCAGATAAATGGAAATGATTGTCAACTAACTTGTAATTAGACATGCTTCCTCTGAATTAATAACTTCCCTAGTCTCTGACTTGTTAGTCTCTGAACTAACAGTTCCGTTTTCAAAATGACCTGAACATGAGCTGTAACATTTGATGTTTCTAAATTACCTTTCCGGGACTGTTGAAGGGATGAGAAGCCCCAAGTAACAACTGATAGGACAAAAGAAAATGGGCTCACGTTGTGGAGAGGGAGGTTTAGATCAGATATTAGGAAAAATTTCTTCACCACAAGGATTGTCAGGCATTGGAAGAATCCGTCCAGGGATGTGATTGATTCACTGTCCCTGGGGGATTTCAAAGATGTGTAGATGGTGTGCTTGGTTTCATGGTGGATTTGGCAGTGCTTGGTTGAGGGTTGGACTTGATTATCTTAGCAGCCTTTTCCAACATAAATGATTCTAATATTCTCTCTCAGGCAACTCTGACACCATCAGGGTAGATACGGAATTCAAAAAGGGCCCAAAGACACGTTAAGCAGTGCAATACTGCAGCTGCTGCTGGGCACATACTGCAAAGGCAATTTCCTCAGATCAATCATTGTTTGTTTTTTGGTGTTTTGTGTTTGTTGGGGTTTTTTTCTTTGATTGATTCATTGATTACTCTCCAGAGATACTATACCACAATTTCTATTAAGAATGTGACAGAACAATTCATTGTAGATCAGTAAGTGCAAGGTGCATATGTGAAAGTGTTAATCACACCAGAATTAGAAGAATTTTTCTACTGCCATGAGAGAACAGAAATATTTAAGGAATTAAATTTTATGGATTTTTTTTTTTTATATAGAATAGAGGAAATTTGGTGAGGCTAGACAAAGTTCCCACTAAAGGGGAGCATTTGAAGGCTCCATAACTCTCATTAGCAGTGGGGTAGATGAGACCAGACCTGTCCGGATCAGAGGAATGCCATCCTGTCTTTGGGAGTCAAAAAGCCGAACCTCCCTTCAGAGACATACATTTCAGCACATCTTTTGGTTTTAAAATATTTATTATAAGACCAAATGTCACTGTATAAAGTTGCTGTAAAGGAGGAGGCCATGCCTCAATTAACAGATAATCTTCAACAGTCATTTCAAAATCAAATCTTTGAAAAAAATCTAAGGAAGGTTTCAATAAACATAGGGAGAGGTCAAATACCAAGTTCCCCACTCAGAAGAAACAGTGACCACCGAATAACTTGACACATATTTGCATACTGATGGTGACTTTCCAGTAACCTGTCCTCCCTCTGGCAGATTCATGTCCCTCTCTCCCATGTGGCCAGTTTCAGGCATCACCTGATAGCTCATTCTGTGGCTGAAGCCTCACCTCGAGATGCCCATCATAACATCCCAGCAGTTCTCCTGCCCTCAGATGTACATCCATGGCCTTTCCTAACCTCTCCCTGCTTGTATCTTCAGATCTCTGGCAGTAATACTTTTGTTTGGTGATTTTACATTCCCTCAGGGCAAAGTGGCGTGGCTACATTCATATAGACATGTCCAATAAGGATGTGTATAGGCATCATAGTTATATTGGCAATAAAGATCAATGCAATAGAACTAAAGTTTTTTCAAGTGATCTTAGTGCTTCTACAGTCTAGTAAGAAGAACAACTTATCATCTGTAACAAAGGTCAATTCTGAATGTCCATCAAGCCAACTATATGCCAGCTTTTTAATTGTAGAAATAATATGGGTTTTGCCATCACAAAACGTAAAGGCTAGCTTCACTTGAAAAATCGATCTCTATCTTTGTATTGTCAGTGCAGTACAGTATGTTTAAGTTAACATTAGCTTTTATTTAATGGCACAGAACAAGTCACAAAAGGATGCCTGGATTGAACTGGGTGTGTTGAAAACAGATAGTACTTGGCTGACTTAATGTATTGCTCTCCTTTGAGCTCCATGTAATGTTCACGTTAGAAATTAAGACATTGAAATTTTTGTTATTCTGCAGTTATCCCAACAGAGTGCTAGACATTTTACAGATGACATAAAGATAATGTTCCAGTCCTGCAGTGCTTAGCATCTAAACAGGCAATAGCCCAACTAAAATTGGGGAATCAAAGTGGCTGAGTCTGGAGATAACCCTATGTTTAGTTTATTAGGGGATTTATATGGGAAGATAGTCATGTGTTTGTCTGCATGGATACATACATCTGCATGCACACAAGCACACATGTACAGTCTGTTCTGATGTTCATGTATCCTCTGGGAAGACATGTGTTTTCAGTGACTGTGTAAGGGATAGGGCAGGAGCATCACAGGGTCTGGTATCACCAACAGGGTCACACTGACAGGCACCAATGGAGAAGGAGCAGACAGTGAGATGACCTGACTGCATCACCTAGGTGCAATGTGAGGACAGCCAAGGAGTCCCACATACATCAGAAGGTGCAGAGGCAGCAATGGTTGTGTGTATGCAGCTCTGTGAGCTGTAGAAGAGAGCCCAGTGAGTTGTTTCCCTTCTGCAGACAGGGATATTCTCACTGTTCATGTTCACTTGCACCAAGCAGGTGTGATGAATATTTTACATCCCACACAGGTTCGTCCCATCTGCCCTTGTCGGTGTTTCCTGCAGCGTAGCACGTGTCTCTGATGCAGAGATGAACAGCAGTACTTGTCCTCAGCAGCACTGCTGGGCTGATGGCTGCCTCCCAGAGACACAGGCTCCATGGCTGTTCTTATTACCACACTCTGATTTCATCCGTGAGGGAAAATAAGCTACATTTCTTCCTTGTTTTTTTTTTTTTCTTGAGAAAAGGGACCTTGGTGTATATAGTGTAGAGAATTCTGTTTGGAAAGACATAAAAAAAAGGAGCATGGTGTCTACTGTATATATTGAATGCTACTGATAAAGTAAAGAGGCCAAAGAAAAACTGCAATTTAATGCATTTATCACAAATATAAACATAACATTTTGTCCATTAGCTAACAGGAGACAACTACTAATTCTTGTAGAGGAAAGCTAAGATACCTTTATATACATATATATATATATATATATAGCAGATGATTGCATGGAATCGTAGAATCATTTAAGTTGGAAAAGACCATTAAAATCATCAAATCCAGCTGAGGTGTAATGCTGAGCTATCTGTTTTGACCTGCCTCACATTTAACTCCAGGTAGGAGATAAGCACCAAGGCAGGTCTTCAGATAGGCTAAGCCTCCCCCTGCCCCTTGGAGAGGCAACAATAACCCACAGATAACTTGCAGGTTAGGGAAGCATATGCTTGATAGGTGTAAGTGCCTGCGGAGTTATTCTGTCCTGGAAAGTAGAAGGAAGGTGTTTATGAGGGACTGGATATTGTCCATATATCTCTGTGTTTCCAGTGGAGTCCATGTTGCAAAAGAGAAAGGTTTCAGGATTTCTTTCTGCTCTGACTGTAAAGAAACAGAGATTACCTCCTTATATGGTACAGGCTTCCAGATATTTGGCCTGATCTTTTTTTTTTTTTTTTTTGCTTTCACCTTTTGCTAACTGGTATTCTTAAAGACAAGCACATTACAAAGGAGCATAACACACTCAAAGCAATGGCTAAATACATTAAAAGGATTAATTTAGAAATAAACATGGAACAGTTGGATATATGCCATATATTTGTGTAGGTGCCGTACATGCGACTATAATGCTTGAACTTCTTTCCCATGGTCTTGGAATATCTTCTGTTTCATGTAAAACTTCGTTTCACCTATCTTTAGTTAAAATGAGATACTAGAAGTTACTGAGTTGTAGATGCATTTAAAAAAAAAAAATTGTTCTGTCTTCTTTCCCCTGCCCCAAAGGCATTTTTAAATGTCATTTGTAGAAAGACTCCAGATTATTTACTGTATTCCCCCACCACGGTGTATTCCTAAACTAGAATGCTCTGATATGACTCTGTCTCTCCAAAATTACTGTTGCAATCCCAGGCGGTGAGAGTGTAAATAGCGTAAGTCTTCTTATATAGGTCCATCAGCAGATGCATTCTGACCTGATGCACAAGAGGGATTTTGTGGCAATGTCGTGGAACTTTCCCTGTTGATGAAAATTCCTGGTAAATGTGATGTTGTTCCAGAGCAAAACAAGGCTTGAAAATACAGATAGACTGTGATTACTGTTCTCACCTTAAGCATTTCAAGACTGTGTGCCACATCTGCAAAAACCTCTCATGTCACATGCTGACAGAAAAGCATCACTTTCTTTATAATTGGAGTTCTGATTTGATCTTCAATTCTTCAGGTACAATTTCATATCCCCATTGCAGTCCATGTGGATTGTGGTTACAGATTTTAGCAGCTAGAGACCCACATATCTGGTTAGTGGACTGCAATGTGCCTACACTTTTGAGTATATAAAACCAGCGCGCTCATATTCCCACTGCTTCAGCTTTGAGGAGTGATGGATGCAGCAAAGCCAGGCTAAAGCCAACTCTGCCTGGAGCTGTCTTTCAGTACAATCCTGACTTGTCTCTGTGCAAAGCAAAGCCCAGGACTTCTTCCCTTCACCCCCACAATTCCATAACTGTCTGATACTAATCACACGGAGAGCCTGGCTCAGAGAGAGGTTTGGACCTGTCAATAATGTGGAGTGATTTGGATGAAGGGAGCTGAGCCCATTCAAACAAAATATGTTGAAATGCAACCATATATTAATGAATAGATGTAAACACAGAATACAGGTCATGCCTACAGAACTGTGGTTTGGGCGTCAGCTGGAAGGGAGCAACTCCAGAAGTAATTAGAGTTTCTGCTGTCAGCACAAATCAATGTGAGCTCCTATTGCAAACGTGTTATGAAAAACTGTCAAGATCTTTGGGTGAGTAAGCAGAGACGTAGAAAGTAGAAGTAAGGGGGTGATAACATTTGCACAGTCAGCACTGGGGAGACTGATACGGAATATATGACTTTTAGTGCTGGTGCTCACACTTTAGAAACAAAGAAAAAATAGGGAGGAAACAGAGGAGAGCAATAAGCAACTGAGATCCAGAAAAATCCTTTGTGGTGAGAGACAGCAGAGCATCTTCTTTGTAAAAAAGGACCATGTGGCTTGAGTCCAGAGTAGAACAGTCCCCATAAGAAGTGTTCTCTGTGTACCAGAAAGCTCTTTCCTCTAGCAGGGGAAAGTTTAGCAGAAACTGCTGCCTCAAAACAGAAGCTTTGCAGTTTCAACACTTAAAGGAAGCACAGACCTTTAGGAGTAGAGATGGTCAGTTATTAGAACAAATCACTGTGAGAAGAGAAAGCAGCTCCACACCTTCATGTCTGCAGTTTGCCAATGAATGCCTTTGTAGAGGGGATGCTTTCATCAAATATGGTTATAGAACAGTACCTGTGTAAAATGTCATGTCCGATGATTCAAAAATCATGTTATTTGATTGAACCATCCCTTTGTCCTTTGTTCTTAAGTTCTACAAAGATCTGTTGGCAGCAAGAATGTCTGGACATACAATATTTCATGATACAATGGGTATTAGAGGGGAGACGCCTATTTTGAGGTTGGAAGCCTTTTCAGATAGATGTTAAAATGAGTTTTCCATCCTGAACAGCTTTTCATCACACTCTCTAATGCAGGGTTACTTGCATCCTCTTGTGAAGTTTCTGGCAATAATCACGTCTCGATGCAGGATCTAGATTAGATGGACCATGACTCAAAGATATATATATAAATGGTAATTATTATGTCCGAGGACTTTGACATTTTTGCTATTCTTTCAGGTGGAAAGTATAAATATATATATAGATACTCTTTCTGTGGCCTCACAGACATCCAAAAGCATATTGCTGTGCTTTTGAATCAGATACCTAAGGCACAACCTGTCTCTCACTTAACGTCCCTCTCAGGTCTGAGCTATCTGCTTCCAGAAGTGAACTCTAACATGTTTCAGCTGCAATCCTCCTGGAGTTCCTTGGCCTTGCTCTCACCCCTGAGGTCTGATTCAAGTGCTGCTTCCTACAATCACTTCTCACACCTTATAATTTCAGAAGGTGATTTGAGAACTATTTATTATGGTTCCTTCTTAAAACCAGCTCCAACTACAGAGGAATTAGTATAAATGATGCATTTTACAAATAAGTTCTAAAAATCATCTGAGTTAGGTATTCTTTGTATAAAAACATCCCAAGGCCGCAACTGATAGATTGGATTCTTACTGATATTAGTAAGTACTGTTGCTCTTAGCAGAGCACTAAGAATCTTCCTTATAGGAGGAACTTGGTCCATGTAAAGCTGCTGGAATTTGTTGTCACTGACATTACGGTCGCAGGATGTCAGCACTTGTCCGTTGCGCTGATTGGCCTTAAAATACAGCAGCTTGGAGTTGTCATTGGCTTTGGTCCAGAATAACTCAGGAGTGGAAGAGAGAAGATTCCCTGTTTCTTGGGAGAAGGGAACATTTCTCTTCAAATTGATTTAAGAGAATGGACATCTGCTTCCAGCTACTTAGAGATTTGGAATTTAGAAACAGCCTTGCAGGGGATGTATTCTTGGGTAGAGGGCAGGTGAGGAGTTCAGTGAAAACATGCATTTTTCCTTGTGATCTTGGTGTATAAATGATATTTTGTATGAGAAAACATGAATTCCTTGTCAGCAAGAACTAGTTCATTTGGAATTCTCTGCAAATGCTTACTTTGTACTGTTCCAGACATCAAGAACTAGGAAACATACTAATAAAGCATTGTTCTCTCGTGCATTTCAATCCATGACCTGACATTAAAATAAATGTTAGGCTACACTAGCAGAAATAACAAGAGTCTGAAGGAATTCTGTTTAGATCCTCACATCCTTTGTGTATGAGAACTGAGTTAAGAAATTAGTCAGCTGGCTGGGCTCTCTCACTTGAGAAACAGAGAACATATAGTCCATGGTAATTTGTTAAATTCTAGAGTAAATATTCTATTCGTCTAAATATGCAATAGCATAATTGTGTAATTGAAAAACTATATAAAAAAATGTTTCCTTCCATATGAGTTGCCTGAGGATCATTAAAACCTCACAGTACTAATATGCAAAATGTGAAACCTTACTGTAAATCCAAGGGAAACTGCCTTTCAGGGGACATCTGGCATGACTTTCAGCTCTAGCCGAATCATCTAGCTGAAACTCATGACTGACTGCTCATGTCTTCAGAAATCTCAAGATCACTGTATTACATTTCTGAATCTTTTTTTAAGTTAGGTAGGAAATAACAAAAATAATGGCTTCAACCTGGAAAATAATTTACTACGTGTAAAGAGCCATGTGGATTACTGTGCTACTAACAACAAGCTGCATCCGAGAAAACTTGCAATGCACCTCCAACAAGGAAGGCGAAATGTACTAGTGAATGTATTTTCTTATTTCTTTGGGCCACTGTGGTTTTCAATCTGACAAGATTAGAGTTCAGGGGACAGGACTCTCCTCACAGCTGACAGCAGCATGGACTCCATTCCTTGTCCTGGGGAAGCTGATCATGCTCTAGCGAGGCTGGCTCTCCTCAAATTCACCACTTTCTCCCTCTTTTAAGTTTAATTCCAATCTGATTCACTGCACAAACACTTGTGTGACCATAAGGAAGGAAGCTGAGACAAAACAAGTGAGCAGGAGAGGGGGAGATGAAATCAATTCCTTTGACAGCAGCACGCATCTTCATTGGTTTCAAGCACTTACAGAAACATAATGTGACTAGCAATTTCAATAAGTGAAATTGGGAAGAGAATTTAGGACTAGTTGAGACTGTTTTCAAATTACACTGTATGCAGAATTGAAGAATTAACAATACTGATAATAAATGGATTGCAGTCTTTGAGGCCCGTGCTTAGTTTATTGAAAAATAAATTCAGTCTCCCTGGTTGTCTGCAATTCTGTCAGTATGCTTAACTTCTCTCTTGTAGATACCAAAATTCTGCAGAATTCCATCTGCATGTTCTGTCCCACAAACTGTAACTAACAGTGTTTGAAAAGAGTATGTGCAGAGAAATGGGTTGAGATAATCACATAAGCAGTGCTGGATGTCCCTTCTGCCAGCCTTGCTCTCTAATCTTTGTCATGAATGATAATTCGTGGCACACCACTTAATCATCCTCTGGGCCTGCTGTTCAAAATGCATTACTGGAATAGCTTTGTTCTATCCTACCTCGGCACTGCCTTAGTGGCCCTCACTGATGCCACCAAGCAGGCTTCTCCTCACATCATCCTTTCGAGGTGCTTAATGTTGGTGTCACAGCCACCTCTCACTGTTGACTGCAGAGAATGCCAGGAGGTGGCAGTTGCCAAAAGCCTGACTTATCCATCACTCTTGAGAGCTGAGACGTCACAGAAGTTGAAGAGTCCCAGTTATGCACCACTTAATCTGAATCTGGCCTTCCTATCTCTCCTTATCTCCTCATTCCTGTAGTCTACTGTTTTTTGTCTCCCTTCTCCACTGCATATTCCTTTGTGCTCTGAAATGCCATCTGCAGAATCAGGTGAAGCAGTTTTTGAACTTGTGCTATGCCCCATCCCAGCCTTCTCTCCCCATTGTCTCTATCCATATTCCTATGATGTTTTCTTCAGTCCTCTTGGTCCTCACTTCTAACCACTGTCTCCAACTTTCTCCTAGTCTCCTAAGTTTATTTCCATAAGCACTGGATACTGTTGATAACTTATTCCTAGAACTGGCTGTCCTCTTGCAAACAAATTTGCATCCCTTCATGTTTCCTGTGCTCTCTTCTGCTCTCATGCCCTCAGACTGTTACCCATTCAAATTAAGTTAAATATTTCTTTGACATACTCCGCATGCTGTGCCCCTCAGCAAGCATTTCCTGTGTTTCATAAAGGATGAATAATACGCAGTTCACTTGAGGATTCTCCTACTCGGTGACACACATAGTACAGTGTTACTACCTTTATCTCTCAGAGCTTTCCCAAGACTTCAGTCTAATTTTTCATTCTCCATGGATCTCCATCTTCACACTTGCCAAATCTTTGCAGGCCAGCACTGCGAAGATCCAGGGAAAGCACGATCTCTCCCAGAAAGGTTAGCCAGCCTCCATAAAATAGGGAAACATCAGATACTAATGGTTAGGAATCCCAATCTTCTTATATATGTTAGAATGTATGTATAGAACCCTGATGAAATGATTTATTGTTTATTCTCTATGTAGCAGTGTGTATCCACTTATACATGAAGACCATTATGGAGTTAAAGAGAATAAAGTGCCCGATTTGGGGGCCTTAGTAAATTATCAAATATGGCTAATTTATCCCTATCTCTCCCAGTTTAGTTCGGATAGATGTGAAATATTGGAATTGCTTGGATGGTAAATAGGAAGTGTATTATGTGCTTCATGGAGGATAGTGTTGATTCTGTCACTGAAGGAAGAAATTGCTGCCCATGGTGTCTCTTTGGGCTGTAATTACCCAGGAGCTTTTACCCTGTGAGGTACTAACTACATTGTGTTTCCACTGAAGTCAATAAATGTATTTAAACATATCCTGTTACGTCGCTTGTGGTGTGCAACTATTATTAGGTTTTAAAACCTATTTTTGACACTTTTAACAGACTTCATTCTTCCTGTTGCTGATTTCTATACATAACAAGGAACACCTTCCTTTGTGGAACTTACCTGTATTTTCTGTACCAATAGTAAAATAAAAACTACAATTTCCATATAAGGTGTTTTTTACCTAACAGCACAGGTTTTGTCAGCCCCTGTTGATCTCTGTTTTATCCACAGACCTCTTCTTTCTGCCTTGGAGGGCAATGTGAATCAGATCTGCTGGGACAGAGTTCTATGCAAACCAGTTTGGCAGAGGCACATTCACATTTTGGGTGTGGACTATCAGCAAAATGCATAGCAATATATTGCTGACAATGCACAGACAAGCAGCATTGAATGGATAGGAAAGGCTAGCAAAATTCATTCCAGCTCATCAAATCTGGTCTCTTCCTGTTGCCAACAAGCAAATCCTATAGCATCTTCCCTAAAATGATCAAATTTCAGTTTAAAAGTAATTACATTTTCCTCTGTTCCTACCAGAAGTCTGTTTAGGAATGTCTTGTGACTTAGGTATGCCCATGTTTACATCCTTTTATTCTTATGTAAGTATTTTTTTTTTCCTTTAAGTACTTCTCCCTCTCTTAGTGTTCTCCTCCCTGATGTATTTATAGAAAGCTATCATTTTTCAACTTTACTGTTTTCTTAGGCAGACGTGTACTTACATGGCACCCCTCCAGTGGTGTAGGCTACATATTCCCTGCATCAGAACTGCTATCCCCAAAACACAGGTGACCAGAATTGTGTGAGATTTCAGGTGAGATCTCCCTGTGGCTTTTTGTAAAGCATTTAGACTTCCCTCTTAGTCTTCCTAGAACCTAAGGTTGTGTTTGGTCTATTCAGAACTGTACCATAGACATAGTTCTTAGTCATCCTATGACTGGATAAACAACACTCTTTTTTTTTTTTTTTTTCCTTTTTTTTTCTGTTATTTGCAGCTCTTGAATTTCCCTCTTCTACTTGAATTTCCTATTATTTGTCCCTGTGACCAGGACCTTGAACTTCTCAGTATTCTGTATTTCTTCCTGTGACCACTACTATAGCCCTACATATCGTCCAACTTGACAAGCATTGTGTTTCAACTCTCCCTTGACGGACAGTGCATCCCAGTATCTCATTAGCACTCACTAATTTTTGACCAGGGTCATAAGTGAGCAACATAACTTGCTCCAAGGATTGATCTTTGAACAGCTCCATTAATTATCTCCACTCAGCCCAGTAGTTCCATTTACTGCAACTCCTTGCCATCTCCCACTTAAGGGCTCCTCCCTGCTTAATACTTCTTCAGCAACTCCCAATCTTTTCCAGCCTAATGAGCAATATTGTGGTTGGCAGCGTATCTGAAGTCACTGGGTCCCCAGTAGGAGGGAATTACATATTACCCTCATCTAAAAATATAAATTCTTTTGGTGTACAAAGGCAGCAGTCTGAACTGGAGTGGGATCTGTCTATCTTTGGTGCTTTGCTATGCTTGACACTTTTTTTTTAATGTATTATTCCTCTCAGTATTTGTTCAAAGTGCCACATGCCACTGAAATCAGGCAGACGACTCTAGCATTTTAAAATTAAGAGTTGATAAGTTCAAAAGCATGATTTTAACCTGTTGTTTAAAGTGCCAGTTCTCACAGAATTTGGGTATAGGAGTTGTCCTCTCCCTGACGTGCCTATTCTTCTGAGCTTTGCTCCTCTCTCAGCTATGTTCATTTCCATTTCTATATCCTTAATCCCCTAGGCATTAATGCCTGCAAGTGTGTGTTCAAAGTCCTCCACATAGTAACCTGCCTACAACCTGTAATCATGCTCCCACCACAGAGACCCCTCCTGAATTCTTTCTTCATCATCCTTGTTTATGCATTTCACTGAGGAGCTGCTCTTTAAAATAGTTCCATTTTCCATTTGCTTTCTAGGCTTGAGTCTTTTCTCTCCTTTATGCTACACAGCTTGACCTGCAAGATAAGGCTTAATTTAAACTGAATGAGTTCGGGCTCACTTTCTCCAAAAGGATCTAAGCTGAGCAAAGAGCCCAGCAACTCACCCATCAGATCCTTATTTCTTATCAATCCCAAATTGGCTTCTGGGGCCTCAATGCACCCTAGCCAGAAGGACAACAACACATGACTTCTGCTTAATTTAAGTTTCACTTAAATATTTTATCTTCCAGTTTAGTGCTTAAGTGGTACTAAAGTAGTGCATAGACCTTGCTAGCTAAACTCTAGCTTAGACTTATCATAACATGCAAACAAAAATCTCCCATTATTAGTGAAGTGATTGAAAAAGATGTGTACTTCAATTTAAAAGCATGGCAAAAGGAATAATGACAAGGCTTTATTTTCTGTGCCTGATAGTCAGACATCTTGGTCTAAATACTATTGTTCTAATGGCCAGCTCAGACAAATGGCTATGGTAATTTGTTTCTGATAAATGGGCATGTTATTTTTTTGTCTATGAGAGTTAAAAAGTTTCTGGTCAGGATTTGGACTGTAAAAGACCCAAATCACAGAATTCAGGTTGTGTGGCAAAAAAAGAAGCTTCTACAGTGAGGATAAAAAGATTTCTCCATACAAGGTAGTCTCTTTTTACCTTCACTCTGTAGCTGTTCAGTAGCAAACCAAATTAATTTTCATATGCTGTAAAGAAAAGTTAGACCTTGAACACAAATGTTAAAACACATGCACGTTGAGTGAGATGTTTAATTTGTTTTGGTCTGGTGTTTGATTTCGGTTTGCTTGTGTGGTGGGGCTTCTATGTTGTTGTTGTTGGGTTTGTTTGTTTTTAATTACTTGACAGTGATATTCTGAAACTTTAGTTGAAGCCCTGGCAGGGCTGAGGAAGAGTAGAGAATAAGAAATCGGTATGAACCAAACAGTTACCTGAGCATTTGAATGTAATTTAACACAATTTTGCTGGACGTTCTTGTTGTTTCCTACTATTTTCAAAATTGCATCACCCGTTACAGTAGGACATACAATTAAAACCTCCTGTCCAGACGGGCACAGATCTGAGCATCTTTCCTCTCAGAAGGCAGAACTGCTTCAGCTTTAAGGACAACGTAGTTTTTTCTGTATGTTTGGTAGTGGTTTGGCTTTCAGGAAAATAACGGGTTTCAGGTTTAAACAGCGTAGGCATTTGCAGCACAAGTAACACCTTGAGTGTGAGTCATTGAAGTGTTTTGTCTTTTTCCAGTATTATCTTCACTGTAAGTTTTTAGAGGAAAATATTTCATGCCAGGGGCAACAGCCCAGCAGAGGTGAGGCTGCTGCAGCTCCATGCCCTGTGTCTGGACAAGAAAATATGTACCCAGTGGGCTCATGGATACACACCAGACATATGCACCACTATGTGTTTATATGCAGGTTAGGGTTATGTTAGATTATGTGGTGCATATACACACATTCATGGCCACAAAATTACCCCAGCCCTCGAGGATTACAGAAGTCTCTAGGTACGCTGCAGAGGTCTGTGCTTTTGCAATCACAAGGAGTCACTGAGGTCCAGAAAGGTTCACCTTCCTCGAGATTTAAATAAACGACTTCAGGGAAAGTCCTTTCGGGGAGATTAGGCCGTCTCGGGAGGCTGGGCAACACCCGGGGGGACATCCCGCACGGCCCGCGGACGAACCAGTGGACCCACTCGTGGAGAGCAGACCGCTGGAGCCGGAGCCCCGTCCCCCGTCCCGCCCCGCNGCGCTCAGCCGCAGAGCCCGCAGGGCGGCCGGGGCGGCATCCAGTGCGGCAGAGCCGCCGTCCGCCGGCACCGCAGCCCTGCTGCCCGGCTCGCGCCGAGCAGTGGATTTGGGAGCGGTGCGGGAGAGCGGCCGCGCCGGCAGCGAGCCGGGGGACTCTC
>VXAY01007014.1:818475-877306 GCA_013399855.1 Oxyruncus cristatus
TTTGGGGATGTCGCTGCGAAATTTCAAACTCCATCCCTGCCGTCCCTCCCCCCGGCGCGTCCCTGCGATGGCGCTGCTGGACGTGCCCTGCTCTGGGCAAGCCTTTGCCAGCCGGGGTAACCGAACGCTCTCTTTCGGGAGAGGCCCGAGCCAGCGGGCGAGCAGCGGTGCTCGGGCGGGGCGNNCGCGGGGCGCGAAGGCGCCGCCGACTCCGCCGCTCCGCACCCGCCGGGCCGCCGCGGCCGCCCGCTCCGCGACACCGTCCCTGCCCCGCTCCCGGCTCTCCGGCCCCGGCATCCCCCGTCGCCCCGGGACGCTTCAGGTTGACAAGTCCCCTTGGCCGGCCTCGGCGTGCGGGGACGCGACTTCCCTTCCTGCCCGTGTCACCGCCCGGGGCTCATCCTCCGGCTCCGTGCCAGGCTGGCGGCAGTCCGGCGGGTGGCGGTCCTGCCAGGATGGGCAAATGCTGCTCCACGTGTTTCCCCCCCGTTCGGTGCGAGGACGAGACGGTACTTTTGCCTCTTTTTATCCTTTAGTGAAAGGGAAGAAAGGTAGCCGTGATAGAGCCTGTGCTGGCTGCTTCTCGCTGGCGTCGGTGGCGTGTGCGCATCCCGGGTGGCGGAGAGGGGATCGATGCTTGGCTTGTTTACAGTGTGGTGATCTCCCCTTCACCAGGGACAGGTCTAACTGTCGCTTTCTCATGCACTGCAGTGCCTTACATAAGTTTATCCTGCAGTCCAAATGTAAGGCTTGGATGCTCATGAAGCAAAGAGGGACCTTTGGCATCTTCTGTAGCAACAGTCGGCTTGATATCTTGCTCTGTTTTTCATAGATTTTTAATAGCCCTGCGGAGTACAAGTTATAAAGGAAACTTGCACAGAGTTTTAAAGTTTGAAGCAAGATTATTCAGCCTCTAACTGTCCTAAGGTTTTACCTCTCCAACAATCCTCTTCTCTGACAGAGTATTGATCCTTCAGTATAGGAGAAGTGAAACAAGACAAAACTACCTTTTTTTTCTTATGTCGGGGTGAATCTAAATCAGAACAATTCCTAGGCACCCAAATGAGTCATGTAACAAATGCCAGTGCAGAGGTAACTATGTAGCTACAGACAGCAGGAAAATAACATGTGCAAGAGAAGTTGTGGGACGTTTCGCACACATAGCTTTTCCCACTATTCTTCTGGGAATTTGCCTGGATGTTAAGTACGTCCAGAAGAGTGAGATAATGGATACGTGCAATTAATTTGCCTGATAGAAAATATCCTGGCAGAAACAGATATTTGTGAAGTATATTCTGTTGGAGTTTGGCTTTTTAACATATTTGTCTACTATGTGAAATGAAAAACTGGTAGTGTCTCCCATTTACTAATAATATGTTCAAATATAACCTGAGAAGTGCTACTAACCAGGTAAAGAAAAAATGTGTGGGTTAATATAAAACTTGTCAAATATAGCAGTCACTGGGGAATATCTAGGTGCTTGTAAACTTTAACCTAAACCTAAAGAATGTTATGAGGGAGGATTACCCAATAACATGGTAGAACAGCAATGTTAAAGCACCTCTTTTTTGAAGGAAGTCTGTAGATAATTCTGAACAGTGGGATTCAGTTATTGCTTCTACAAGTATCATCTGAAATTTTATTGGTACAAGAGAAATCTCAATGTATATGATTCTCTTTCCAATTATTATATAAGACCTTGCCACAGGGAAGTCTGAATAAAGCAACAGTGACTAAGCATCATTTGCAGGTCAGCACTTTTTTTTTTAATATTTTGAAAGCTTTGGATACAGAAAAGCTGTTCTGGAGGAACAGTTTTAACAACAAGTGCCACAGAGCATCTCTGTGCAATGCACTTTTTAGGAGAACTGAACAGTGTTTGTGGAGACATTGTACATACACTGGGACCTTAGAATGTGAGCAAACATGTTAGCTGGCAGGGTGGAGAGACATGCAAATTTGGGAAGTTAACTTCCTAGGTTTACTTCCTAGCTGTGGTTGACTTCCTATGTAGGTCTGGGCAATTTTCTGATGTTCCTTGCCTCATCTGACCCATTTCCATTTCTATGATGGATCTACTATTACTTACCTATTGTTAAAAAGCACCTGGAGGTTTAATTAATTAGCATTTCTAATTAATTAGTATCTCTCAGGTAGTTTGTAGTTCTCAGAGGAGACTCTAAGGCACACCTCAACACTGCCTCCCCACCCCACAGTCGTTCCTGGTCCGAAGTAAAACGTTGACCTGTCTCTCTGATGATATCTCCTCAAAGATATCTTACCTGTCAGCTGAAAATCTGTGCAACTGAAGCAGAACCTTTCATAGAATCACTGAATCATTGTATAGTTTGGGTTGGAAGAGACCTTTAAAGATCATCCAGAGCAGAGACATCTTCAGATGTCCAGCCTCTGCCCCCAAGCCTTCATCACTGTTTCTCTTCTTAATTTGTTTGGACAACACCAGCATCTTACCCACCCTCAGACTCATATTTTTTACCTAAGTCCTTTTTCTAAGTCCTCACATGCAGTTATATCTAAATTCTGCTGATTTTTTTTCTTAACTACACTGTTAACTTTTGGCCAGTGTTATTCAATTGGATTAATTCACATTTCCTTCCTGTGTCTCTGGCTACCTGCCTGACTACATACCGGGTTTTCCGGGGCTGCTTGGAAATTGCACCAATATAAGTCATGCCTCAGTCTATCCTCAGGGTGTTTTGAGTTGAATGGAGAATACACAAGTGTCATTTTCAGTGTCTGTTTCTCTTACTGAAATGCAGTCTGACATCAAGCCTTTCACAGGAGAAATATTGGGAGATGTTATAAAGCTGATGATATGAAAAAGAGTTGCTACTGCACCTTCTGTTCACAGAACTTCTGTTCTTCAGTAGTTTAAACACAGAGCGAACTTATCATTCTACCTGTTCTATTCTATTTTTCTTTCTGTCTGAGGAGATGGGGCACATTCCAGACACAAGACTCAACCATTATATTGGAGAGTTCTGGAATGAGGAAGAAGATGTCATCTCTGTCATGAGTGTAATTTTGTTTTATGAAAATTACTTCAGCATCCAAGTAATTTCTTGGGATCCAGCAACAGAAGAACTTTGTCATCATTTTTCCAAGAAGTACTGAAACCCATCATTCATTAAAAGTACATGAAAAATAAGTGCGATATTTTAATACAAAACCCACTGTTTTGGTTTCAAAATTTGGCCAGAAAAAAATGTATTCTAAATCACATCAAAGGGATTTATTTTTTTTCTCCCTTTCCATTTAACTGCTACACTAAAATGCTGGATATTTTCACAATCTCCTTACAGAGTCTCTGACCTTTTCACCTACTGGAAACAGCTGTGTCTCTAGCATGGTCACTGAACCTTTTTAAACCTAAGTTGGATTTGGCCCTTAGCTGCTAACTCTCAGTAGCTCAACTCCAACTGGTGGCCTAGTACAGGACCTCTACAAATCTCCTTTGATACGCTGAGCCTGTTAGATGCAAAACTATTTGGAGGGCAGCTGCTTACCTTGTCTTCTCTTTCAAATGTTTTGTTGAGATAAATGGTAATCAAGACTGATTAACCCAATGGGATGTCCTGTTAATTTGGTTTCTTATACGTTTGTTTCAGTAAAGTTTTCCTTGTGTGCTTGTGAATTTTCAAATTGCTTTGTTGTTTTGACATTGGATATATATGAATCTCAGCTTTGAACCTGATAGCTTCATGTTCCAAAGTCAGATCCAGCTTTACTCTACTGTAATGTTTGGTTTCCTTAGCACTGGCATTCCCAGTTCCCTGGTTACACTGACAGTGAAGTGCTGGTTATCTGCAGAGCCACATCGATGATAACAAGTAGGGGCTTTTTCGCTTTGCATTACTGTCGTGTTTAGACTGCTGCAGGAACACGTGCAGTCCAAAGCTATCACATTACACTGACAAAGCAGGTTGCTGTAACGGAAGATGTCAGGGATTTTTGTAAATTCACTGTGCATCCAGGAACCCAGGAGGCTGATACAATGATTAGCCAAAACTGCACCTTGCTTCTCTTGCAGAAGGAGAAGATAAGGACTCGTGTACTGTTGGTCTCTAGAAGAACGCTCTGAGAAAGAGGGACTACTTGAGGCCTTGGCACTGAGGCCAATCCTTGCACATATAACCTCCCAGGAAACATAAATATGAAGTCCCAAAGACCAAACAGGATACTGTAACCAATATAAAATACAGTGCAAAAAGTATTGGCAGGGCAGTCAAAAGACAGCAAAGACACCTGAGCTGTGTCAATATCAGCTGCTTGAGACAGCCCCAGGGACTGCTCTGGAAACCATGGCCCCAGCATGGTGGAGGGCAGACTTGAGGCCCACTGTCCTGGTGGATTAGTGTCCATGCTGGAGCTTGAGTTATGGGATAGCATTTTTAAGCTGCACCATGGCAATTCTCTACACTTTTGGAGAGGGTCCCACCACCAAGTGTCCTCAAGGGTAGGACAAACCTTATCTAAGATAAAACATAATGTAAAAAATTGAGTCTGTAATATTTCTTTTGGGAGATCAAAATTCTAAACCCCCTTTTTTCCCCCATGATGAGAGCTTTTTAATTGCTTTAAATTTTCTTCATGTAAATAGAATAGTAACAATACCGCTTATCTGTGGGTTCTGGCAATGATTTGTGCAGAGCTTTCTTGCTTAAATGGCTTTTGTTTCAAATAGTGGGAGCCTGGTAATTTGAGTGGGTGCTCCCCATCTGCAAGTCCTGTATCCAGTATATCCCTGTGCACGCACCTATAGGGCACCAAGTCCTGGCAATCTGTCAAGAACACTTCTTCAGTTTACTCTAGTGAGTTAAACAGTGTGGTCAGATGCAGTAGTATTCTCCAAAAGGGGAAACCTTATCTCTGTAAGGCTGTTGATTTGGGAATCTGTGTGAAGGGATCTGGCTTTTTAACATACCAGGCTGTATTTATCTGGACCTTTTAGGGTTTTTTCCATAACTTTTTTACTAATTAGAAAACAAAACCAAAAAGCACAAAAATGCACGTAATTTTATTCTGAGCCTAAGTGCATGTGGTCAGGACTGGACACTCTGCAGTGCTGGCACACAGCCCCCTGTGCATTACTCAGCAGGATACGGAGCTGACTGGAGGAACCAGGCCTTGTGTTCTTGGTGTCTTCCCATAACTAAGAAAGATGCCCACATCATCTGGGTCTCCTCAAGCTCTCAAGGGTCTCAAATCAGCTCAGTTTCTCACTCCATTTACAGCAAACTTTATGGAAAGTGCGTCCCTTGGATCTGTTGGAAATCCTCTCAAAAGGGCAGGAGTAAAGGATTAATTTGAATTCCACATTCCATTATTCTGGTAGTACCAAAAATAAAGCTGTGTTAGTTCTCTTAACAGCGTTTAAAATTATGTGCAGGAAAAACAAAGATTAAGCTCTGAAATATTTTTCCACTTTCATTTTTCTAGAATAGAATTAATTTGCTATCCTATCTGCTATGTATCCTGCTGCCGAACTAATCCTTTCTGTGTCCTAGATTTTTATTAGCCTTGCCTGCTTATTACTGAAAGATTTTATTTCTAGGACTCCTTTTAATTCCATTTACTACTGCACTGCCCCTTCTCTTGAATATAACTTTTCTGTAGTGTCCTTTAAGAATTCTTGACCTTTTCTAACCTGGGTCGTATTTATAGTAGCCTGATCTAGTTTTCCTGATAATTAGTGATCTTCCCAGAAGGATACATTCTTTCATCTTGTTCCTAATATGATTCAAGATACATCTCAATTTAAAGAGCCCCTATGATTGAACCATTATGCTGGGATTTATTGTAGAAAATCAAACTCCAATAGAGTTTTCCTAAGTATTTTCTTTGTCAGTTTGTACAGCACTCATCAGATATCTTCTTTCATTTTATTAATAACACCGTAGCATTGCTAATGTAAATATGTTTTAATTTTCCTTTAGCTAACTCATGCAATTTAATTCCTTAAGTATTTAGATTTCTTTTGACACTAGTCAAGGAAAGGAGCTCTTGTTCTTTATAGGTAATGAAATTACAGGAATAAATGAGTAAACAGTCACGAACATCGGGTTATTAGTGGTGTCTGTATAGGTGTGATCACCATGCCTAGAACGGTGTAAGTACAGCTATCTGCTCTGCAAATTTGACTGTGCGAGTATATTATTATGTTTGGAAGTGGTTAAATGCAGGCATAAATAGATTAAAGTCTTTTAACAGAATTAATAAATCAATCTTGCACATGCACTCCAGCCATAAATGGTACACAGGTTGACCACAAAATGATATAAAAAAAACAAATGTGTTTTTAGGCACATAGGAGTAAATAGAGTATTTTGTGCTGTCATGTGCATGTGAGTGTGTGTACTTGTATTCACAGACATACAGGGTATTTCTAGCCAGTGAGTCGTGGTTCCTAAGCTTGATTTAAAAACTGAATGAATTAATTATAATCCCACTCCCCTCCCCTAAAACAAATCTGAGGAATCAATCTAATCTGCTTTACTAAATGAACATGTGAAAGTGCTTATCTGGAATAAACCTGGGGACCATACATACTTCTCTCTCTTTTTCCTTAAACAGAATGAAAATGCCCTTGTGAAAATAAAGGAGTTAGGAGTCGAGCTTGCAAAGATCAGGGATGAAGTTGGTAAGTAGTACAAGAAAAGTAACAACAAAGTGATTTTCTCACTTTGCACAAAATCAGTTATTATTATTATTTGTGACCTGATTCTCAGGAACCTGCATGCATGTGATGAAGTGTCTTCTGAAGTCTACTGGCCAGGGTTTTGTGGCTTTGCAGGGAACAGTGATTTTACGTCCTTGCTGTGGAGATGGGACCATCACCGCACATGCTGGAGCTAGTTGTGCATCATCTTTACTAGAGAAATTGTTCTTCATAAATCCATAGCTTCCATTCTGAAACATCAGAGAAAGCATAATGGTGAAAAGTGGAAACTTGAGACTGTTGCAGTGCATGGTGACCAGGAATGCATCACTTAATTATGAACATTTGCATGTTTTGCAGTTCGGATACAAACTGAAGGACACCAAGCTCCGAACTTGCTTATTAAGATCTTTAAGGTCTCTTCCTGGTGGAGACAGGAAAGCCAATGCATCCCATTTGGTCTGTGTATTCCCCGTGTACCTGTACGCATCACTTCTCCTTTTGGTTTCTGATCTAGACAGGGGAGACAGGGAGAGTGTAAAGATATTGCAACTCCTGAGAGAGAAGGTGGACTTTTGCTCTGGCTTCAGTCAACAAGCTGAGTTCTTTTGGGCTTAAATCTCCCCAGAATGGGTGTGATGTAGGGTTCATCTACCCCAGGGCAAATGGAGAGGAGGACCCCTGGGGCAGGGGACATGTGGAAGCCGACATACCTTATGCAGGGTGGAAAAACTCCTGTCAGAAATGGACTAGTAAAGAGAATGAAGAGAACAGCCTAAATGCTGTAAAATCAGAAGTTTTTAATGTTGTTTAACGTGTTTCAAAATGGCTTTTTTGTAAGTTTTTGCTAAGTCGCAGCTTCTTCTTCCCAAAATGCTGTTACCTCTACTTAGGTAAGAAAACTGTTACCTCTACTTAGGAATGTGTTGAGAAGATATCTGGAAGTCTTCTTATTGGCCTTTATTAACCCTTTCCTATTGGATGTTAACCCTTACTTGTTATTGGTGGATTCTGTAAACTTTAAGGGATTTCTATTAGTGTTTTTCTGATCTCCCTGAAGCCTATAAATGACCCTTACCCACAATAAAACTCTCTCTTGCTCGCCTCTCTCCTCTGGTCTGTGTGGGTCCGTGCTGGGCTCCCTGGGGCCAGGCGGAAGGGGGGCAGTGGGGGAGCATNCACCCTGGGTACCAAAAGGTGTTGGAACCACAGATGACTGGAGTTATGAATAGGGGGGACTCCTCAGCTTTCCCTGCATGTGGGAGCCCGGTTGCTGGGTCGTACAGTAAACACAGATTGTGCCAAGTGGCCAGAGGGTGACTTGGCTGGCAGAGGAAGGCTCAGGCCAAACCCCTGTGAGATGGGCAGAACTGCAGATCCTCCCCGTGCTTCGTCTTCACCTTGCCTAAAACAACCCACTTCAGAAAAGCTGAGCAAAGCCCTTTTCTGAAACCCATCAACTTATGCTCCCTGATGTGCCCCTCCAAAATTATTTGGCTGATTTTCATTTCATGGTGAGCTTTATTGTCCCCATGGCAAACATATACTGCAGGAATGGCAGAAGAGCATTTGCAGTTATTCCCTGATGCCTGCTTTCCCCCATTCTCTGATCTCCACATCTCTCAAAGAGGAATTGTTGCCACTTTTTTTTAGTTGGTGCATTCTTTAGGCAGGGCATATCTGAAGCTCTTTGTTCAGTATCCACTTCTCATTTGAAAGCCCTACCTCAACCTAGCAAGGTGGGTTTGCTCATTTCCATGAGTGGTTTTTCAAGTGGCAGCCACATGGGAAGGAAAGAACGGTTCAGTGCTGGAGATGAAGAGTTCTGCTTCCATTTACACCATGTTTGTACAGCTGAAGTGAATACAAATCCCTGGTGGCTTTGCTGGAGAACGTTGCCAAGGATATAAGTAAGTGCCTGCCTGTTTGGGGGTCACAGACTAGGATGTTCAGTAACAGGAGATCCTGGCACTGCCCCTCCTTGCTATTACCCTTACATGTGCAGCAATAGACACCTCCTCTGCCCAGAAATGGGTCATGATGGCAAATGTGGAGACAGTTTTGGTAAGAACCCCAGATACTCCAGAAGAGCAGGCTGTGCTGTACTGATTCATAAAGGAGATAAGCTATAGACATGTTTGGGCTTTCTTTCTCAGAAAGGGGAAAGGCGGTGTGAGGTGGTCCTTTCCTCAGTGGTCCTGTGGGCATGTGTGATGGAGAGGAGCCATTACAGGCCACCTCTTCCTGAGCAAGCCACCAGTCTGGGAGACACGGAGATGCTGAGCAGAGGCTGTTTAGGAGTGACACAGGTGGTTGGTCGTCTACTTGGTGAAGGTAATCTCTGTACAACAGATGCAGCATGAGATGCAACATAGCCGGGTAGAAGGACTCCCAGTAGCGATGAACAAAAAGATGAACACGTGCAGGTATTGCACTTCAGCAGGATGCAAAAAAATTAATCAGCGGTACAAATCCTAGTATGTATCCATAAATGTGGAAGGTCTATGCTTTTTAGTGAAAGTCAAAAATTGCTGGGCAGTCTCTTTTCCTTTGGTATGAAAATATAAACTTAAGTTTTGTGAAACAACCAGTGTTTTAAATCTGTGGAAAAGGTGAAAGGCAAATGCCATGTGCATGAGGGATTTTCTCGTCAGTGCACTTCTTTGCTATCTCTAAAGCAGTTCAGTCTGGGGCTATGGGTGCTACTGGAGACATGCAGCCTCCTTGTGCTATAGGAGGGTTATTTTGCTCTCACTATCAGATGAATTATAGGTAATTCTGTGAAGAAATTTAGGGCAAATCTACAGAGCATGTTATGCAACCAAGTTGTATTTTGACTTGTCCCAGTCAGCTTAATAAGTAGTCACTCATTACTTTAAAAATAACCGGTCCAGTTAAACAGCATGGGTGTTGGTCAGAAATTCCTGATTTCTCATGTGTAAATTCACCATGTCAGACTCACTGATGCAAATGTCTTAATGAATCAGTGAAACAAGGCTGGATTAGCCAGGGTTGATACAGGCAGTGTGTCCAACATTTAGTTATTTAGGCAATAGCTGTAATTCAGAGTTACAATTTTGGTGCTGAAGCGCTTAGTTTTGAAAGCACACAGTCTTTGTTAACTTCAACAGAAACTGCAGGATTCTGATATACAAAGCAATGAAGCTGCAAGAGAGAATACACTGTTCAGAAAAGTCAGAATATAAGTTTAAGGGAAATTCTTTTGGTAAATAAAACCATTGTTGAAGCAATAGCAGTTACAGAGCATGTGTAAAATAGCTTAAGGAAACCTGCATCCTTCTGGAGCCAAGCAAAATATTTAGGTTCAAAGAGTGTCCACTTTTACCCCCAGCATTGCTGTGAATGTATCACACCTTGTCTGAAACCAGCATGGGTGAAATAGGAAAGTGATTCTCCCTCCCCACTCCTGGGGAGGAATATGGCCTCTATAAACACTGAAGGACTTGTTATTTTAAGCAGTAAGATTTGCTCATGTATTTTGTCAGAAATAGCAAGGCTAGAAAAACACGAGAAGCAGTCATTCTACACTCAGGACACTGATCTTTATAAATTATAAATATAAGCACTTTTCAGCTGCAACACTGAGTCTCTTGAAATAAAGAGGTTTTGAAGACGGGCTATTTCCCTTAAAGCTAATTAAAATTAAATGTCAGAATTACCTGCTTCTTTGTCGCAGACCAATGGTATGTGAAGTGAGTTGAGAGGAGGAATGAAGATGCATAAAAAAACTAGATGAAGAGAAGACGATCTGATGTCAAGTTTAAAATTTGTATTTTCTGTATTCACGAGAATTTGGAAGCCAAAGCCTTTGTGCCATTTCTTCCTGGATATGCCTCCCAACCAGAGGACCCGTAACCTGCGTGTGGTGGCTGTGATTTTGTCTGTGAATCTGGGGTCAAGGTTCAGGAAGAAGAAAAGAGTCTTAAGTGGCCAAGAGCCCATTTCTCATGGCAGAAGCAAACAGTCCCTCTGTGGGGCCACAAGACACCAGCCCCCCTCGCCCCCGATTCCCTCAAGATTTACTCTTCTGAATGGGAGGTTGGGCTCTGACTCAGGCTCTGTGTGTGTAGCGGGGTGTCAGTCCAGTAGTAACATCTGCCTTTCCCTCACCATCCCAGCCCATCCTGAAGTGGGTTTTGCTCATCTGTTGCACAGTGTAAAAGCCACTTGGTGCTCAGGGAGTAGGGAGGCAACCGTAGCCAGTCTCAGTTAATGCAGCACACTGCCATCCCAGGAAATGCCACGTTATGTCAGAGTCATTTCCAGCCTGTAAGCAGCAATGGAAATACCCAGAGAGAAGAAGAAAGACAACCAGGGTGTAACTCTTTATGATAGCAGCCAATAGTAGTTTTGCTCTCCTTGTCTTGTTCCATGTCAATAATAGATTCATGTAACTCTTCTTAGTGATTTTTTCTTTTTCTACAAGAATGGCTCACTTTAGCGGTATCCCTATCCTGATGCCTGAAATTCACTGTTTCACAGCAACATTAGCCAGTCTTCTGTTCAGGCATCTGTTCTGGGGTCCTTGCTAGTGGTGACACGGCTGTTTCACCAGAACCACACACTGACGCCGCAGCAGATTCAATGCCGGCTCCAGCAGGGAGGGCTCTCCCATGCTGGTTCCTGCTCCCTAGGAGGGTAGGAGAGCTGCAGAGCCTTGGGCTGCATGGGTTTTGCCTTCTGCTACGCCTGTTCCAGTAAAGCCAGGCCCAAAGGTCCATCTCCTTACTGAGAAGAGATTCAGTTTTTCCTCACCCCTTCGGTCCTCGGCCTCGTTTGTCTTAGTCTGAGACTTACAGTAGGGATTATTCCTTTGCATTAGAGGTATTTTATATTCAGTATAAGGCAAATTTCGTGGGCAATGTCCCCATTTTCTGCCTCCAGTAGCATCGTTGGATGTATGGGGAACATGCCATGCAAGCACACTTTCCCTGCTTTCCTCTTCCCTCCATTTCGCAGCTGCATGAGGGCTTGATTTTTGAATAGTTTTATGTTTCAGGTTACAGGAAGTGTTTCAGATGGACTTTCTTTTGGGCATGTTATTTCATTGCCCAGCCCTTCCTATGTGCTGGGTAATCTCATCAGAGAGGCTGGAGAGAGATGGGGTTCATTACAGCTCCAATTTAAAGCTTGAGTAAGTTTGAATTCTACTAAAGGCATAGCTGTAAGCATAACCCCTCCTGCTCTTGGGATCACTTTACATGGCAAAGAAAATAAAAAAGCAAAAGAGAAGCTTTAGAGCTATAATCCAGACTACCAGGAGACAAGACATTCCAGCTAATGACCATATAAAATAGAAATTGTGCCATTCCATTTTCAGTATGAGGCAGGTGGGAGAGCTTTCTATGTGCTGCCTGCCACTGAGGTGCTAAGCTTGCTGGTTCACTCTCTTTCTGTAAGGAGCAGAGAGCTTGAAAGGGCCACAGAGTTCCTCATAGTACTCCAGAAAACATCAGGATCAGAACAGAACCCCAGTAGTCTTTATCTGTCTGGACATACTGAGCAAGTCTGGATATTGGTGTCTAGTAAGTGTGGAAGCAGAGCTCTAAACAGGGTGAAAAATAGCTATGTGGGAAAGGAGATGGTTAGTTTGGGTGTCCAAACTACCTTGCATGTGTGCACTCAACATGAACTGTGGGGACAGCAGTGGTAACTTGGGCAAATTGTTGCTATCATGGAAAAAATGAGCACAGTCTGACACCATGGTAGAAGGAGCCAGAAAAACATGCAGGGTGCCAGATACTGAGCAAATACATGGTCATAGGTTAAATAGGGTTTTGAAGCATTCAGCAGGAAGACAGCTGTTTCCAATCCTTTTGTTTACGAAGCCACACAGGTCTGTAAATGGCACGTGCATTTTGAAAGGCAAAGGAAGGATGACTATACACACAGTTTGTTCAAAAGCTGATGATCTTTCTAAATCAGCTATGAGTCTGAATCAGAAAGAAGCTCTAGAAACCCATCTCTCCTTCTCTAGTATTCTGAATGCTGTGGTCATGATGATTTTAATCACTTCTTACCTGTTGGATCTTTACAAGTGAGCAAATTTGCTCTCTAAATGTGGTCTGGCTGACCTTGTCCAACTTGCATCAGGTCTTCAGTATCTGGATTTGTTGCAACTGTTCTTTAGCAAAGCAAAATGCTGAGAACAGAGTGTCTGTGACACGGCTTTCCTTGGACCCTGGGAACAATGTAGGTGAGGAACCAGATGGGGAAGTGGACTGATTATCCTTGACTTGATGGATCTTTTGGAAAACAGTTGTAGACATGGCTGTGAATTCTGCGACATAATCGCTGGGTTAGTTCACTAGAGTAAAAATTTCACATTTTCTGATTTCCTTCAGTATCAGCCTTTCACTTGTGCTCTCTGATTCCATTAAGCACACAAGAGAGTGGTTTGAATATAAAAGTATTTTAACCAAGTGTGCATTAATGGACTTGAGTGGTCCTTGCTGGAGCTGGTGTGAAAGACAGGTTTATGGGGTGAGCAGCTTCTAACAGCTAGAAAATGGGAAGTGTGAGATGCAATCCCTCTCCTGGTCAAGTCATCAATCATACTCCTTGCATAACGTGCACAAGGTGCTCCTCAAGAGCCCAGGCAACCTCTGCCTTCACTGGAAGTGGGGAGAAGACTGTGTCTTGAGAGAAGAAAATAAGAAAAATCTTACATCCCGGTTGAAAGGCTTTGTGTCAAGTGATTGTCTCACATGCTGTTTCTTATATCCAAGGCCAAGTAAAATCCCCAAAGCCTCAGTTTGTGGATCCAAGACTGTGCTGGCCAGGAGGGGACAGTCTGTCACCCTGCAGGTCCACAGAGTTCCATGTTTTATTTATTATTAATGTTATAGCTATTGTTATTATTTTCCGATTCCAGTTTTGCCTGGGCTTTTGCATACTCTGACAGTACCTATACTGAAACAAATGCATGTGTGCGTGTGTGTGTGAGAGAGAGAGAGCGGGACAGGGAGAAGCGGCAGCGAGAACTTGTTGCTGGCTGAGATTCATGGAAGTCCCAGGGTCAGTGAGAACCACCGTGCTCAGTGATGTACAAACAGGTCCAATTCCACTGTTTGGTCCAGAGCAGTTCAGAGTCTGACTGCGCGGTCTTGTCCCCACAGCCCTCAATACGGCGAGATGGAAGAAACTACTGAGCGAGAAGGAGGAGCTGGAGAGGCGCTTCGAGGAGGAGGGGAAGCAGCTCCGCAGGCAGCAGCAGGAGGAGATGCAGGCGCTGGAGCAGCGGCTGCAGGAGGAGTACAGCACTAAGAGGGAGAGCCTGCAGGAGCAGCACAGGCTGCAGCTGGAGCAAGCCAAATTGCAGCATCAGGATCAGGTCAGTCTCCATCTGTGGCCTTTGAAGAGTAGTCCATGCCAGTATTGTGAGGGTTCAGGTAATGATATATATTGAACATTCCAACAGGAAGGCACTGGTAATGAATTGATGACTGGAAAAATGTATTCATGACTATCTTTACTGCTGTTTCTCCCTATTAGTTCTGCTGTTATTTCTACAGAATTGTCTATTACATTGCTATGTCTTGTATTCACATGCTTCCCTATGTTTTACAGTAAAAATATTAAGATTAGCTCTGCTGCCCACACACACTTGCTCCTCAACCCACCTATTTTAGTCAATTTATATGAAACCAAGGCTTAACAAGAACCTGCCCAACACAGGTAAGGCCAGCAGAACCATGCCAATTATTATTTCAAATGCTAGTTAAAGGGCAGTACAGTGAAGTGATAGCACCACACAACACATGCAGCATAAACATCAAGCACATGATGCACTCCAGGTCCCCTGATTTCTGGTCCACCATCCAGTCTAACCTCTTGGACTGTATGTCCCGAGTGTTTCTCCTTGCTTTGCTTTCTGTATCTAGGTAGGAATACCCTTGTAAGCAGCTACTTTTGTGTTATTTTTTAACAGCTGAAGTGAACAGCACTGTAACTCACCTATGGGCACCTCTCATATAGTGGCAGAATATCCTGGCCTGGATTATGTCAATAGTGCCTTTACCTGGCCTTTTCTCATTTTGCCCCCAATAAGCACTGGATACAATTCTGTTTTTTTCCAGCTGCAACTCTTATCCACTACCCAGCTCCTTAGATCATGAGGGTTTTTCTCACATGTGTATCTGTTGCGCTCAGGTGCGCTCTGTAATCTGTGCCTTTAGGCTTTAACATGCCGCAGCCCCCACTGCCATGGGCATGCCACCCAGGCAGCACAGGGGCCACTTGTCTGTGGAACATAAGCCCAGCCAATAGGCCCCCTGTTTGCCAGCATTTTGCCCAGGGAAAGGGGGTAGCCTGCACTGAGCTCACAGGAGAGGAGAGAACCCAACACAGCACAGCAGAGATGGCAGCCTGCAGTCTTTTAAGGTCAACAATACTGCTTGTATTCGATGTACTGTAAAACACTCCTGGGATAGGAGCTGTCCTTGCTGGCACTAGAGTCAGGCAGCCTAGTTGGACAGACACACAGTGTTTCAGCCTGTGCCCCTGAGTGACTGCTGCCCTTGGTATCACTGTGCATTTGGTTTGATTCTTCAGTGCAGGGGTGTGAAGGACTCCTGCTGGATTTTACCTTTTTTAATTGCTGGGCCTGCTAGTTGGTATTGATTTGACTTGTAACATGCAACACAAAGGCTTGAAGCAACTGGGCTGTTTTGTCCCGGACAAAATACCTGTTTCTGTTAGTACACTGATTTTCAAAGATGCCTTAGAAAGTGCTATCAATAGCACTTAATAACAAAAAATAAGTTTTCATGTCCTAAACCAGACTTTTCAAAATATTAATCTGTAAATGGTTAGAACCTGTGCTGGGCCATGTCTTTTGGTCCTCATTTTCATTTATGCAAGTTGGTTTTCTTGCAAGGCCTCTACATTTTCTGCTTTTCTTCCTGATATGAAAGAGGGGTCATGTTCCCAAAAGTCTTGACAATTTTTTCCTTTCACTATGTCACTGTGGCGGTCTGCCTGGTAGAAGACACAGGCTCTAGCTGCAAGGCTTGGCTCTCCTGGAACACCATGCATCAGCATTTGTGAAGGAATTTGTTCTGAGAGTTAATTTTTTGCTGAGATAGTTTACGGCTTAGCTCTGCTGCTCTTTGAAGTGTTTCTGCAAGCTCAGAGGACCGGAAGAACAGATCTTGGTTCTTCTCCTCTCAAGCTCATCAGTGCAAGAAAGGGTGATACAAGTCATTGTAGAACTTGACTAGAAGTATGCTTGTTTTTCTCATTTTCATCTAGTGTGACTTTATACATCATCACACAGAAAAAGTGGAAACGCATCTTTCCCTCTGTGGGGCAGATAGTTCTCTGTCCTCCAGCCCTTTGGTTTGCTCCAGAGCTCTATGTTCCCTGATTACTGAAGATCACACAAATATTCCTCTCCACTGCTTTGAAAGTGCTGCTGTGACCCTAGTATATCAGAGTTTTACCTCATATTTTCAATTCATGGTTCAGCAACCATGATGGGTTTTATCAGGTTTTCCCTTTGAATTCCTACTCCACCGTAGACCCCTCCTGTGTTGAGTGCTCTTGGATCAGAGGAGGCTGACAGGCCATGTTGGAAAGCTGCTCACCAGTGTTTCTTGGCCAAGGAAATGGAACTCTTACACTGTCCGTGAGAAGAGCCTGGTCCTCGAGCTGTCCGTCTGCATCGGGGGATTTGAATTTGCATTCATGAAGGCAATAACAAAGGCAAAATCCTTTTGGCCATGGATCTGCATGCATGTCTTTCTGCATTCAAGCAGCTAATTTGGAAGACAGTCATTCCACTTTCATGGTTTCCAGTCACAACTTAATCTTCCATGCTGCATTGCTGTAGTGACCACGTAGTTCACCACCGGATAGCCGTTGTTTCTTTGGATACGCAGTTGTCAGGTTTGGGAGGTTCAGCTGTCTCTGAGGACGTAGCAGAGCATGAAAGCCAAACTCACAAACTGATCATGTATGCCAGTGCATTCTCATATCTCCTTGTAACTAAGGGCAAAATTGCAGAGTAAAGGCTGTGATCTGGCTTGCCAGCATTTCTCACTTGGGCTGCTCAAATCAAGCTGTTTTGCCCAGCAACTTACGAACTTCTCCCACTAGAGTCTCCTCTTGATTTTACTTTATTAAGGCTTAAAAATCCCACCTGAGGTACCTTTTATAGCCAGAAATAAACATGACTTGTGTTAAGTGTGTTGATCATGCCTATAGAGTAATTTAGTGGCAAAATTGGAACTAATATCCAAGAGCTCTGCTTTCCAGTGCCTAGTTGACTATCTCCTATGAAAAATTGCAGACAGGAGGTCACGCTGGAAGATTAAAAGAGTCATTTGGGATGTGGATATGAAACACGCAGGAGACAGAAAAATCCCTACAGATCATTTGGGACATATTTAATTGACTTTATAGATAAATAGCCTGCCAAGGATGGTGGCGGCAGCATGAGAAGACCTCTTCACCTTCTGAAGGGGTTGAAGTTGAGCATAATCATTCCTATGGGGTGCTGCTCAGCTGAGAACAATTAGAGTATGAATAAAGACTTAAGCAAGGGTGAGGTAAACAACATGGCAATGCTGATGAGATTTCAGTTTACAGACATCTTATTCAGGGACATGGTGCTCTGGGAAAAGTCAGGTGATAGTTCTTCTTGTCTCATTAGTAGCCCATTGAGTCATCTATCCCCCCACCTTTCTTTGCTCTGTCATGTAATATATCAGCAGGCTGAGTCCCAATTATCGTGCAAACAGTTCTTTACCACCGAGTCATCTCCCATGTTACTGTGAAAATTAGTTTGGATAATTTTAAATTCCATGTTAAATGCCTAACTTTCATTCTAAGAGCATGCTTTCTCCAATATGTTTGGAAATTTTGCTTCTTTTGGGTTACCTAACATGTTTCACAGTTAAAAGCAGTGAAATAACATTCATTCCAGTCAAGGCAAACTCAGCTGCAGTAAATTTCTACCATCATTTAACATAACTGTGAACAAAAAAAGCTGGATTGAGTCAAGGCACTTTGCAATGAACAGCCATTTCATTGTAAAAGTAAAATAGTCTGATCCTCTGCCTTGCCAGATGTTACAGATAGTATTGTATTCAATGTAGGGAATAAGACCATTGTGGTTACAAACCCCAGAAAAGCAAATCAATACATTGCATTCAGAAACTGCTCTGGGCCACTGACTTAACCTTGATCACCACTTCTCATTGTATGTTCTTTAATGATGTATATCAAGGGACCATCATTAGGGATCTCAATTTGCCTTTAGCCAAGTCTAGTAAGAAACAATACACTGAAGGAGTCACAAATCCACTGGGTGCACTGGAACACAGGCTGTCCACAGCCCTCTTCCAGCTGAGCTCCTTGCTCCCATGATGGCTGTGGTTTGTGTGGTCATTAATATAATTTAGATTAATGCAATGTTGAGATTTCTGAGCATTTAATAAATGCCATCTCCACCTAAAGATTTTTTGACCTTTTGCTTTCTTATGTACATCTTTACCACCATTAAGCTGAAAGAACAAAAATACTATCTCAAGGCATCAACATGCCTGTTTTGTAATGAATAAAACTGGCTCAGGTGCTGGAAGTGTCATGTTCAGTACATCCCTTTACTGTTTCCAGCTCACTGGAGCTCTCTAGCAGTGGCTTGTCAGTGTGCCACAGTGTGTCTAATCATGTGTCCATGTCTCCACTCACTGTTGTTGGAACAGGTGGAAGATATCACAGCTGTACATGAAGCTGCGATGTTACAGTTGGAAAATAACCACATAGTTGCCATTACGGTACTGCAGGATGAGAACGACTGCAAGATTCAAGGTAAGCCAGAGGCAACCCAACAGCTACACAGCTATTCCAGAGCGGGGATTAATGCTGTAGTGACACTGTGTAAACCTGGATTTTCTTCCTCCAGAGCAGATGATACAGAAAATTTGTGTTGGTCTAGTGCTTTCACGTGGGGTGGAGCTCTAGGTTCATGCCAAGGCAGAGGGAGAGCTGTTTGCAGTGTGTACAGCATCCAACTTTGACCTGAGATTATCTGAAGGGGGTCTCTGGGTCAAAGATAAGACTTTCTCCCTAGGTTGCTGAAAATAGAGTCCAAATTCCACCTCACTTCACACACATACTTTTCTCAAGAGGCTAATCCTTGGGTATTCAGGAGGCTAGAGCTCATTGGATATCTCTGAATTTAGGTGCTTAAATGCCCACACTGCTTCTAAAAACAAGACTCATGATTTTCAGCAGCAAACGTCTGGCCATGCTGAGCAGACCAAAGCCACACACTCATCCAAATCTGCACCTCAGCATTGTTATCTTTATTCTGTGTTACAGTTTTGACACAGGACTGATGCTGCAGGCAGAGCTGTTTCCTCCCTACCAGTTCAGTCTCTTAGCACATCTTTGTGAATGCTTTAGCTGACATTTAACAGTTATCTTTACAATCTCCCTCCTTTTTTTTTTTTTTTTAAGGTCTACTTTTTAAATAGCTCTAGTAGGTTTTCCCACGTTTTCCAAACGAAGCTATATTGCTCAGCTCTGCATTGTGCCAATTAGAGACACAGTCCAGAGCATAACATGAACTGAGAACAGTCTATTCCCCTCTCCCATAGGCAGAGAAGGTATCTAGCATGCCATCTGTAAATTAACATATGCGATTTTGAAAATAGTTAAGTAAAAAGCTGTTTCTTGCTTGAGGATATTCTTATCTTTCCAGGTTTTTCTGGTATTTTTTGATGATAAAATTTAGTTGTGGTTTATCAAGGGTCTGGTGGCCAAAGTTTGTGCTCCCTGATCCTGGTGCGGGTATGAAATGCCCTCCTGTGCCTGGAAAAGGCATTGCAGCAGCTGCGGCATAGCGCGCTGTGCAAGACACTGGAGCGGTGGTGTTACCGCTGCTGTTACTGTGAGCGGGGCTTAGAGGGCAGAACCCCGTGGGCTTGGGTGTGAAAACACAACAAATAGAGGCAGGTGCTCCTACTGCATTGAATGACATTTTGATGCCATTGCTTTAGAGCTCAAACTTCATTTCACTTTGTTTGTTAAACTTCTGGTTATTTGTAAGTCCAGGGTGAGTATTCTAGCGAAGAAGCCTTTAATCATGTTTTTTGTCTTCTCTGTCAGTCTCACTACTGGAATAAACCTCAAAGCTCATCTGCCACGGCTTGGGGAAAAGCACTGTCATTTGCATTTTTGCACCTGAGGTGTTGGCCCTCCTCTCTATCTTCCCAAAGAAATTGCACGCCAAGATTTTAAATATATCTAATTTAAAAATCTTTGATCTGCGGATACTCACTCTGCATTGGTAAATGACCCATTGTCAGACTGACCCTTTCAGAGTACCTGGGAGCTGGGACTTTTGAGCAGTTCTGAAATCACTGAATGCCCAGAATCTGGTCACATAAAAATAAAGGTATCTGCAACTAGTGTGAGATCAGGAAATCCTGATCTTCAAAACGGCTCACCTAAGGTCACAGAGTATATTACTAGCAGTTTCCTACTCCACCTCCATGCCCTAAAACTGCATCCCTAATTGCACTTGGCTCAAGATTTTTGTGCTCTCAGACCCTGGTTTGACAGACTTCACTTAGTAATATCACGTCTGTGTAACTTCCCCAGAACTGAATACTGCTCACAAACTGGAAAAGGCACAACTAGAAGAGACTTTTGAAAAACTGCGGCTGTCACTCCAGGTTAGCAGTTTCTTTGTTTCCCACCCCTGTAATGATGTTGCAGAGCAGCTGATGGGGCAGCCCCAGCCCCTTTGCCGGCTGCCAGCACACCAGGCTCTTACTTCTTACCCACTATAGCACCTCTTGTCCTCTGCCTGTCCAAAATGGGATCTAGCAGCAAACCCACAGGATTTTTCCTCCCCCTTGGATGGTTCAGGAGAGAGGGAAAACCTAAAGGGACAAAGGGGCATCTGAATAAAACAATTAATGTCCTTTTGACCCTGCTGGCAAATTTGAGCTCTTCCTTGCATGGTGGGCCAAGCTCTGGCATCTGTGGTGGCTGTGAGCATCACCTTGTCTTCGTGATACTATCCAGCAGGCACCCCCAGGGCTCAGAAACGCTGACCCCTCCTTGGCTGGCCCTGTGCCTGAGCTTTAAACTCTTCCATGCTGCCCGAAAGTGAGAAAGCCGGTCCCATGCTGTAGACACATCTCCAGTCCCACTGGAGGGCAATGTGGTCCCTGATGCGGATTGCCCTGGGCCGGCGCTGCTGTGCAGCTAGGCTATGGCCAGCCAGGGCCAGCCCTTCACATCACATCTCCCACATCCCACTGTTAAACACCAGGCTCTCAAGGTGAAGAAATTCCAAGGAGTGGAGGGCAGAAGTATGCCTGTGATACATGCTAAGTTTGGAATACTTGTGTAAACAGGTAAAGATGCCTCAGCAAATAATGCAAGTCCTGTTTGATTTCACAGGCAGAGATGAATTACCATTTTAAACGCTCTAACTAGCACATATTTTTGCACTGCTGCAACAGCTTGGGGCGTGTCAGCAGTTTTGCAGTAAGCACTGATGTAATTTTGCAGCCAAGAAATCACAACTGTGAAAGATAAGAACACAAATTTCACAGCAACTGTGGGTTTTACAGGTGTTGTATAGACAAGGGTACAGAAATGCCTTTGATGGTAACAGAAATATGATTGCTTAAACTAACATGTTGTTCCGGTGTATAGCTCTGAGATGAAATGACGATTATTTGAAGTCCACACCACAGATTTATCATTTCTTGTTACTGTGTTTGAAGCCTAGAAAGGTGAAGGAAGCAGGAGTGGGGTATCTACTGCCTCATTCAGACTTTAGGGACTGCGCAATCATCCATGTGATATAAATGCCAGCTCTCCTAAGGAAGAACATGTTCATTCTCATCCAGCACAAGGTGATGGGATGATTTAGCATCAACCACAGGTGTTGCAAGGATTTTGTGATTCTCTGAGGCTTGTCAAACACTCCATTGTATGTTCAAGTGTCCTTACTTAAAAAAATACCGCTTTACAGGGGTTTCTAAGCCTTGTTCAGCTTTCCTGGTAGTTTCACAATGCAGACTGACTTGTATGAAGATCAATAATACAGTTGGTGTACTAATTTTTATGTCTCCCCTCCAGGACCAGATAGACACTCTCACCTTCCAGAATCAATCTCTTAAGGCCAAAGCAGACCGATTTGAAGAGGCTCTGAAGAAAAACACTGAGGAACAACTGAAGGTAGATGACAAGTCTAACTATCCAGTCATCAAGATACATGTTTCTAAATATGACTCACATCACACAATTGAATGAATAGCAGTGGGATCCTCACCCCTGGGATGGGGTGGCAGGTCTCAACTGAGACTCCAAATATTGAGCTCTGGGGAAGAGTCAGAATCTTAGCCTAGGTCCATCATTTTCTGATATTGCTTCTTTTTCTTCATTCTTTCACCTAGCATTTGTAGCTCTGCTTCCAAAACATTAACTCTGTTTAGTATATCCTTTCTGCTGTCTATTCTTCTTTCCCTTTTTTGTCTCTTTCCCTTTTTCCTCTTTATCTTTTCACATTTACCTTTTTTTTTTTTTTTTTTTTTTTTTTTCTTTTTTNNNNTCCCCTTTTTTTTTTCCATTTTTTTTTTTTTTTTTTTTTTTTTTTTGGTGCCTTCTGAACCAATTTCTTTGATAATCCTTCTATTCACTCTTTTTTTTCCTGGATTTGCATGGGACAAGCCTGTCATATGAAATATTTATTAAACTGCTGCCTACTGCGTCCATGCTGTTTACTTACAGTGTGTAAGTAAACACACACTGCAATTATTTATCTGAAATTAAATAACCCTGAAATGACCCTCCAAAAAGAGTTTTCTTTCATCTTTGGGCATTTCAGGGTGTTCATAGCACGACCTCATGAGCAGACGTATCAACATGACAGAGAGAACAGAATGAAAATAGTGGGGTGTGCAAGAAAAAAGAAGCATAAATGTCTAAAACAGGCTTGGCCATGGGAAATAGATAGCAACAGTCCCTTTCTGCCTCCACTGCAGTATTAAATTTACGTGCAAGAACAAATTCTGCTGTGTCACAGTGTTGTTAATGCCAAGTACCACCAGGCAGTTCACTGGAGTGAGTAACACTGGGAAAAATCCAGAGCGGTGACAGTCAGGGACAGTATTTCATCAGTATAATTCAGAGCACAAATGTTGCCCATGAGCTGAACACTAGTATTCCCTACATCTCTACATCTGAAGTTCTTGAGCAGAGGGGGAACCTTTTCCCACCAGATGTGACCTTTGCTAACAGGCACTATGACGCATTGGTGCAGGCAAGGCAGAACACTGTGATTTTCACCTCTACCCCACTTGTCCAGTTTCCTCAGTTTCGTGTTTGTACTTTTCCCAAGCCAAAATCCCTGCAGAAGCATAAAACACCTCATGTGATTGCCAAGCCATGATTAGGAATTGGATTGCCGAACAACCTGGTATCCCATCCTTCTATCCCATGAAGCTGGTCAAAAAAAGGGTATTGTTAGCTATCCAGCCAAAGGGGTGTCAAGGGAGACAATATCATAGTGTTCTGCTGTGCTTCAGAAGACCAGAGGTCCAGGTGGTTTTCACACCACTGAGACTCCTAAACATAAAGGAATTTTTCTCTTATAGCTGAAGATGCATTTATGGCTGACATATCCAAATGACTGATATATTTTCTAGATTGTGCGAGCTCCATATCTGCACTTAGAAAAAGATTTGAAGAGCTTAAAACATGTTCTGGAAATGAAGAACTTCCAGATTCACCAACAGGAGAAGATGATTATGGAGCTGGAAAAACAGGTGAGTTGTCATTTTTCCTACAAAAGAGACATCACAGAGGTAATAAAGTAAAAGTTTGGTTACAGCAGATGAACTTGGGAGGGGTGAGTAAACACAGGAGGTTGGGGCAAGACAGTCAAAGAGTTCCACATCATTGATCTCTTTTGTTTTTTTCAGTCAATACCTGCTCAGTCTGTTAGGTTAGATAATGAGGAGAGTGGTGTAGGAAGAATGGAGGAAGAGAAACTTTGTGGTAGTCCAAGGCCTGCATCATAAGCCCCTACAGGAGTCAGGTAGCCATTTAGGGTTGGGGAGAGCATGTGGGGGAAGATTGAGCCATGGTGTTTCTTGCTGCTGCTCCTGCAGGCATTTAGGGAGCTATGTATGAACTAGCAATATTCAGCAAGTAACCCCTAGCAAGGCTTACTCTTGGAAAGGTCTCTCCAACCCTCCAGTAATGCTTTTTTTGCAACCTACACTGTTTTCTTACCCTTTGCTTGTGTGAATCCCTAACAAAGAACTCCCCAGTTCACTATCAATAACGTTTTTTGTTGGAAAGGGGATTCATTTTGTGAATAACCTGCAGTGACAGTAAAAGTGCAGTATGGTGACAGGATGAGGCAATACCTCAGCTGGGAGCTGGGGCAGCTGGCTCAGCACAGCATTCAGCAAGATTTGCTTCCATTTACAGGGAAATTTGAGAACTCTGATGATTATTTTGCTGAACAGATGCTTGAGTAAATGGATGTAGAGAAAAGTGCCCCTTTACAACTGAGGCTTGTTATCTGTGCTCCTTCCAATGCGCTGCTCCTGGAGCTAAGCCAGCATCTGAAAGCATGCACTGTAGGGTTATACTGGGAAAAAAAAGAGTCCCAAACAACAGCCTATAATAGTTGCTGGTCATTCAACTGCTTTTGCAAATTAACCACATACAAGCACACAGTCCTATTCTTGCTCTTTATCACAGTAAAACACTGTGTCTGCTGTGGTCCAAAGTTACAACTGTTTTCTGTTTAAAGATATAACTTTGTAAGTGCCAGAACATCTACATGACATCTTCAAATGCTCTGAAAGAAGAGGTGCCTCATGAGGGAGCAAGAGGGTATTCAAATACAGGCTCAGGCTTGCCTCCTTGTCTGCTGAAAGGGAGACTGGAAATGAAGGTGGCATAGGTACTACTTATGAAAACTATTGACGAAGCAGAGAGGGTGCCCATGACAGTGATTTCTCTCTTAGAGCCAGAAAACAGGACCAGAATCCACGTTCTGCTCTAACAAAATACACTGAGCCAGGCCAATATCTGAGAATCGGGAGTATCCTTTGCAATTACCTGCATAGACTGGAAAACATTACATAAAACTGACATCTCCCCCATTAAGTGAGAGTTATTGCTAACCCCAGTGCACAGTATTTTGGGTCTTTATAAAAGGCTGGGAAATTCAATAACTGATCTCACACAGAGATAAGGTTACTCTGTGTTATCTTGTTTTCTTTCAAAGTTGTTGAATTCAGCAAAATTCAAACTGCTGGAAAACCAAGAACTAAGGTGATAAAGTGTGTCACATTCAAAGCTAGGGAAAAACAGGGCACCTGAGGCTGTGGAACATGACTATAAACATCTTACTGATGTTCTGCTATTGATATCCTCAAACTCTGTCCTTGAACTGTCCTGAATAAAAGCTACCTGTGCTTGGGATAGGATTCACTTCAGTTAATTACAACTTAAAGTTAAATGTCTAGTTTAAGCTGTTTTTTCAAGCTGACATTGTCAGCAGTAGTGAGAAGAGTCTCCAAAGGGCAGCCTTCCTCATGTGAATGGAGCAGCGGTCTAAGGCTGCTGCTGGGCATCATCTGCCGTGGTGGGTGATGTCATTCCTCCCCATAACTGAGGAATCATAATCCTAAAGGCTGGATGCCAGACTCTTATGTCTGATGAGGCTAGCTGAGCTGGATGATGTGCATCATACCACCTCGCACTCCTCCTTCATCATGAGATGAAGGACCACTACATGCCACAATGTCCTTTCCATGCTGGGCATCCCCATGCTCCCCAAGTGCCACCAGCTCCCTGTCCAAGAACAACAGCTCATAATGCTGGCTCCTTGAGAGATGAAAGCTGTGGGGGCACCACTGAGGAAAACCTTTATAGGCACTGAACAAAACTAAGGCCCTCCTCCTCCTCAGTTAGAAGTAAAGGCTAGTTCAGCTCTGCCTCTGCTCAATGCTCTGCTGATGACCCCACTTACTTCACCGGTATGATGTGGTGGTGTGAGTCACAACTCCAAGTCTTAGCTGCAGTCAAGGTGACCACCTTCATCTATCCTCAAATTTTAGAAGTTGCTTTAGGGACAAAAAAAGAACAAATTATCTTGGATCAGATATTGAGTGTTCTTCAGACTTATAAAACCTTCTTTTGTTGCAGGTTGAAAAAAATTTAAAACTGGAAGAAAAAATCACCATGCTGCAACAGCAGAACGAAGAGCTCAGAGCCAGGATTGAGCAAAATACTGTCATAACAAGGTTTGTGCTGATACTTGCAATCTGTCTTAGCTTGCAAGAAGGCTCCAGATCTTAATTGCCCAAGGCTGACACTTATTTCAGAAGGGGAAAACCTTATCTCACCCTGAAAGTGTGTTTCTGTCCTGTTCTGCTTGTTTTATTAAAAAATCCTTTTTATATTGGGGTTTGCTTACTTTAACATAAGGTAGGCCACATATCTGTCTATGTATTTTCATGATTTTGACATGCTGCTGAGAGCAAACTTGCTGATGGTTCTGATCTCAGTATCAGTGCCCTGAAACCCATTAGTCAGTGGGAATGAGGATGGGAATGGGGAGTTTTCAGGAAAGACATGCTAGTGATACCACTGTCACCCAGGTGGGGTTATCCATAGGTGGTTTTGTTCATTGGCATTGCCTGTTTTCATCCTTGTCACAACTTGGCAAAGGTGTCACACCTCCTTGTGTTACTTAGGTGGTATGTAAAGAGAAGAGTAGGACAGTCCCTGTCCCAAAGTTTATAGTCTGCTGTAAGACCAGAGACCACAGCCTGGCAGGCAGAGCCAGGCAGAAAGGATGCCAGAGGGAGACACTAGAGCTGGTCTTATACCAACCCTGCAGCTGCCTAACATTCACATAGGGTGAGGATTATGTTTCCTCTCACCTGATTGTAAATACCTGTAACACACATGTCACTGTCTGAGGTGGGTGTCTGCGGTGTTTCTGTGCTTGGGGAGGAAAACTAGGAATCTTTAAGGTCTGGTTCATGAGACCAGTTTGAGACACCTGCTTTAGGGATGGATGAATTGTGGCCTGGAAGTGGCAGTCTCTCTCCACGCCTGACAGCAGCCAGAGTTCTTGGTTCAGTGCTTGGCATCTCTGCATTGCAGCTACCTGTCTCTGGCTGAGTGAATAGCACCCTCCCTCCACTCCCTGCCAGCATCCAGCTGCAGCACTTTGTTTCTTGCCTGTAACTGTGTAGGTGCTGGTTTCAAGAACATCTTTTGGGAGAAATTCTGAATTTGAGGTCAGTCTGCGAAGTCATCTTTGAATACAGTAATTTTCAGCAGTAACTGTTTGGGATTAGCTATGGGGCAGCTATAGGGACTGCCAGGGCTTTAAAGTTGAAGTTACCAAGACTTGCGTTTTCCTGGCAGCAGTAGCCACACTAATTGCTCATTTCTGTTGTACTGGTACTGCCTGGGAAATGCAGCATGAATGAGCTCTGGGAGCTGCCCTCGCTGGGGAACAACACGGATTAGAGCTATTTCTGCCAGTTTGCAATTCAGGTGCCCAAGCAGCTGTGACGGCCCAGCAGCAGTGAGAGGAGGGAGGGGAGCCAGAGAAAAGCCAGTCTTTGCAGCATGGTCAGGAGGGGTGTTCCAGAGGTACTGGGGGGCTGAGGGTTGCACCACAGAGATATTTCCAGTTATAGCCAAAAGCAGGTACAAAGGGAGGGACAAGAACCTTAAGTCACTTTGGACGCAGGAGTTCCACAGAGCCTCTGCTGGAACTTCCCTAAGCACTTGAAAAAATCATCTGATTTCCCTACATTTTAAATCCTCCCTCCAGTCAACCAGCATTTTTTTTTTGGCCCATTGGACTGGGAATGTTTGAAGAATGGTAATTTCCAGCACCCAAAGCTGAACATGTCTGGTCTCTGTTGGCATAGCCCAAGCACCCACTGATCTCTGGACCCTTTGGGTTGAGGGCATGACTCAAGCACTTTCTCCCACATCTCTATCATGTTCATATGCCCCTGCAGATCTCTCTGGGTTTATGGCTGTGATTTGTTACAGCTGCTTAAATTGTTGGGAGACTGGGAGAGAAACAAATCTGATCATGTCTGCTCCTGTCCAAGTACTGCCTTAGCAGAGGAGGGAGCTGAGCCCCTCACTGTGCTCTGCAGTCTGTGCTGTTGTGACCAGCCTGTTCTCAACATCCAGATGAGCTTTACCAGCCAGTCACACACTAAGAGACACACAAAGGCAGGGAAAGCATGTGCTTTTTTATTTTTTCCTCAGCAAATGCTGTCTGAAATGGGTGTACTGGGACTTTGCATATAATTTTTATGGCTGTCTAGTTCAACACTGCAAAAGAAAATAATTCTGTGTGTAGGAAGAGTTGTTTCTTCAGGGTGAGCTCCCATGTAGACTTTCTCATGCCTGTTAGACTGTGAGCTCATGCTGCAGCTGGTTCCCCAGTAGGACCATGATAGGATTTTTCTTCTCTAGCATGCCAGCAGCTTTCTGAAAATTTCTGTCAACTTGTGTTTTAATCCTTCAGCTCTGCTAGCTGCTGTTCCATGGCTCAGAACTTTCAGGGACTGGGAGAAGAAACAGACATATTCTTGATTACCTGATCTACATTTCTGTAGGAATCAAGACAATCCCCTTGTCTTCTTGGTCCAGGAACAGAAGCCCTGACCAAGGGGTCATGTGTACAGGGAACCCAAGTACCCACTGACCCAGGACTCTGGGCTCCATCTGGGGATGGATTTGGCTTCACAGGGATTTATTGGCCCGTTCCCAGGTAGAAACTACTGTGCCAGTGAACAGGCTGTGCAGAAGCCACAACCCCATGCTGTGTACCTGCTTCCTCCATGTGCTGAAAGTGGGGAGAAAACTTAGATCGGATTCATTGCATGGGGAGCCAAAACCAATTCGGCCACAAGCAAATACCGATGTGAAGAGGACATCTGAAACCACTGTGCCTACCTACATCCCCAAGCCAAGTACCTGGGGCCAGCTCTGAAGTCCTCTCCAGACACCAGTGACCAAGGCTGGGCATGCTCTGCAGTCCTGGTTGCCCACCATGGGACGGATGGTGTTCTCTTCAGCTCCACCCTGTTCACAAACCCAGGGCTTCCCAGGGAAGGCCAGCACGTTCAAATATACAAATAAATAAACAAATATGCTAGATTCTTCTTTTAGGACTTTCCAGTTTTTACTCTGTTGTCTATGTGGGAAAGTGGCCATTTTTAAAGTGTCTGGAGTGCATAGTCCATGCACAAAGTTCTTGGCACTTTTGCATGCCATACATGATGCTGGCAGTAGCACAAGGCCAGACAGGAAGGCTGGAGTTCATCTCACCTAAGCTTTGGCAGCTGAGATGCCTCAAAGAGGTGCAGTGCAAAGACACAACTGCGTCTGGAGGCAGAGTCAGACAGCGTGGGGAAGCTGTGACTTGTGGAGATGCCTTTCTCACCCAGCAGTGAAGAGATCTGGTGACAGCTGTGCCCCAGCTTCAGCAGCTCAGGGGCAGGGGGATGGGATGGGATGTGGCTTGCTGCTCACTGTTCTGCCTGGTCCTGCCTCTTGTGCAGTGCTGGTTGCTTTAATGCAACCATCTTTGCCCTGGTGTGCCTTACATGTTGTCCTGCTTCTCTCTCCAGGCAACTGTCAGAGGAGAATGCTAATCTTCAAGAATACGTTGAGAAAGAAGTGGAGGAGAAGAAGAAGCTCAGCAGGACTAACGAAGAGCTCCTCTGGAAGCTGCAGGAGGGAGATGCCGTAAGCCCCGTCAAACTCCCACCTGCATCGTCCACTTCTTTTTATCACTGCTCGTCAGAGAACTCCTCTCCAGCAAAAGTCAGAACCTTGCGGCGGTGAATCAGCAGCTGTGTGCTGGAGTTTCCCTGCCTTTTATGCATTTCCAATCTGCAGAATGTTACCATCCAAGGAAGTATTACCATCAACAGGCGCCCAGCGTTCATGGCTGCAAGCATGTTCGGTAGCTGCATAGCTTTACGCTAGGCAGGGTACTCTTATAGTCCCCACATAGAAATTCTTGGTTCTGACACGTTGATTAGGGTAGCAAAAAAGATAGCAAAAAGCTAGAACAGCAGAAAGTTAGGATAGCAAGAAGTTTAGTGTGGTGTGTGAACATTGCAAGTATGGTTAGAGCCAGAAGTTGGAATATGCTCTATTAATGGTTCATCAGAATGAACTTTTGCTGCAGTATTTCAGGTAGGTTACAAATACAGTTCAAGTTGTCAATATTTCTGTATATGTGTCTGTGTTTATATACATGTACGTATTGTACCTTTATACCTATATATAGACGCACACACATATATATGTAGTTGCAGATGTTCTGAATTGCATTTTTTATATTATTGGATACTACTAAGTGCTGATATATTTTCATTACAGTCAGCAGTTTTCTAACTCGTGCCTAAGACTTGTATCTAAACAAAATGCATTTCTGTTTAGACTCCCAGGAATATTTATACCCAACCTAGAAGAAAGTTACACAGAAGTAGAAGCGCCTTCCAAATGACCACCAAGTGGTACTCTATGTAACATGAACACCAGCGAATTTGAAATTCTGAGACAGTACTGCCTTCAAAACCATCACCTTTGCATTGAATACCAGATAAGACATGCATACCATCCACTGTTTTTTAACTCTTAGCATTGATATTGTAAGTGGAGATAGGCTAGAGGTGAGAAACCTGAGGAACTGAGCAAATTTGGTAGAGGTTACTGGTTAACGTGGTTCAATTTTAGTGTCTTTAAATCCTAGTCAGATCTTATCTTGATTTACCTTGTCCTGATTTGGGTACGATCAGAATCTCTGGTTGTAGGTTCCTGTCCATTTTGTTTTATTTCAAGTCCCATAATCAAGAAGGAGAAAATAAGTTGTTCATCCTTGACCTGTGCTGGATAAGAGGTTTCCAATATTAGGATGAGATACTGGACACCTGCTACGGCTCTAGCCTCCTTCCACCTGAAATGCCAAATAGAGCACAGCCAACTACACAGGCGCAAATGAGGTCAGAATTACTTTCCTTCCACATATCTATATTATTTCACATTGCTAAAGCTTACCCAAAGTTACAGAGCACTTTGAAGATTCATGGAAATGAGTGGCTAAACTAACTTTAACTTTGCCATCTAGAAGCAAAAATGTTCACCCAGGCTTTGAGTGACCCCGCCCCAACCAGAGGGAGTGGTGGGGACGAGAAGTGGCTGTGGTGGGACAGTCTGCAGGGCCCTCATGGGCACTGCTAGCAAGGAAAAAATATCCCTGAGCATAATCTCAAAAACAAAGAGATCTGTGGGATGCTTTTCTACCCAGCTTAGGGCAAAGAGCCTGCATGCAGGCCTGCTTTGTGCACTGGGGTCAAAGTAAGCAGGGAGACAGCACATGAAGCAAACCCCTGGGGTGCAGGAGTGCTGTGGGGAGGGCGGCTCTCCCACCTGGATGTGTGTGGCACCAGCACACCCTGCACCCACAGGGGTGGGACTGCACTGCCCAGCAAACTGCTTGAGTGGGGGCTATGCTTCAGCTTTCCTGGGAAGTACTCAGGATTCACAGACTGCAGCTTAGATACAGCTTCAACCACCGTCAAAGCACCTGTGGCCTGCTCCACAGTGTTAAAAAAAAAGATGATTTTTTTTTTCTCCTTTTTAGAGAAACTTATTTTTGTAGCAGCTTTTGCATGATACTGTGATACTGAGTAAATTGAGCATCTTGTTAGAATAGATCATGCCACACCAGCTACTACTGTTGAAATGCATTACTAGATTTTAGTGTGTCCAGCAAATACAACCTGAAAGTAAGATAGATAACTAGCACATACATGCACACAAAGCCCTTTCTTGCCAAGTACAACTTTAATCACTTTGTTACTTACTAACTGCACAGATACCTGCAAAACGTACTGCATTGTCATCTTTCATCCCACCAATACAATTCAGGTAAAATGAGATCATAGGATGATTTGGTTTAGAAGGAATCTTTAAGATCATCTGGTCCAAGCACCCCTGCACAGGGACACCTTCCACTAGATCAGGTTGCTCAGAGCTCCACCCAGCCTGGCCTTGAAGACTACCAGGGGTGGGGAATCCACAACTTCTCTGGACAACCTGTTCCAGTGTCCTACCACTCTCATTGTAAAATAATCTCTTCCTAATGTCCAATCTGAACCTATCCTTTTCCATTCTAAAATCGTTGTCTCTTGTACTGTCACTAGAGGCCCTGGTAGAAAGTCCATCTCCATCTTTCCTACAGGCCCCCTTTAGATACTGGAAGGTGCTACAAGATCTCCCTGGAGCCTTCTCTTCTGCAGGCTGAACAACCCCAACTCTCTCAGCCTGTCTTCATAGGAGAGATGCTCCAGCTCTCTGGTCAGCTTTGTGGCCCTACTCTCGACTTGCTCCAGCAGGTCGATGTCCTTCCTGTGCTGAGGAACCCAGAGCTGGATGCAGCGCTGCAGGTGGGGTCTCATCAGAGTGGAGCAGAAGAGAAGAATCCCCTCCCTCGACTTGCTGGTCATGTTTCTTCTGATGCAGCCCAGGATATGATCAGCCTCCTGGGCTTTGAGCACCCATTGCCAGGTCACGTCCAGCCTCTCATCCACCAGTATCCCCAAGTCTTTCTCCTCAGGGCTGCTCTCAATCCATTCATCCCCCATCCTGTATTGATACCAGGGGTTGCCCCAATCCACGTGCAACACCTTGCACTTGGCCTTATTGAACCTCATGACTTTCACATGGACCCACCTCTCAAGCCTGTCAAGGTCGCTCTGGATGGCATCCCTTCCCTCCACGGTATCAACTGCATCACTTGGTGTCATCCGCAAACTTGCTGAGGATACACCTGATCCCACTGTCCATGTCATTGATGAAGACATTAAACTGTTCTGGTTCCAATATGGACCCGTGACAGCCACCACTTGTTACTGATTTCCATTTGGACATGGAAATCACTGCAACCATCCAGCCAATTCCATATCCAACTTCCATCCATCAAACCCATATCTCCCCAATTTAGTGACAAGGATATTGTGTGGGACTGTGTCAATGACCTTACGGAGTCCAGGTAGATGACATCAGTTGCTCATCCCTCATCCATCAGCGCAGTCACCCCATTGCAGAAGGCCAAAAGACTAGTCAGACTTGTTGATAGTTTCTAGAATCCTCCTTTTCACCCTTTGTAGATTGGTTGTAGAGATGATACAACCAGAGTTGTTCCCATGACGCTCCTCTAAACTTTTCTGTGCTAAACACACCAGTAGTATACTATTGGCCCAGGACAGTCTGGCTGAGCCTGTTTTAATTTATTAACCCCTTCTCTCTATTTCTGGTGCTTTCTTTATCACTCTGTTGGTTTAAAGTCATATGCAAGAGATGCTTCCAGCAGTGAATTGGGAGTGGGACTTTTACGGTGGGAAAACTGGGTTCGAACTCAGCTCCACCATCATTCGGTATCATTGCCAATCCCCTTCCCATCTAATTTTTGCCTCCCAATCCTGCCTGTCACTGGATTCTTCCTTGGCACGGCCTCTGGGGCCTGCCCAATCACTAGCAAAGCTGCAGGAAATTTTGCCTGACCAGAAGGGACGCAGCAACCCATCCCTGTGGGGGGTGTTAAGGGTGGCTCCTCCTGGTGCAAGCCCAGAAACACTTACTTTTTTCTCCAAAAAAAGGTTATTTTTTTTCCTGGTTTTCCTGTCCTGTCTCTCTTTGTCTCTGCGTGCTGGAGTAGGTGTGAAAGAAAAGCCCAGGTCACTGAGGCAGTGGGAGGAAGGGAGCAGCCCCTGAGTGGGGCAGCCATTCCCAGGGGATGAACACCCTTGAGTGCATTGCCAAGCCTGTAACCCCTGCTCTTGCCAGGGAGGTGTGACCATGAAAGGTGAGCTTGGCATTCCCATCAGTGTAGAGGCCATATCTCCATTCCAGGCTCACTGGCTGTCCCTGCTCAAAGGCAAGCAATGGGAAGTAATTGCTTTTGTGGGGCTGGAGACTTCCCAAATGCCATGGCCACTGCAGGGACTTTCCCATTTGGTAGGGTAGGGCAGGAGAGGGAACATAGCCAGCACTAAGCAGGAAAGGGCTTTATCGCCTCTGTCTTTAAAAAGAAGCTGTTTGATTTGGTTAATCTTTAATCAACGCAGAAGGGTGCAGCGGCAATAAAACTAGCCTGCAGCTGCTCTGGAGGGGCTCCAGAGACAGGCACTGGGAGCAGGTATCAGCCATGGGATGGCAGGAGAGCCGGCAGTAAGTGGGGGCCAGGGAGAGCTCCTTTTTTCTGTGGAAAGATACGATTTGGCCCTGTTGGGATGGCACCTCCTGCGGCTGACGGCAGAGACGTGTTAACTTGGTCAATGCACAGCGGCAAAGGCTTGCGGTGGTGGCGGGCAGGGGGAGGAAAGGAGAAACTATCAAGTGCAAAATCAGGTATTTTACGTCTCTGCACTGATGGTGGTTGTGTCCCATGGACACGCTGAGGAGCCTCTGTACAGTTTCCCGTGCAGCAGGAGTTCTGTGGTGCCGTTTACTATGTGGCTAATGATTACAGGAAGAGTTTGTATTATTTCAGTTACGATGTACAGATAAGTGTAATATATTCCTGATAATAAATACATGCGCCAGTGCACCTACGGGCTGACGCATACAGACCAGCATGTCCTGCTGTGTTTTCTGTGCACACAGAAACTGGGATGAATGGAAAACAAAGCAAAACCCCATTAAAGGGTTACTCCATTAAGGTAAAGAGTGAAGCTGGACAGTCACTTAGCCTCTGGGCAGCAGGGCTGGTCGGCTAGGTTACCTTACTGTGGCTCACATGCTACTAAGTTCCCATTTTCTAAAGGTGCTTCCAATATGACTGGGGGTCCCAGATCAGGGATTGTGGTCTGCGATGTTTCTATTACGGTGTCATGCTGCAGCATGTGGTAACGGGAACATTTCTGCTGGTGGTTCGGGCACAGCAGCAAAAACCTGCACTCTCTATTAAGAGTGCCAGTTCACTAAGTTTCAACACCCCATCCCCTGTCCCCTCACCCTGCTCTCCCACTGAGAGCCACAGAACTGCTTGGGCTTTGCCACAAGGATTAAAAAGGGGCCAAGGCACATCCCACCTCAGAAAAGTGCCTGATAACATCCTCCTGAAAGACTTTACACCAGGCCCCTGGCTTGCTTAGCACAGAGGAAGCCGTGGGAAGGACCAGGACTGAAGGAAGAAGCAAAGCAGTGTTAGGGGGGCACTGGTACACGAGTGATGGGGGCAGAGGCACGCAGCAGGCAAGCCTCCTCCTGCCTGGTGGTTTCTGTGTTGTCCTGCAGGCCCTATCCTGGGAAACCCCACCAGCAGAACTCTTCATTCACTACACAGGCCTAATTTCCTGAGGCAACCAAGCTTTGCAATTTGAGCAAAATTTGTATCACCTGGCTCAATTTAAGTTAGCTTTGCAGGTTCTTGAAGCCCCACCTAATACCTGAACTAGTAGTACAAGACAGGAGCCGAGTCATGTCACTGTCAGCAGCAACAACCTGCTCAGCACTGAGCACAGACCCAGTCTGCAGCAAATTCCCCAAATTACGTAGTGTCCCACCACTCTCAGCAAATCCAAAAGACAGGGCAGAGTTACCACAAGCAGCTCTCTGAGCAACTGCTCCCCTGCAGACACTGGAACAAGCTGGAAAACAGAGGCAGGCTTACAAATGAGGGCAAACAATAGGCATAATTTATTTGGATATTAAGAAATATGTTTTAATGCTGTACCAGATAATTATAAGTGAATTTCCAAATTCCAAAAGCATTGTTGAGGGGAGAAGTATTTACAGTGTTGCCAGGATTAGAAGTAGCCACACACCTGCACTGTGCTCTGGGGTCAAGGTTCACATTTTAAAACTTAAGGCTTTAATTGCTACATGAACTTGGTAAAAAAGGCAAAAAAAAAAAAATCAAACCAAAACAAAGATAAAAAACGACAAAAAAAAAGATTTGACTACTGAACAAGCATTAAAACTACTTATCACACCCATAAAAAATTCTGAGAAAATCATTAGGAAAATAGACCATCAGACAACAGAAAGGTATTTACATTTTGCTTAATAATTTTAATAATTGAAAAATAAAAATATACACTCTTCCATGGCTTCAGTCAGAGAAACTGCTTTACCAGCTCCTCCTGCCCCTTGCACCCAGCACAGCTCGAACACAGAAGTGCTGCCAGGGAACCCTTTGCTTTCCACTGTTGTCCCAAAAATATGAGTCACTTTGCCAAAACCACTGTCCCACACAGCACTGGGATGAAAAGGTGCCTCTTGCTGGTTGGAGCCTGCCAGGTCTCAGATGAACCCCATGTTTTGCAGCATGAGCCAAGAGCAAATACCCTGAGAAAAATCGAGGTCTGGCTCTTGCTAGCAGAGACGTTCCAGGATCATCTGTTTTCCATCTGGGTGTCAGACTCCCAGTGGGACCTCAGCTGCAAGTGTAAGGTAGAGAGTAAGGCAGCCCGGGGGGTTATAGCAGAGGCATTGCTGCTGGAATGGGAAATGAATGATAAACCACAAGGCAAGTGACAGCAGGCAGCACAACTGATGGCACCATCGAGGCAGCCTTGCCTTCAACTTGCTTTTGGGATGCAGGCAGGCTGGCATCCCACATCAGGCTGGCAGCCCTGTGGAAAGGTGAGGTGGCTGTGAGGAGAAAGCATCAGTTCACTGGGTATGTATAGATTTAGCCTTGAACAAGTGCAATTTTTTCACAAGGAGAATGAAGAAACAAGACCTGCTTGGAAAGTCAAGCCCAGCGGACACTGCAAGGTTATCCAAGGATTTAGGAAGTGATGTTTTTTCTGCCAGAGGGAAGAGGTTTGCTTTGAAAGGGGAGGGTGTTGAGATGCACGTAGGAAAAGGATTTCAGGGAAGCCTGCTGCATGAAAACCAGCCTCATTCCTGCTCCTCCCCGTCAATGCAAGCCCCTCACACCTGCCAGACCTGCCTGTCGCTCTTCGTTCATTTGGGCAGATGACAGCAATGTTCACTTGCACATGGCTTTCCTCAGGGGTGGATTTAAGAATTTCCACTGGAATTCACTAGTATATAAAATGAAATCACTAAAGAAGCAGATTTTACAAGTATAAACATAATATTCTATCATATCACTTTCTGGTCTCTGAGTTAAGTAGGAATGGAGGCAGCAGGCAGTGACAGGCACTCTCTGTACACCTCGAGTTTTTCTGGGATGCACAAAGAGTAAGAGCATCCAGGACAGCTAAAAACTTTACCCTTCTAAAACCCCGGCAGTAAACAGCAACGTGTGGTGTCAGCACCAGCAGCAGTTCCACCAGTGTGTTTCCCGTCAGCCCCCTCTCCCCTGCCTTGACCAAGCACATATGGCTCTGCACCAGGAGCAGTCTGCTTGCAGCACACCCCAGCCCCCACAGTACTGGTGGGTGGCAGGGGTAGCCCCGTACCCCCTCACACAGCAGAGCTCTTCGACTCCCAGCACAGGCACTCTGCCCAGAGCAGCATCACACTCCACCCTGAGGGATGAGAAAAGGGCAAAGTGAAGGCGAGACCCAGTCAGCAATGACTTTTAGTGACAGAAGAATGAAAATTGAAAGCAAATAAGCAAGAGCTAGTAATTTTTGAACCAAAAAAAATTTTTTCTTGAGGGGTGGGGGAGAAGGAAAGCTGTTTTGACAGCAATTTTCCATTGAGAAAGGCTGGTTGGCTACATACTCACACTTGCTATATAACTGTGAGTTGCAGCCTCAGTGCTGCCAACCTCTGCCCACCACGCACCAGTCAGTAGGACCCTTCCAACAGCTTTCCCAGAAGGAAACTTCAAGTGAGCAGACTGGGAGCAACCAAATATGCTGAAACAAGGTCACTCTTTTGGGCCAGAGCGTGCCCCTAAATATCAAGCATGCCAGGATCTATTTTTGTGCCGAGCAAAGGCATTGCTTCTCCATTCCCAACTCTTCATGCAACAAAATGCTTTGCATCTCTACAAAATATTTGCATCATAAAATTATGATCAAACTATTTAAAAAGGAAAGCTCAAATGAATGAAAGCATATCATCACAACAGCAAGGTTACAGCAGCAGTTGCATGACTCCAAAGATACTTGGCTTGATCTATGTTACATGCACACATCAGCAGAGAGGCAGAAGATGGTAAAAACCCATAAAACAGTAAAAAACCCACTATTCAGCAAAGTCCTTGACATTGTCCTGGAAAGAGGCAGTCAGACTCGCCTTTCAGCTTAAAAAAATGTACAAGCAAAGGGTGGATGCAGGCAGGAGAGGATGAAGCAGAAGTATGCAGTTGTGTCAACCGCATCACCTCCTCACCAGTCCACTCCCTGGGTCAAGACATGTGAAGAGGAGGCCAGGAGGTCCCCAGGTCCAGCTGGACACAGGAGCAGGTACACAGAGAGCCAGGGAGACACCTGCACTTCTTTGTCACTGTGAAGGGCTGCAGATTCCCTCTCCCTCCTTGTATCTGGTGAGTAGCAACAACGAACAAGAGCAACAGCAGCACTCACCACCAGGGAACTGATGGGTTAAAGAAGCCACGATGGAGCAGTGGGAGACAGAGCTAAAGATCCTCACTTCTACCAGCAAATTTATGGCTCTGGGGCTGGTACACAAAAGGGCACATTTAAATACCAAATCTGTTAACACAGAAGGGTGTTAACAAACCCAAGGGTTTTCCTATGAACCTTCTCAGAGAAAAAGCAACTGAAGAAAAATGGCCCCCATCAGGATTTTCTCATCTTCTACGTGTTGCTGTTATATGTCACAAAAGCTGAAACAAAGTAATGGAATATAAAAACCAAAACAGATCTCTAAGCAGACAACACAAATAAGTTAACACTTATATAAAAAAAATTTTACATACAGCAAGAAATCAGTATATGTTAAAATAATTTTCTTTGGAAACACACTTCCAAGTCAGAATTCACCCCTAAATGGTCATTGCTTAATGATTTAATTGCTCAGAAGCTGGTACCCAGGTAGGGAAAAACGTCCTTACATTTTTAGTACAATAGGAAACTTTGCTCCCCTCCAAGTTTTCATCTTCTTGCCTCTCACCACATCTTCAGTGTCTTATGGGAGGCTGTGGAGTGTGTTGACCTTGCCTGTGTTTAAACAAAATAGATTTCAACACAGTGGCTTCTAATTTTTATATTCAACTCTCCCTGTTTGAGTAAGACTTTGTATATGCATAAGGTGCAAAGGCTTGGCAGATGGTCAAGACCCAGTGACTGGAGCAGACCCCAACTTCATTTTTGGGGGGAAACTGCACTCAAAACACACCCTGAAGTGCGCCTGGGAGGCAATGAACACATTGCCTTCACTCCCTCAAATTCCAATCCTGCCAAGAGCCTCCCAGTGCACTAGAAAGAAGCCAAGATTAAAACTCTTCAGTGGGCAGAAAGGCTACAAAGTCTTTCTTGGAAACATGTGAGAGATGGTCCACGGTCCAGCCGTGTCATCCAGGAAATGGTCTGATTCTCCTTTCTGCTGCACCAGATGCCTGGTGAGACCCCAGGCAAGTCATGCAGGGGTCTGTTCTTCAGTTCTCCAACTGAATGATGGGGACAAGAGCCTGTCGCTTCATCAGCAAGAGCCATGCTGACAAATAGATTAAAGATTGTCCAGTGTTCAGAGGCAGTAGTATGGAGGACACCTAGGAATGCATCCACTCAGTCAGGAAAGGAGGTTTCTGCAGTATCTGTTTGGGATGCTCCATCCCTGAAAACATTTGATGTCCGGGTTTTGAGCAATCTCATCTAGTGAAAGTTGTCCTTGCCCACGGAAGGGAGACTGGACCAGATGATCTTCAAAAGGTCCCTTCCAACCCAAACCATTCCATGATTCTATGATTTGTTTTTCAGTACAAGTTGAAGAGTGAATTTAAATCAGTGGCATTACATGAGCATGGCCCATCTTCATGATGCTTTAACAAGCCTGTTTTAGGGTAGTGGATGAATTTGGCTGGGGAAAGCTATTAGCGAGAATTTAAAAAAAAAAAAAAGTCATCTTGCAGCAAAACCAAGGCATTGCCACCAACTGAATACAGCCCCTGGTCTCAACTCCTAATTTCCAACCTTTCACTACAGCCAGGCTCTGAAGATGATCTCCAGCCCCAAAGGGAAAGTTCTCCTCAGCAAGTCAGACCCTAGAGCTTAGCGGTGTTTTCTGGGCTTCATGCTCTGCTGGGACTTGAGAAGCCCCCGCACCTCCCCACAGCCTCCCCTGGGCACAGGGCAGACACCAACACTGCTCATATATGAACTTCATGATCCTGAGGATCCTTCTGTCCTTCCCTTCCCAAGGCAGAAATGCGTTCCACCTGCCAACACCAAAAGGAAGTATCACAGCCAACTCCTTCGCTCATGCCACATAGCCAGCACACAAAACTGATGCGGGGAGAGGAAAATAGGGCTCCACTTGCTGTCGGAGCTGGACTCACTTCTGCCAGCCACCCCACCGCTTCAGCCACACCACTGGTGATTTCTGAGGCGAAGAGGTAGGACGGCTCTTTGGAGGCACCCATTCAAGCCTTTCAATTACTTGCACCACACAGTTTCCTCACTAAACCTGGCAATCCCTCTGTGGAGTGTACAGGAAGCAGCAGTATCTGCTGGCGTTCCCTGTGTGCTGGCGAGCGACCACCTGACAAATAGCAACCACAAACCTTCCCAACATTTCACAGCAGCGGTGGGCTTTAAAGCATACGACTACGTAGTTAAAAAAAATAAGTTAAACACAAAAAACTATGAGACCCAATAATTTAAAGAATGAAAATCTTGCAGGTGCTTTCCTAACCCAATGAAATCTGGTGTTTGGGGAGAGCCTTTTTTGGTGCGTACACGTGGGGTACGGGTCACACAGGGTGAAGGATGGATCTGGTCTACGCTTAACAGCAGCACTGCAAAATCTGCTCCATGTATAATCAGGTAGAGCATCTGTGGGGAGGTAATTCTCAGGGCTACTGAAAGAAAGACCTTTGTGAGGCTCGGTTTCATAGCAGCATTTAAGGTTAACTGGCACACAGAAGCAGTTCTCTTTCTACACACTGGGGAAAAAAAACAAAACAGGAGAGGGAGAGAGGGAAGCACATCGCCCCAGGTGAGCTGACAGTGCCGCCAGGAGTATTCCAGAGTTGTGGCTTTTTTCCTTGTGATCCCTTTTAACTGTGCTACTAAACAAACCGCAAGCTGCAGCAAAAGGGTTGGGGAGGCCCGCATTAGGCTTTCTTATTCCTGCATTACTGACTGATCAGGTGTAATCTGGTTCAGGATGCCCACCACAAAGCTTCTTTCACTGCAGCTACCAGTTGCCCGTAAGCCAAACACAGTCATTTACAGCTGTCTGAGCCAGCGTCTGTGTTTCTCTCCACATCTGCTGACGCTGCGTAGGTGGCTTCCACACTATGCCGTATTCCATAGGCAAAGTAGATGATAAAGCCTGTGGAAGCCAAGGGGAGAGGTTACCATTAGCTCTGTAAGGAAACAGGAAACCCTACTCACACCCACTGACACAAGTTACAGCAGTGTAAGCCCAGCCATCCTGCTCGTTAGCTTCCTGTGGACAGCCACTACCATCCCTAGGGAAAAAGAAGCCCACAAGCACCAGTCTTTAAAAGTCAATCTATCCCAGCCGCAAATGGGGTGCTCATTTGAGCATTTCAGGCAATTCAGCCTTATCCACATGGCTACTGGGGACATCTTGGGATGCAGCTCAGCTTCTTCAGCTCCAAAACCACAAGCGCCACCACATGGACAGCAGCTCCAAGGTCAGTCAACAAAAAACACTCTATGGTTTCTTGCTGGCAACAAGACCCATAAGATGGTTCATGGGTGGTTGTGCTGCCCTCACAAACGCTTCAAGACCCTTGAATTTGAAACAAAGCTTGAGACACACTGCCTAAATGGCTTTAGTTAAGTCACCAGGGTTGCCCAGGAATGATCTGAATGCACAATCCCTCCATGGAATGCTACCATAAATTTATGGTTAACAAAACCTAGTAACTTTGAACACAGCATTTTCTACTCTCTAACTCACCTAGGAGCATCCAGACTGCAAACCGTATCCATGTGCCTACGTCTAGCTGCATCATGAGGTAAACATTCACAAAAATACTCACAACAGGAAGAAAGGGCAAAAGAGGTACCTGAAAAAGAATGAGGGATACGTTACATCCACAGGGATGGAATAATGGGCAGGAAATAACATCACATCCCTTGTAAATGGGAAGTGATGGCTGTTACCAAATCTTCAGCTGTCAGATCTGAGAAAAGGCAAGGTTAAAACCAAAAGGAGGACATCAGTTCACCATGGGAGAGGGATGTAAACAATGCTGTTCACCTGTTTTAAGAATCTTGTTTTGTGGTCTGTAAGGAGGCAAGAGGCAAATTTTAGCAGTAATACTAAATACTTGTGGGGTGAAGGAGAGAAGAGGAAAAGTCAAGGAGAGGCACCTCCTGGATACCAAGAGACGAAGGTAAGGAGAATGTCAGAGGAGGGATCTAAGGAACTTCATTCAACAGATACCAAGGTAATTTAGCAATAGAGAGAAAATTATCCCAAAGCAGAAAAAAACCAGCAAATATTGCAAGAGATGACTGCAGCTGTGCCTAGAATGCCTTAGTGGTCTGAGAGTCAAAGAAGAATGAGACAGTAAAGCCAAAATGCCCAAATAAGAACATAAAAAAAAATAGCACTGGCATGTAAAGATAAAATCACACAAGACAAATTATAACAATAGGAAGTTTTGTGAATATGGTGGAACTAAGACGAAAGTGAACTTCACTCCTAAGGGAAAAGGAGATTTATAAAAAGAAACAGATTGAAATGTTGTGGGCCTTTCTCGATCTAAGCATTGCCAAAAAAAAGTTTAAGGTAAGCAACTGCTCACATCATTAGAGAAAGGAGGTAGGCACACAAATTAGAAAAGAGAAGAAGAATATTTTTCTAAATTTGGCTTTGTCAAGTTAGTAGGGACAAATAAAATTTCCCTAGGTGGGTGAGTTATGTACCCAGATATTGCAGAAGTGATCTCTGAACTATTAATAAGCATCTCTGAGAGCTCTTGGTAGAATTGTAAGATCTCTAAAAACTGGAGAAGAAAGAAAAATTACCCATTAAAAAAATACAGAAAAACAACTGGGGAACAAACAGGTCAGCCTTGGATTTCTAGCATGACTTAGGAGAAAAATCGCAGTCGGGTTGTGAATGTCTAAAGAACAGCAAGGAGATAAGTAACAAGGTTGTCAGGCATTAGAACAGGCTACCCAGGCAAGTGGTGGAATCACCACCCCTGGAGGTATTTAAAAGATGTGTAGATGTGGCACTGAGGGACATGGTATAATGGTGGACTTGGCAGTGCGGGGTTAATGGTTGGACTTGATGAACTCAAAGTTCTTTCCCAATCTAAATGATTCTATGATTACAGATTTAGCAGTGATAGGTCTAATTTTTTTTTTTCTAGGACAGGGTAGTGGTTGAGGGGAAAAAAAGGAGGTAAAATACCTTGAGTGAAAGGTGAAGAAGAAAGTCTAGAAAATACAGTCTAGATGAGAGTTCCTAAGTTTTCTGATTCTGGACATTTCTGTTTCTTCCTCTGGGATCATAACCCCAAAATGAGCTGGAAACACTACCTTGGACAACTCTGGCTGGATTAAGTTATTAAAATCAGTGAATTTACTGAAAAACTGTATTTAAAGAGCAGTCACAACGAAAGCAGTTTAGAGGATGGAATGAGAATCCAAAATTAATTTAATAAATCAGGGAACTAGCCTGAAATCAATATGATAAAACATGACTTGTAGGATTATACTGGGGGGAAAAAAACATCCCAGTGTTTGTTTAATATTGAAAAGATGGTGTACTTGGGTAGGGCAGGAAAATGACGGTTTCTCATACTCAAAATGGTTAAAGAGAGAATGGTCATCCCTTAGCCTCCATGGGGACCAAGGAGGACATGAAAGTTCACTTTCTTAGAGGCTTTTAGTGAGTACCCCTCTGATCCTCACACACCAGTTTGCTTCTTGGGTTCTTTCTCCTGCTATACCCATGATCTGATGTGGCCCTTCACAACTATCCCCTTTCCTCCAGCCTCTGTCTCTACCCTATCTTATAACCATCTGCTTTCAAAAGCAGAGTCTGCCCTTCCCTTCCAGCCACACCTCTGCAGCAGGAAGCTGCCCTTCCAGCTTCTCCTGAAAAATTCACATCATGCCTATATTTGGCCAGGTCCACCCTTCTGATACAGGCCAACATGCATTTCCTCCACCAAGCACCTCCCAAAACAGCTCTTTTTCAGCTACACGTCCCAGGACACTCACCTTAAAGGAGAGTTTAGTTTTGCTTTCAGGCTGTTTCCATATAATGCAGCTGACAATGAGAACAAGGATGACAGCAATAATCCATACATATATTGCAATATTTGTTACAAGGACAGTCAGGATACAGCTGCACACAATAAAGAAACCTGTGAACAGACACCAAAGGTCACTGATTGTTTTTTTTAGGAAAAGGAGTAAACCAACAACCCACAAGCAGAATCTGAAAGGTCGGCAAACAAAACAGTAACTCATGAAAAAACTAACCGTAACAGACATGTCTTTCCCCCTATATATCCCCACACACCCCATCTGTGGATTTCTCTTCAAGTCAGAAATTTAATCTGTACATCTTCAGTTATTTTGGCCATTACAAAAGCTCATCAAAATCACAGCAAGGAGGTGAGTCTTCCCACCACAGTGAGTACAAAGACCTACCAGCTCTGTGCTCTAGAGACACACTGCCCAGTGCTTACCAATGATGAAGGTTGAGATGTTCACCACTGAGCCAGATAATTTGGAAGGGTCCGAATTTGAGGGAAACAGTATAGCTTTGAAAGAGTACTTCTCCTCCTCCTCTGGCAAAAATCCAGCCTGTGACTCACTGGTGCTCACAGACTCATTGTTATCTGTCTCCTCTGTTGACCTAGCCATTTGGTATGCCAAATTAGGCTGCTCTGGCTGGTACCTAGGAAAAAGGAAATGACACAAAGAGCCAATCAGTTTGGCACAGGGTACCATTCATTTAAAAGCCACACACATAGTCGTGGCTGCTCCCCAGATCACCGGAACAGGCCCACATAACGTCTAAACCCTTCTGTTTCAGGGTGGGTATTTGAGGAATAACGTCATAATGATGCAAGCAAATATGGTCAGCTCTTATCACCTACAGCATGGTTGTAACGTCAAGTGTTTTAAAGCAGACAGTGCTCTTTCACAAACACTGTCATCCTTGTTACCAAAACATGATGGGTTGATAGGACTGGAGAAGGAAGTGGCAGAGGGACAGACAGATAGTCATAACCAGGCTGTTGTGTTATTAGTGGCAGTTCAGCTCTTGCCTTTTGGAAAGGAAGTGGTTGAGCTAACCGTTCAGCAGATATTGCACCCTGCGGAGACATTCCTGGTGCCTCGTACTCCTCCATCCCAGTCTCTTCTGCTACCTTGTCTGCTGCCACACAGGGAAGGAAAAGATGGTTGTTGCCTATGTGAACGGCACATTCAAAAGGGCTGTGACACACAACCATGTGGATCCATAAAGAAAAAACACTCTTCCAGCCTTGGTTGTCTGTTAGAACGTTTTGTCTGTGACTCACCTAAAATTCTGACTAAAGGACTGGGCCATTTTGAAAGACAACTTAAAACTGGGGATACCTTAACACATGGGGATGTGTTTACAATGAGGACATTTGTGAAACACTGCAAATTGAGAAACGCAGTGAAATCCTTGGGTCCAGTCAGAGCAAGAAACTAGTGGCAGGATCTTATAGCTTTGGAAACAATTCACCTGCTACATCATTAGGCAGTCAACAGGGCAGACAAGTTAGCTGCCTGGGCCACTACAAGACAGGCTGTCAGCTCTGCCCATCCATGATGGGGGAAATGTCATGCAATAGGTACAGCAACTGGCAAAAACAAATTAAAAAGCCATTTCTAGCTCTGAGGAAAAGACTGGGCTGGGAAATCAGGAAAAGTAACAAAGGCAAGGAAAATTGGCGAGGGTTTTTAAGGGGCAGGGAGGAGAGCACGAACACAAAGCAATGATACTACAGTACAGCATTGGCCCTTCACCTGCTGCAAGACTGTTCTTAGTTCAGTGCATTTGCTGTGAGCTTGTAGAAAGCCTCCATCTGACTCTGAATAAGTAAGTCATTGACTACACAAAGGTATTTTTCAGTAACATTATCTTCACAGTAGAGTTTTCATTGGTAGAGTGCTGTCATCTGTGAGGTGCCAAGCACTAAAGACACTCAATTTTCAGCTTAGGTTTGGGAAGCTACAGGAGCTCAGCACTTCTAAAAGACACAGAGACACTGATCTTGCAAACACATGCTCAGCTTTTTTGCTGCTGCTGCTAGACTTTATCTTGAATCCCCTTCCAAAAATAAGACAACCTGAAAGTGTATCCCCAGTGACAACAAGAGTGGTGATGAGCACCACACATCTCTCATCCCTATCCGTTGGCATGTCTCCTAGGGCATTTAGAGTTGACCGCAGTAGGAGTGGCATGGACCAAGAGTTAACCAAGTTCAGAGGACCCCACTGTAGATACAACTAACACAATGCCCCATGAGCTTAGAGAAACAAGCTCTTCATGCTAATAGCTGGAGATGCTCACGGTTTTACTAGGTCTATAGAAACTATGATCTGATCACTGGATTTCTGTCTGTGTGATACATGAAAGGCAGTTTCTACATTCTTACCTCAGTACCAACACACAGGCTGCTACCAACGAGTAAGCCAGGAGGGTCCCGATGGACATGAGGTCCACAAGATCTTTCAAGTCAAAAAGAAAGGCCATAACAGCTGTAGGAGAAGAAGGAGAGAGAGAAGAAAAATCAGTAACGCGGCAGAACATGCACATCTCAGGAGCGCTAACGACGATGCAGCACACGTGTGACTTGTTCAGACTTGGCAGGGGAACTCAAGATGTCCTGAGATGAGGAGAGGCAAGCCTCAGGCACATGAATATCCCAAGCCCCCGCATGCTGTCTCAGCACAGCCTCGCTAGCTGAAACAAGAACCACTTACTACAGTAAATGCCAGCCTGTTTGTCTCATACAGGTACATTCACCCAAGTACCAACAATGAGCAGCAGTTAAAGCCACAATCTCATTGTTGGAGTCCTCCCGTGGAGCCGCAGCACCAGTAAAGCCACAATTATCTCCTGGAAGTAGCTAGAGGGGACAGAGGATAGGCAGCACATTGCTGCCTTGTGTCTCAGCTCAGCTGGGGTGAAATCAAGCTTGTGCACACAATGGGACCAAGCATCAAGGAGGGGCATCTTGAGGTAGCATGTCTTGTCATGGGTGTTTCCAGAAAAAGTTACAGACTGCCATCCCTTAGGGATTACCCTGCTTACACATCCTCACCAGGCAACCCCAGTTGTACAGAATTTTGTGTAGGGGCCTTCAGAAGGCAAGTAAGCGTAGAACACATAGTCAGACATCACGTAATGCAAACAGTCATATGAGAGTGCAGGGACCTCAGAGCAGAGCCTGGCCCAGCCTGTCCTTAATATATAACCTGGACCCCAACAACCAGCCCAGCATTCAAACTCAGCTGGCAAGTGCTGTCCCTGCAGCTTTGTGTGGGCTTTTGTCCTAGGCAATATGGACCATTCAGATGAGACCTGAAGGGACTGCAAAGCACTTTTTTATACTTTATATGGCTCTTTTTCCTACCCCACCACAGTATGGACCCAAGAATACCTGAAGAGAAAGGTGTGGGAGAAGCAGCTGTGAGGAAGCTCTGCGAGTCTCAGCAACAGGAGCTGAGCCCTTTCACAGGAGCTCTGAGCCCGGGGCAGCAGTCCGGCAGCAACTCCCCACCAAAGGTGGCACATTCTTGTACCAAATGGCTCATCCCAGCAGAATGCTCACTGCAGCGGAAGGTAAAGAGGAAGCAGCAAGGCTCCCCTCTTTGCCAGGCATCATGAGGAAGGGGGAGGCTGCAAGAACAGGGTAAGCCACTCATCCTTGCTGTCTGGGAGGTTTAATTCCGATATTTCTGGGGGGCCAGGAGAAGGAAGAGGAGAACAGGATGGCTGCCAGCTGTGACTAACTGATTAACAAATGCCAGTGCCACAGGGGCCATCTGCCTGTCTCCGGCTGCTCTGGCATCTTCCACAGACCTGCTACCCACAGGTGGTGAGGTGTCTTCAGACAAGCCAGGTCAGCAGCCACAAGGATGCTGGGGCACTACTGGCTTCCACCTTGCAGGGAGTTAATTATTTTTAAGGCCTGCAGAGCACCCAGGGAGCAGATAAAGGCAATTCCTGGCATGAGACAGGATGGCAGCAATGAGCTCTGAGAAAGAGGGACACGCACACAGCAAGCTACTCATGCTCACTCAGACCCTCCAGGGCATGCCCTGGAAACCCAGGGCACCCTCTGGGATGTCGTGCTGTGCAATAGATCCGATTAGTAAGTAAGCTAGAGTCAGGCGGACTTATCTGCCCCAAGGATGAGCTTATGTCTCCTTTCCTCAGAGTCATGCAAGCCTTTGCATCCTACCTGCAACAGCTCCTGATGTCATTGTTGCAATTCTTGGAGTTTTTCTCTTCTCGTCAACTTTAGCCAAGAATTTAAAGAGAAGTCCATCTTCTGCCATAGCGTAAATTATTCGAGGCATCGGAAACATGGAGCCAAGGAGACTACGACACAGGAGGGAGAAATAATCTACTTGCATCACTTCCTGCTGAGCACAGGCACACAAGCAAAAGCTAGTTTATGGCAGTACGAACACAGGTGGCTTTCGTCCACTTCAGCTTCTCCTTCATGGGCCCCTTTTGAACACCCATGTTACTGGCAAATGAGGTGCAGCTCTATGATTTTGGACGCTAAACTTACCCATGGGGCATGAAACCAGACTGATTTTCAGGTACTAAAAGAGCTGTAACTTCTATGAGCCTCTACAGTTGCTCACCTAATTGAATATGTCTAAGTTGATCTGAAATGGGCCTCCCGAGCGCAGGAGAAGATGACAAATTCTGCCTCCAGCCTGCCCTGCCTCCCATCCTGATGGCTGTCCTGCAGATAATCTGCAGACAGGTGGCCCTGGATATGGAATGCCCCATATGCTCCAGAAGATGCACCCTGTACTACCTGACACAAGTCTGCTCTCCATCCAGCATGCCAGGATGTCCACTGCATAGTTGCCTCCATGATTTAGTCACTCAATCCATATTTATATTCCTGAAATGCACCTCCTGGGTATTCTGTTAAGATGGGAATTTCTGAAGTGATACTGGTCACATGCATCTCTGATATCTATCACAGGGTGAAATCCTGGTCCTTTTGAAGTCAACAGCTCTAAATTTCATGCCTGGTCTCTGCTCCATGTTTTACAGGAGCTGGAGATACACGTTTGCCTTGAGAGACGCAAAAACAGAAGCAGTGTCTTACCTTGTAGAAAGGGCACACAAGGAACCGACAGCCACTGCGTAATTGGCTCCATCCCAACCCACATATTTAAAGGCATTGGGTAAAGGGCTATTGGTATCCAGCTGGTAGTAAGGCATCATGAGAGTCAGGGCAGCTGACACGCCAAAATAAGCCACAAAACAGATGAGCAGAGATGCCACAATGCCAATAGGAATGGCCTTCTGAGGGTTTTTTACCTCCTCGCCTAAAAGAAAGAGATTTAAATATCAGCTAAATGACAAGTAAGAACTTTATCCCAACCTAGGGCATGCTGGCTGGGGCTTTCAAAGGTTTTGTGAGGTGCTCTTTGACCATAATGCTCCATCCACTTGGCATACCACAGCTGTTTCTTTGTACCATACCATTTCTCTGCCCCTGTCAATCCTTATGATAGATGTTTGTGGAAGCCTTTTAAACACAGGCACTGAAACAGTCTGGATTAAAAACAGTCCTCTCCCCAAAACAGATTATCCTTGTATAATCCTTCTATCCCACTGATGGTGCAGACCCAAGAAGAGTTCAATGATCACAAATGATGCAACAAGAAATTATTGTGCAGTTCTAGGGAAAATCCTTGGATAACCATTTCAGGAGCAGCTCCACCAGAATTAATACACTGTGAACACGGCACCAGAGGTGCCCAGTCCCAGAAAAAGGCAGAGCACCTGAAAATCATATGGATCTTCAAAAATCCTTCTTGGAAAAGGGACCCTCCCCAATTTTTAAGGAAAATTTTCAACAACCAAGTAGGGACAAATGTGTAAAAAACCAAAATTCATCAAAATTCAGGCATTGATTTAATTACAAAACAGATTTGTGCCTTCCCTGTCCTAAAAAGCTGCTCTGAAAGCAAGAGCTCTTGAGGTCTAACATTTCAGGAGAATGAACTAATAAACACAGATCCATACACCCAAAAGTCAAAGGCATATAAATGTGTTTCTCCTACAAGGAGAGGCTGGCTGGAGTAATGGAGCCAGCACTTCTGAAACTCTTTGCTTGGAACAAGAGGCAGTATTGCTCTGTGTGTCTTAGTCATGATTTCCTTCTTCCTCTGCTCCAACTTTGAAACAACTCAATTCATGCCAAATGTGAAATCAAGGATCATCTCCTTTTTCCAGGGAATTGAGATTCTTCTTAGCCAGAAGAAATACGACAATGCTGATGGCTTCTTTCTCTAAATGAGGTATCTTAACCTTTAGAGATAAAAACTCCCCCTGATTCTGAGGCACAGCTTCAGGGTGCAGATGACTCCCCAGAGGCTCCCTCTTTCTTTGGCTCTTCAAATACTCCAAGCCATCAGAGCTTTCTTTGGCTGAAGGTCCCGAAGAACCCTAATCCAAAATAACCTGTTAATTAAAACATCACTTGGAGGCAGAGGTTCAAACTTCCCCAGTCATATCAAGTATCTGAATCTGGGCCTTCCCTGTTTGTCTAACTGGTAAAACTGGACATGATGGACCATCAGCGACCATCAGTGACCATCCACAAGCGTGTGTCCTATAGGCAAAGAAGGAGGGAGGAAGCTCGTGGGTTACATGGTCTATCTGCCTGCCACAGTAGCCAGAAGTCAGCACTCAGGCACCCAGGGACTTGGACAAACTCAGCACCTTCACTGTTAGGAGCAGATGAGCCGAAAGTCTACTTTGAGCTGAGGTTCAGAGAGACAATTAATGTGGTGCTCTGAATTCCCTATTATCTGTGCTCTGCAACATTACTGAAAGTCAATCTACCAGCAACCAGGCTCATAACCACAAAGAAGACATCCTCCCTCTTACCTGTAGTAGCAATACAGTCAAATCCCACAAAAGCATAAAAACATGTGGCTGCCCCTGAGAGGACTCCATTCCATCCATAAGGCATAAATCCTCCAACACCGTAGAGCTTTTCTTCCCGTGTTTGACTGAAAGGCATGGCACTGGATTAGAAGTGATCCTGCCTAGGTGGGACTAACAAAGCTATTCACATACCTCATAACTAAATTCAAAGCCGAAGTTTGAAGGAACAGGCTCTCCCTTTCACATGCTAGCATACAAATACCAGGCAAAATGCTAAGCCCTACCTACTGCTGAGCTCTGGACTGGCCTGCAACAGGCTGGGGAAAGCACAGAATACAAATGGTTCGTGGTTTGTTCCCACACCCATTTTGTGGGGTGAATAAAAATGTCTTGGCTAAGACAAGGAGAAAATAGAATGAATAATAAAAATTCTCTCCTAATACTACTGCATATATGTAGATATACACATTCATTTAAACAGAAGCTTTTGAAAAAGCACAACATATAATTCTAAAAGCTGAAGACTGAGAAACATGTAAACCATACACTTTTCACTTAAGAGGGACTCGCGATAAAGTGTAGGCAAGCAGACATAAGAGAGGAATGCAGGGTGCCATGACCATCTAAAAGTCATCCAATACTCTATTCTCACCTTCAAAATTCCTGTGCCAAGCTCATATTCAAACTATGCTTGTAAACCTAAGGGAGAAGTGGAGCCTGCATCCCTGACACACCAAATGCTTTGCTGAGCCTTATCCAAAGTTAATTTAAGTCAACATACAGACATATGCTGATCCCAGTGCACTCTGGATTGGGACCCCAGATCCATGCACCTGTGTTGAGTGACAAATAAAAAACATACCCTTCAGTTCAAGTGACTTAAGTCACTTTTTTCAGTGAAAAGCCTTTCTAAAGAAGAATTAAAGCAATTAAACTAAAGTAAATCCCAAATCTGCAAGTCTTATCAGGTGTAAGCATTCAAACCCTCTTGTAGAAACTCTGTGGAAACCTAGATGAAAACTAGTCCACAGAAACAGCACAACCCAAATATGGATTACTCTGGAAACAGTGATAAAGTAAACTAAACTCCAGACAAATTTTACTAAAATATGAAATGCTACAGGTCAAAGAGCTACGCTTTGAAACCACTGCACTAATTGCTCCTTGCATGGGAATAACAGCAGGGAAGGAGGGTGGGACCTGTCCTATAGAAGCAATTTATTCATAGCAGGTTGAATTTTGCAGAGGCTCAAGAAGTGGCTTTTACACAAGCTAAATTTGACCCACACAACATTTATGAATCCTGACAGGTTGTGCCAAACTCTGCTTCCTAGCAGGCCAGCATAAAGGGTTACACAGCAAACCAGGACTGAGCTGATGTATACGGAGATATTTAAAGACCCTCATTCTGCGTTGCAGAGTCTCAAGCAAAAATGAATAGCTTTGTCTTACTAGTAAGCCTTGTAAGCTCCTTAATTTTAATCCTGTATAGGACAACAGAATTTTGGCCAAGTAGAAAAATGTCATTAAAACCAGATTTGTGATATGCTTACTGCGATGCATTAAAATAATCTGCAACTTGCCTTCATTTTATTGAGGTGTTTGGAACAAAGTCTCCAAACGGTACAACAACGCCCCAAGGATATTGCCCAAGTGTCCAAAGAAAGTACACAGCTATACTTGGACATGGCTTCGTACAGGCATCAGAGCCAGCCTGGTGTAGCCTTGAGTGGCAGGTTGTCTAAAGAGCTCTTTTCTCTCAAATCTGGATGTCATTTGTCATGAGGCTAGAAATGGTCAGTTCTGCAGCAGGGCCCACGTTGACACAGCCTATTACAAGTAGTTTCAACCCATCAGTACAGACTGCTTTCAGCAAGCACCCACCAAAGCCAGCTTTGCCTCTAAGGTATTTGGCAAATGAGGCAGCCATCCCATTCACTGGTTTTCTAATTCACCCCACAATCCTCCCCTGCAAACTTGCTATTGAAAATGCACCAGTTCCTGAGATGAGAAGAAAAGATCCAACCTACTTGTCTCCATAAATGCTGTGGTTGGTGTTGTAAATGTCCTGTTCAGTCAGATGCCAGTTTTTAACAGATCCTTTCACGAAACCAGAGATCACGACGAAGCCGAGGACGAGGACGTTGATGCAGGTGAACACTTTGTTCACCAGGGCGGATTCTTTCACGCCAAAAATTAAAAGCCCTGGGGAAAACACGGCAGTCAGGTATTTTGCCACCAGCAGCAGGTGCTGGGGACCCAGAGACATAGCCCAACACTGTTCATGCTGTGCTCTGCCCAACTTACCACACCTCGTTTCTCCACAAAGCGAAGCAGCCCAGGTGTAACTTACCCAGAAGTAGGATGAGGAGTCCAGAGCAGACATTACTACTACAGAATATGGCACATCTTCCCACCCAGCATGCCCATGTGGCATGTGCCGCTGGTAAAGTGCTTTGCTAACACAGCTCAACTTCCAGAACATTCAACGCCAGCTCTGGTCACCTCATGCTGCTACACTCTGCCACCTAGACACAGCCTGGAACTCCACCCAGAGACCTGGAGAAAGCACCACAGGTGGTTTTTTACGAAGGAACATTGTCTTAGAGTTCTTGGCCAAATAAAGAAATTATGAACAACAGTCAACTTTCCTTAGAAACAGGGGGAAATATGAGCAGGGACCAAATCCAGGAGGATTCTACTCTTAGTAGCTATTTCTAGTGCTGAAGACACAAAAGAAGGTGGCATCTTGGGAATTCTGCTCCCATTACCATTAGCAGGAGCTTTGCCAGTGAGTTCTGAAAGAACATGATTTCAGCCTGGTCTTAAGACAATCTATCTGAAGAAGAGCATGGTTATAGGCTTTGGCAAACAGAATCTCACTGAGGCATAGCTTGGTTCCTCAGAACGACAAGCTCTCGTAACTTGCATTTACTCTTCAGTGCCCAATTTTTAAGAACTGAAACCTTTAATCCAAGTCTAAGGCTGAGGGAGAAGGTAACAAAACTTCACATGGGCCTGAAAGAGAAGACAAGAACAACAAACACGGTGTCCCTTTACTGCTACTCCAAAGGACTTCAAGGAGAGAGGAGCATCCTGTGCACTCACCTTTCCTTCTTTTAAGACAGGAAATAAGCTGACACAGCCATATCAAGGGAGCATTTCAAAAGACTGCATACCTGCCCATGAACACTTGTAAGGTACCAAGTAAAACTCTGAAGGTCAAGATAGTGCAAGTGGTGCTTATATTTGGGATTAAAGCTGCTCATTCAGCAGCTTTTTTTAGAAAAGAATGGCTTGCATTTTTTATTAAAATCAGGAGAATTTGCTTCATGCAGGGGCATACAGCCATCGGTAATCTGTATAATTTTACACCTTGGTATTGTTAAAGTAAGGAGTCCTAAATTTTCTAAATTGTATCTGAGATGGAAGACCAGATTCTAATTTGAAATTAGAGCAATTAGAGCAATTACATACAAATGAACGAGGAAAATCTTCTCACCCATTCAGATGTAATCCTGAAAACAAGGGGCTGCTATTGACTTCAGCAGCCTTTGATACAGTCCTAGATCCAAATGCAAACCCAGATCTCAAAGCATCCCTTGCTTATGAGGCCTGTGCTCAGGAGCACAGCTCAGGCTGTGAGAAGGCCATTCTGATCAGTGGGAAATGTCAGGATAACCTTGCAAGTGTGGCACTGCAGCTTCTGCGTTCTGGAAACCACAAAGGAGTACATAAGAAGCATAATCTTTCAAATTTGCCTACACTTGGTAACGCTTTGCAAGATCCAGTTGGAGCAGAGGTAAACATTCAGAAGGATTTTGATCTTCCAAGTTTTCAAAACTTTTCCAAATTATGATCAAAGCCTTGGTACATTTTTAGAAAAAGAAAAGATGCCTTGACTGTTTATTACACACTTATTTCTCTGGAGACTTGTATTCACTTCTGCAAACTGAAGCCCATATATATTTTTTTTTAAAACAAAACAGTAGTATATGAGACTGTAACTGAGTCTGTGGGGTTTTTTTCCTCACTTTCCTATCTCAAGGCAGCAAAAACTGGTAGATTATCAAAGGGGGAATAAGGTTAATAGACCAACGGTATGAAATTCTTGTGTAATAGGATTTGTGGAGGGAAGGATTAAATTTCCATACCTGATTGAGGATAACAAGTCATCTTTTCTTTTCCTCCTTATATAAAATTTGATTAAAGGTTTTAAAAGTGGCTCAAAAAATATTGAGAATGCTCCCCTCTAATTAAAAACCTTGTAAACAGGCTATGCCCTGTGCTAACTCCACAGCAGCTATATAGGTCAATCCAACACTTGCAGGAAAGAAAGAGTCTCTAATACATTGTCCAAAATAAATCAGGACTTCGTGCTCACTCCAAAAGCAAACAATGAAATTACAGGAGAAGGAGGTCCAAGACTCACAACCCCCCAGTGTTTCACCTGTTAGAATGATGATTATCACCACGGCAAAGATGTCTGGGTATTTTGCTAGCACTCCAGGGGCATCCATCGTCATGTACTTTTTACAAAATTCTTCTATGTGCTTCCCTATGATTTCATCAAATGTTGCGCTCCAGGCTCTGGCCACGCTTGAGGTTCCTGCCAGAGGACAGAAAGGACAGAGATCACCCTTTGTGGCTGGCACATGTTCCAAACTAGGGGCATCTTGCAAGGCTTTTTGGCATGGAGGGCCCCAAAGCAACATTACGTGTGCTCCCAGGTGCTGGGAGTAGCCTTTCCTCCGCAATCCAGCTCACAGCCTGTGTTCATGCCTGGCATCTGCTCTGATGGTAACACACACAGGTGGTGGGTCTCAGACTGATGCCCAGCTGACAAGACGAAAAAAATCCTTTTAGTTTGGCTTCTTCATAAACCTCAACTTTGCCTTAGATACTGCCCAGACTGACCTTTTCCTTACACCCCCAGCAGCCTGACCTTCCCCCCAAATTTGCTAATTTCTGTTACCAGAGAGGTCCAAGTGTCGTGCTGGCAGAGGACTCTGGCAGACCCAGCAGGGTGACTACAGGCCAGGCAGAGAAACCTCACAGAAGCCAGCTGCCCTCCAGCACTGTGATGCTGGAGCACCAGAGCCTGGACCACACCACTTGCCCAGCTCTGCACGCTCTGCTCTCTGGTGACTTGCAGGTCTGCTCTGACCTCTGGTGCTAGAGCATCCAAGCAGGATAAAGACTCAGACGCAATTTACAGGTTATTTGAGCATAAGTCAGCCTACTGAAGGATGCTGGTGATGATCCCAGCAAGTGCCATGACTCCTGCCTGCAGCAAGTGCTCAGACTTTGCCCTCTGGGTCCGCTGTTTGCTGTGGTTCCGAAAGCACCGAACCACGTGCAGCTTGCTGGCATGAGGACTGAACCTGTAGTTTTAGGACAATCAAGTCAGGGACATTGTCTGGGCCATAAGAGTCATTTCAGAGAACTGAAATACTAACAATGAAGAGCTACCAACAGACAGTGACAGCATTTTGCAAAATTAGTAGGCTTGGATAAAAACCAACTTCTCCATCTCCTGTGTTAAAGTGACTACCATCATACTCCCCAGGTCTCTTACAGTAAACTATATATAACTGCACCTAATTGCATGATATAATTACTAGTCTATATAATTACCTAATTAAAAAAGAGGTTGGCTTGGTTTTGGTTTGCAGAGCAGTTCCTCAGAGGACGCCATCGGGGGCCCCCTTCCACCCAGAACAGTTTGTTCTGACACACTCACCTGCGTGTGGGTGTTCAGGTCCCAACTCCGGCACCTGCAATCATGTCAAACAATGTCCGTGCTCACCTACAGCTAAATCCTCTGAGCGACGGTGGGCAGTACCTGCAGCACAGCTGGGAACACTCACTGCCCCAATCCAGCTTTGCAACAGCATAAAAATAAGGTGCAGAACAGACCTGTTTGGAGACTCTTCTGTTCACTGAGACAGCAAAGTGCACAGTGTGAACACCTTTAATGAGGTGGGACATCATTGCCATCAATTTAATCTTGAAAATTTCCAAAAGTTATTGTATATCACATTACCATTTTTCAGCTTAACTTTGGCACGATTTGAGGAAAAAGATTATTTTAATGCTAATTTTTTTGTCCTAGCTCTAATATTTCATGTTCTAGGACAGGAACAACCAGCTCCTCCATGTGCTATATTAGATGCCAGTTGCTTGGATGCCAGATCCATGTAGCTATCAGCCGTTTATCCTGAACTCTCTGTAACTGACGGCCTTGAGGGAGCAGGGGGAATCTGACATTATTCCAACATCGCAGACACCTGGATAATCTCTTACTGTTGCTAGAGAGCACAGTATAAAGACATTCAACCAGTACCCAGGAGGGCTGGGTCAGCATAACCTCATCAGATTTGATCTGGCTCCTGCCTGCAGCTCACCACTCCCAGGAGAACTGCTGAGCTCAGGTGCCAGACTCACAGCAGGAACAGGCACAGCCTAGAAGGTCACTAAGTGCCAGAAACCCAGCAGCAGCCACTCACCAGGGATGCTGTTACTCATCAAACTCATCATACTACCAGCTTCCAGTTCCTGAAATGCCTCCCACAATCTGGCATGGTTCCCCAAACCCACATCATCCCAGTAGAAATCTTCTTCACAGAAGATGCTGGTCCTGGACACCTTCTTCCTTCTCTCTAAATATTAACTTATCAGCTGCACACTCATTTTTTCCTCATCACCCACCTCCAGGACCCCACACCAGCCTTCCCCCAAGCCAAGTCACTTCAATTAATTAAAAGCTATTGGCCACCCATCCCGGGACCCCAGGATTTCTTTTTCCACTCCCACAATACTTTCTGAACAGATGCCTGAGAACTTCAGCATGAAAACATCAAGCAGGCTGAGCTCCTTAGAGATGCAAGCTGTTTCAGTGGCACTGCTTGGCATTTTCTCAGCACAAATGAGAAAAAAATTGGCTTTCTGCCTTTCTCAGCCCCTGGCTCTGAAGTGCAGCATGTGCCTGCCAACACATCTTTCTCCTCCACACCCCTGAAGCTGCTGGGAGTTGTCCTTGCTCACAGGAGGGGCAATTAGCGCTGGGAAAAAGGCTGGATAAGATAAAGAAACAGAAACCTCCTATACCTCCTATCTTCCCCCAGTTGTTTTTCCTCTTTAGCCACCCTTCCTCATAAGTTATGAGGAAGCCAGTTTACAAACACACATTTTTGATACAGGATTGAAATAAAAGCAAAAAGTTGTGTTTGAACACATGAATAGATTGTATCTACTTATTTTTTACTGAATTTTCTGCTTTGTGATAATACAGTGAGCAGCCAACTCTGAAATAAAAACTGAGGCAGTCATTCAAAAACCATTATGACAGGGCAAAAAAAAAGTCTCCGAAATACCACTCCGAGCCCAGATCCTGAGCATATAACATTCAGTAGGCAAATCTTTTCATCGTGCATTTGCAGAATCAGGTTTTGGGACAGCATCCACAGTTATGTCAGTCATTTTGGTCGTCCAGTATCATGGTGGGAAGGGACCCAAAACCAATTAGATGAGGAGCATGAAGGAAACGATTTATCATTACCTTTCTGGAACAGAAGAAAAATCACCAAGAAGTCTGTTCAAATTTTTTACACGTAGCCTAAGCAGAGTCCATTTTAGAAGTCTGGAGGAAATTATATGCTCACTTTTTTAAAAAACTATTTTTATCACCTCCTTGCAGTCAATGTTATTCACAAAAGAACAGCAGGACTCAGATTTCCTAAAGAGATGAGTTTAATGACGCTGGCTTTTCATCTCTTTTTCTTTTCCTTTTTTTTTTTTTTTTTACAAAAAAAAAAAAAAAAAAGAAAAAAAAAAGGGGGG